>JAYKKI010000104.1:5407500-6007500 GCA_039881145.1 Druceiella hillmani
AATAATTTTACTTGGGGAGAAAATTATTTGTAATCATCCCCATTACACATATAAGTCACATGTGTTACAAAATTTAACGGAGATCCGTTAAGGAGTTTATGCGTGAGCGAGATACTAACCAACAGGTACCATATAACTAAGCAAAGTAATTTTCGTATTTTTGATATAATATTAAATTATGATTAGAATTAGTATAAAAGTACCCGATGTCTTAACTCGAGTTTAAGCTGAACTGTTACAACAGTTTGACAATTTCTATTTAACGATTCTTAAACCCATACATTGGGTTCTTTCTGCGTGGGTGCAAAAAAATTGAAGTTCAAGATCTTAAGGTATTACATACTTAATATTCTAAGAAGAGATGGATCTTGAAGGGTTTCATCCTAATGAAAGTCCCATTTCAATCGATCAAATGGTTTTTCGATGTCAGTCTAATAAACAAATATACAGAGACAAGATAGATAGACATACAGTCAAAAGTTTTGATAAAAGCTGTTTGATTTCTATGAGATCTAACATATGCATGTAATAGAAAATGCTTAAAAATGGTGTGGGTGTTTCTTGTTCACCCAGCTGAGATTTGTGGATAACAAAGTCTCTTCGAATTTCGTTATAATGGAATGACTCATATTTTTGACCGCGTCTCAGTTCACTGTTGCTTGTTGGGTACTCAGTGCATCACGTCACTGTTGTGAAATTACTTCTAATACGATCTAAGTGATTGAGGTGAACAAAATAAACACCAAACGATGCGTAACTGTGTCATAATATATTGTCATCTCGCTATTCCATGTACAAACTCACCTTTTACAAACTATTTTACAAAATATTGTTTATCATAAGGTTGGGAAGTATAAATAAAAGAGTTAATTAGAAGAACAGTAAATTAGAAGATTTTAATTAGAAGAATAGTAACTTTAACTTAATTTATAGAAATATAATTTTAGCGAGGTTTTTTAGTCATTTATTTACTTCTAGACTGATAGTGAAGTAAAGCCTCGAAAGCTGAACGTGAGTAAACTACCCAAGGTTTATTTAGAACTAGGTATGAATGAAAGGGGTTCTCAAACTGAAAGTGTCAATTTAATAATTAGAATATATCAAACATTATAAAGGTACTAGGATGTATTATTAGTTAAGGACTATTTTATTATTACTTACTATTTTTGCATGCGATAAAATCCCAAAGAGTTATAGGCAAATTTGGTTCTCCAAGAGGGCAAGTGTTACGTCGAAAAGCAATATATTTATTAAAAAAAACTTTTTAAAACATTCATTTTCGTGTAGAACTTCCCCGAAATTAAAATAAAATAAAAAGTTTTTAATCGATTTTTTACTTCATTTATATATTTTCTTGTAAGTGTTGCCATATGTTTATACAAAAAATTTTAAGTACTATTTATTTATCTAATCATTAATCTATTGGTATAAAAATAATTTATAAGAAAATACAGTATTAAAAAATAAAATTTTTTGTAAGAACCTGTATTTACTAAAAAAATGACACTAAAATATCCTACCTAATTAATTAGATTAGGTGTCATTAAATATTTATTGGGCTACGAAGTCATAATAGTAACAATTTATGGCAAATAAAGCAATTTAATTTCGAATCAGTTACGGAACTCTCGATGCGTCAGCCAGGCTCGCACTTGGGCAGTTTGTATAAAGTTATGTACCCAGTTCTGACAGAACCCTATGGTAACAACTCTTTTTATTCATCCCTTCATTTGTAAGGGGTTTCTAGTCTTCAAAACGAATAAGACAATTTTTTATTTTTATATTAATTGTCTGATCCAAAACCAAAAATAATATAACGAATTATATGTAAAATTTAACTGAAAAAGGGATTGACTACATTTTTGTCTACCTAAGTGTGTGAGGTATAATCGGAAAGAGCTATTCCAATAAAGTATACCGTATGTTTAAAAAAAATTGCATTAAGGCGGCACGATTTGTGCTAGCTGTAAATCGGGCGTGTTGGTGACGCTTGTGACAAGTTGCAAAAGCCGAGCTAGCCATCGTAGATCATAAAACAATTAATGAAATTTAGATTTTTTAAAATTTTATGATTGCTCTTTATTCGCAGAATAGTATTATTATTATTGCGTGGAAGACAGCAAAGGTTGTCGTTTTCAGTCCTATTTGGTTTTCAGACAACCTTGATACAAGAAGCACGTGCAACTCCTGGTCAATACTGAAAATAAACTAAATTTCAAATAATTACTTCGAAGATTACGTTCAATTATAATAACTTCTTTGTAAGTTATATATAAAAGAAACAAGATTTTAAATTACAATTGATTTCTATGGTATTATTTTAAAACCCAGTTTAAATAAATAAATATTGCAATAACATTGCGCTCTCTAATAAGTTATAATTTTTAATTTCGTTATCATTGTAATTTTTGTGACTGAAATTGCTTAAGAAGTGACACTTGTGTGTTAACGTGTTAAGCTATTTAGGAATTACGTTTAAATTGTAAATAAAATAAATAAAGTGTAAATAAAATAAAATAAATTTAAGTATTCAATTTTATTCAGTGTTTTTATAACATATATTATTTACTATAAAAAAGGTAGAATTAAAAAGATAACGAGAAACAGCACAGCGGGACAAACGATTTGAAATTAAGTTATCTAAAAATTCAGTTTTTAGGTGGAATTTTGGTTTGCGAGGAAAAATCTTAGAAAATAAAAATGAAATGTGTTACTATCTAGTTGACTTTTAATAGAAATTTAATTACTTTTTTTAATGCAACACTATCTTGCAATAGAAATTTGATAAAAGTTAGAGTGGTGTTATCTATGCATCCAGATTAGATGGCTACGCTATGCATAATTGGCGATATTTTCGTTTCTAATACACGGATTAACCAAATCTCGCTAATTAAAAAAACCGTTGAAGTATGGAATCAAATCTATAGTACATTTGATTTTGCAATAAATATTTCAATTACCGCTGCTTTTAAAGTATTTGGAAAATTCAGTACATCTACGAACTTGAGACTAAACTAAATTTTGATACACGGTTATTTTTGGACCACAAATTTCGTTATATTCCATACATTGACATATATATTTAAATATGTATATATATATATATATATATATATATATATATATATATATATATATATATATCTATAGATCATAAAAAAGTTTCTTTCCAGGCCTATTTTCTATCGTTTCCTTTGGTCTATTTCATATATTATGAAAAATATATCTTTAATAATCATATATTTTTTGTTCTTTAAGATTTCTGTACCATTATTTTACAGTATTTAGTTATGATGCAGCCCCTTGACAATACTGTACACAAAGTACCCGAAAGGAACCGAAATAATGCTTTTAATTTTTTTTATTTGTCGCCAGAATTGTCTAGCTCTTAAAAATAAATTTTAGACCTATAATTTATTATTTTATCTAATAAATGGATAGATTTAGAAATAGGGATAGAGTCGAGATATTTGCAATAAATGTTTTTCTGTAAAATTCATCTAACTGGAATTAGCCAACTTGGAATCAAAATATTTATATTCTCTTCTATGTGAAGATTTGAAAAGCGATTTATAATTTATAATTTCGATGATTATGTTAAGACCAGGTACTAAGGTTATCAATTTTATTTCAAATTTAGAAAACTAAGTTACTTGCTAGAACCCTAATTGTTAAACTCATAAAGCAAAATTTATATTATAAAACCAATACGCGGCATTAACTTGGGTCCATAAACAAAGAGCACCAAATCCGTATACGCGCACATGCGAAAGATGACGCAAAATGCATTCCAAATGCACTTGGCCCAGCATCCACAGTGACTCAAACTAGCCCGGTATAATACTGCGTCGAGTATTGTAGCTAATGATAATATATTGTTTGTAGAGTAACAAAATCTATTTTCTCTCTCCGGGCAAGGTCGCTGCTGCCGTTTACGCTACTGGAGTGCAATCGATGCAACACGCATAGGATCTTACATTAGCTCATAGCGAATTGCATCTATATGCACTTAGCTCGAGCAGTGACTGAAGGTTATGCCTATGGTATTTGTGAATGCGCTCGCTTCGTCGTGAATATTGTTAAAGAATGCGTCTTATTTTGAGCTTAAGCTTAGAGAGCGGATGAAGACTTTAGGAATTCGATGTCTATTTCAGAACTTGTCTGATATTTTTGAGATCTAGTTCATCTCACTGTCAATACTTAAGGTAATCTCATTGTCAATACTTAAGGTTCTCAAATGGTTATCGACTTCCACAATAATAAATTGCCTTTACTACCTCTTTCTTTTTCCTCTCCTTCTTCTGGTCCTTGCACTTCAGTTTAATGAAAGGCTTTATTAAATATTGCGATTTCCACTTAACTTTTGCAGGATTTGTTCCTATTTTACTTTTCAAGTGTGAACATGTTTGCAGTGTCTGCTTCGCAATAAAATACTAGTCTTCTGAAAATGAGACCGGTACAGAGTGCATCGTAATGAGATTGGGATTACAAGTTCGCAGAGATAAATATCATTTAATTTTTGATTCGTAACTAATGGACAATTCATGATCTGATGGATAAATATTTTGTATTGTTTCCATAATTGAACTAGAAATATATTTCTTCAAAAACACTATTTAGAAAAGTTCTTAGCTTTGCTTGAAAAGTTACAGAAATAAATTATGGTTTTGTATTTCGATTTATTCAAATATTGAATATGTTTGGCGTTAATTTTGTAGAAATTCATTATTCACAATTAAATGAAACTACGTGATGTAGTATTATTTTTACTTTCTTTAAGTTCTTTACCACGACTTAAGTTACGTTGTATTACAACGTCTTCAGGTGGGCTATTAGCAAAGATTCTTGTCTATATGATTCTTTGCTAATAGCCGATCTGAAGATGTTGTAATACAACGAAACCTAGATCGTGGTAAAGAACTTAAAGAAAGTAGAAATACTACATTACGTAGTTTCATTTAATTGTGTCGATTTATTCAATTTAATATCTAGACCACATTGGATAATTTTATATTGTGTCTCTCAAACAATTACAATTATTATTCTGTCATTTAGAAAAGCGATAAATATGGAAGAGTTAGGCCAGACTTTCAACAAGCACTTGGACTGAGTTGTACAGGTTCAAAATAGCTGCGAAATGGTTCGATTAAATGGTGCAGTGTACAGTAAAGTAACTGGGAACTTAGTGACGTAGTACTATCGATGAATTTAAAATGTGTATCGAAATATGGAAACTGCCTTATTTTACGGAAATATTTAACAAAATTCCTTCCTGTATTACTACAAAGTGTTTTAATTACGTGGCTAATGCTAGAAAAGGTTCAAGATAAATTTCGATAGCAAGTACACGTGATCTATATCATATTTAATTTTTTACGACATTCTTATTTGTCTTCTGTCTAATTATCTAAACGGTAAGAGTGAGATAATAACAGCCACATTTAGTTGCGCTTTTTGAACTGGCGTTGTGATATGATGTGCGACAAGACCAAACTGAATTCTGTCGCTTGGTTAGGGATTAGGAAATATTCGCCCTTATCGATGAGAAACGGGCTAATTCGATTTGCTTTACAGCAATGCTATCTCGTTCGCACCTAGATCGTACTCGATCATCTATAATATAAACTTAGGGACGTTCATAATTATAACTATCTCTTTTGTACATGCTTTTTGACTGGATGTCTCATTCTTTTGTCCGACATGTGATAATAATACAAATTGTCAACCGTCACGTGACGCCTGACAGATGTGAAATATCCATTTATTTTTATTTCGAAATATTTTTTGAACGAACGTAAGCGAAAACGTTAAAAAGCATATATTTAGATAGTTGTCAATAATAAAACATTAATTTAATGTTATTATTTTATTTTTGTGAAATAATTTATCACGGAATGATTTCTTAATAATCTATTGTAAATGAACGCTTTTAAATTTTTAAAACAGTTTAATGCAATACACCGGTATCAACGAGAAAATTATAACCGTTAGTAAATAAGAAACAATGCTGATCCGAATCGTTGGAAAGAGCCGACAAGACGCGAAGCTGGGCGAATGGCAGATGAGATGCGAAGCTAGCCGAATAAGTCAGAAAGAGCCCACAAGACGCAAAGCTGCCCGAATAATAGACAAAACGCGAAGTTAGCTGAATTAAGTCGGAAACAACCGACAAATCACTAAACCGGTCGAAAGGCAAGCACGTTTGTCATCAGAACATTTTAACTCCTATCCAAAAGCGCCATTAGATGTTTCACAAAAAATATATTTGAATGTATAAGGGTACGTATCTATTAATATAAGGTCTTCGGAGCGATGTTTAGTGGCTTGGTAACAATTGCCTTATGCGCGTTGTAACGGCTTGAGGCGAACATTTCTTAATTCTTGTTTTATACTTTAGTAGAAAAACTATAACAGCGACAAGATCATAAATAGACTTTTTTAAACTTTCGCGATTCGAACACATATTTTATTTGATATGAATCGGGTTTTTTCGCGGTAATTATATATTTAATGAGTAAACCTAGATATTATAAACTAAGTACTCACTATGTCCCGACGTTTCAGACTGGTTGCACAGCCTGTGGTCACGGGAAGACAGAAATCTTAAAGAAAAAGAGATCTTAAAGAAGACAGAAATTAAATATATAATTACCGCGAAAAAACCCGATTCAAATAAAAAAAAAGATCATAAATATCTATAGAATTAAAGTATTTGTCGTTTTCGAATGTTATGGCTTTCAAATATTTTTCCGTTTGCACTTTTGATTACGAAAACGAATATAACGTCAAAAATCTAATTCTCTTATAAAGCTAAAAATATTAAAGCTATTGATATGATTTATTAAATATATTTGATGTTAATTTTGTAGAAATTCATTTTAATTTAATTTTTACAACTAAACGAAACTATTCTATATTATATTTCTACTTTATTTAAATTCTTTACCACGACCTAGGTTTCGTTGTATGACAACATCTTCGGGTGGGAATTTGTAAATATTGACTCTTGGAACTTTCAACAGCGTTTAAATATTATACAAAACAATAGCGGAAGCGGATTTTCCCACTGTTTACGTTAATGAGTTTATGGTGTTGTTTTTATATACTTTCGAAATTTATACAATATACAAATATTTTAAGTCAACTTTCACAAATTACAGAACAGAAAAGATTAAAGAAAGTAACCCTCGAACCAATTTAGTTCATATTTAATCGTGATGTTTCAACCGTTTCTGGTTATGATGACGAAAGTTTAGGTAGAAAATTAAACAAAATCTGCCACGCGGATGGCAAGAAACGGTAAGCTGTAGAAACAAAAACACGGGAGCCGACAGGGAAGGAGGGGCGGGGGTGGATTCAAACTAACTATTTGTCAAATTTAAGAACATAAAATAAACGCATTAAAACATTGCACTTGCATTTCGGAATTCCATGCGGTCGATGTCGCAAAGTACCTAAATTATATCATCGACTAATAAAAACTGACACCGATACTTGTATGATATAAATATATCTAGAAGCTTGGCTTCTTTGTTGGGTGCCAGCATGCATCCTTTTGTTTGAATTCTGATCTATAAACATTCTAATAAATTTATAGATTTACATGCTTTAAATTAAAGAGTACAGTGCTTGTTGAAGGCAATTTGTGCTATCATTTTCATGAGATAACTAATAACGTCATTACAAAATGTTATCAGTGCTCAAAAAATGCCCCCGTCTATGTGAAATGAGCATCCTAACTTTGACGTGTCAGTGTACCAATTTCTCGGTCACAGCTTCGTAATTTCAAGTGTTTTACACTTAAGCTTCTACTTGAAATACTTCGTGAAATATTGGAAGTAGATACTTCAGATAAAGATATCAATTAAGGGAGTCACATTAAACATTTTTTTTTGATGTTCTTTCCTGGGGAAGTCTGAAGTATGGGGAGAGTTTTTAAGTGCACTTAATAGAGCGAGATAGGACAAGTACCTTTAAATGAATTTTAGATTTTATCTGTTGTTTTTTACATTTTATCTTTTTAAAACCTTTGCAAAACAGGAACTGAACCAATATAAATGTGTCCCAATACACATTTTACGTATGACCATTCATACATATTTGTTGTGTCAAAGTTGGATAAGTATGTTGCTGCTGTTGCTGGTTACTATATTTTGCTGGTTACTATATTTCTCTATTTTTGCTCATAGATTCTTCGTTGAAAGTGTAGTCTTGCACGACCTCGAACTCGTGAATGGCAAGGGTCACAATGAACTGTCGTCGCAAGAAAATTAAAATACACTGACCGCGTCAATTGATTGTTAAGGTAGTTAGTTTGTTCAATTGAGTCGCATCAGTTGCTCGTCAGACAGATCAATTGTTGCACCCGGTGTATGATGATAGTTACGCTTTTTAGTGTTGCTTTACAGAATTCGTAATCGCAGTGAGTATTTAGATATGCATGAATAAAATTACGTAAAATACATTGTTGCATAACTGGAATAACCACTTAGCATGTTCTCACCAACCCCATTTCCACCTACTCATTATAAACCCTGTTACGTTGTGCAACCTGTATAAATAGATATCATTCGGTATATTTAAATCGGTTGTGTCTGAATCTGACATAACAATCTTCTATAATGAGTTTAAAGATGACCAAAAGTGAGATTAACCTAATAATAATTAGATCATCTTTGAAATTTATTTATTTAATATACATAATTGATACATATGGTGGACTTATTGCTACGAGACCAATCTCTTAAAGCCAACCGGACACTAGTCCAGGCCCACTCGACGAGCGGCCGGGAATCGATTCCGGGTCCCCACGGTGCGCCGCGCAGTCAAAAGCCGGGTACTTTGTGATCAACCCAACTCACCACGGTAACGACAAAATTTATGCATCGGTTATATCTTCAGCGACAGAAAATATTATCATATTTCTGAAGACAGGTTACTTCTTAAATGGATGAAGATCTACAATCGACTCCAACTATACATACTTACATTTCTCTTTGAATTACAAAAAAAAGAAAAAAAATTTCATTAGAAAAATTAAAGGTTTGGCTACTCACGGCCTTGGTTTAAGTTCTAAAATATAACTTTCTCTATTTATTCCCAAACATACCTCTACCTCTTATGAAATATCGTTCTAGGTAATAAGAACGAAAAAGTGGGATTTATAAATTAACTTTTCTATTGGTAATGCAGTGAATATAATGAATATCTGCTTCCAACATCATGTAAGAAGAATTTATAAATTGATAGTCCTTTTTAATAGGCATAGAAACCAAATAGATTAAATTTTGATGCAAAGAAATAGGAGATCATTGATAACCAATACCGGAATCTACCCCGGAGTAGACTTAGATAGTAGCCATCAACTCTTAATTGCAGAAATGTGTGTGAAGTTGAATGATGGCCAGAGAAAGACTCCCGAGAAACTGAACCGACTGTCTGAAGGTGGATTTCCCAACGGTGAAAATCATATGATCAAGGTAATCTCACTTACTCAATAGAAAGGTGATGTAAAAGAGCATCATCAAACTTCTCGCTATCTTCTTGTGAGCTAAAATAAAGATCTGGATGACCGATATAACATGGAACACCATAGAAGAAATAAAGAATACAAGAATTGGTAACGGCTGCTCACAATGAGATGCAAGCAAAGAAGTTGCGTAAAATATAAGTACTCTATTGGAGAGATATAAAAAATATCTTAACAGCACTCCAGCCAAATTGAATTTAATTCCCTTCTAATACTAGAGACATATTCAGAAAGATTAGGCTTCTGGTTCTGGCTATATCGTTTATATCAAAGGGGTATCACATTCAAGAAGAATAGTAGCATTTTTTATCTGAAGTGGTGGGATTAATAAAAAGGTGGAAGGTGCGTTCTGAAAATATGCACAAGTGCACAGATTGAAAGAGCGGTTGGAACAATTTCTAACTGAAGACCTAAATATCAGGTCCACACAATGATGGCTTCATAGCAGAAGAGTTGAAACAAGAAAAGTTCCACTAAGAAAAGCAAGAACTACCTCAGAGTTGCCTAAATGTCTTTGTATTGTCAAAGTAAAAAAGTAGAAAATTTGTCAAAGTAAAATTATGCTGCACGTTCTACATGGTCATCTAATGATTGTTTACCAAGGCAATAAAATCGCTCAAGAATATATCCTTTGTCATCCACTCCGTCAAGCGAAGGAGGCTGTGAGGTACCAGTCTCAAAAAGATCTGGCATATTGGAAACATTCTGGGGACGAAGAAAGCCATTCGTAAAAACTTTTGCAGAGAAAGATGTATGTAGTGACGATCTTAAAGGGAAAAATACAAGGGATCAATTCAATGCATACGATGCATGTGGTGTTTGCGTCGATTACTTTGTATTCCACCGACGATACAAGGGATCAATTCAATGCATACGATGCATGTGGTGTTGGCGTCGATTACTTTGTATTCTACCGACGACCATATGCACCAATCTGTCCATTATCGAGCAGTTAAAAGTAAAAGCTAGTTATTAAGCAATTAGATAGCTATAAGGTAATCAGATAGCGAGGGGTGTGGAGAGTACAGTGGGTAATAAGATGTTTCTGTAATATGGGTATATACATATATGCACAGAGCATGTAGCTGATAGACACACAGAGTATGTTGCTTTGTGCACATATCAGCCCTATTTTGCAAAATGAAAGAGTTTCTTTTAATATTGAAGATTTGTTTTGCGAAATTTCTTCCTCAAAGCGTGAAGTTGTTTTTCTATTACAAACGAGAGCATAATAGTCCTGCCAGCAAAATGTGAATTTTACCTCGTGTCTGTTTCGATAGGATTTTAATTTTCTTTTAATATTTGGAAGTAATGCTTGGCTGTGTCATAGGAGTCGTGCGTATACTACGGATTAATTTGTTCTCTTTTCGCTCTATGCGGAATTAATGCAGGTGAGTATTTAATTTTTCTTGTTTTTTATTGTTTACCCGCCGATACTTAGTTTCTAACTGATGAGAAGATTGAATGCTGCGCTCTTTATATATTCTATTTATGAGAGATGATTAAGAAGTTTCTGTTTCTAGGAAATAGCTGGGAAAGTATCGAGCTTAGTTGCTAACCTAACATCTTATTTTATCTTTTATTCAATGGCGTTCATTCTCTTCACAGAGAAATGTTGCCAATGTCAAGTTTAAAAGCTATGGCTTGGCAACACTGATTCAATTATATCTCGGATATCGTTTCGCGTTTGTCACAGAATGACAATAAATTGAAAGCTTTTTCGTATTTTATAAAAAGGTAATGTGGAAAGATATAGGAATATTTTAGTTTAATGCAATAAGCATTAAGCCTGTATTATTTTATATAGTTTACATATAGCCGTATTATAAAGATAAACAATTTTTTTTTCAAAATCGGTTTGATAATGATTAATGGTTATAAATAAACATCCATATACGTACACTATATTTCAAATAATAAACTGTGTATAGATTTTTAAGCTTACGAAGGTAATCGCTAACAAGATCTTTGTTTATTTCATCAAGAAGGGGACATAAAACCGGGAATGGGGAATGGAATTCACTCTAAGTTTTAGATTTTTCCGATTTGTCATAAAATTATATGTTAAAAATTTATTTTCAATGGTAAATAAATACGTAGATCGGAGCCGAAATTGCCAAAATGTCAACTTTTGTAGAAGGAAATAAATCATAAAGTTTGATGAATTTATGCGTTTAAAATAAATCATAAAGTTTGATGAATTTATGCGTTCAAAATAAATCATAAAGTTTGATGAATTTATGCGTTTAAAATAAATCATAAAGTTTGATGAATTTATGCGTTTAAAATAAATCATAAAGTTTGATGAATTTATGCGTTTAAAATAAATCCTAAAGTTTGATGAATTTATGCCTTTAAAATAAATCATAAAATTAATGAATACGTAAATTTTACGAAAAGTTTTTCGTTTGTATATCATTTGAAAAGAACTACTAAATATACTCCTAATAAGATAGAAGAACTAAGTACTGATAAGTTAGAAGAACTAAGCAAGAAAAACTAAATATACTAAAATAAACTACTAATAAGTTACAAAATATTGCTTTGTGTATTCATGAAGACCAATTACGTTAATTTGTTTTATAAACAAAATTGTTTGAGAAAATTTTCCTCAACTAAATTATTCGCGTATTTGTCACTACATGTTTAATACAAATATAAATTGGTAAATACTGAACATAAAAAACAATTAAAAGTACGAAAAAATACGTGAAATTTTATAACTGCTTAATGGCTGTAAAGCTACTTTTTATAAAATGAAATATAGTGGAATTTTTATAAAACCGAAATATTAATTTTTGTGAAGTGCTGTTGTAGGAAATTGATATTTAATAATGATGATTGATGTAGCTCTGTTTATATTTTTACGAGAAAGATAATAAACAATTTTGGAACATTTTTAAGACGAAAAAATATATAATTTTGATGTGATGTATGAGAATACCTTGTAGGTTCAAAGATGTGGTCACTAGACTGCTGGTCACGTCTCTTGATCACATTATTGTGAATGTGATTATTATAAAAGTGTTCTAAACGAATACCATTTGCTTTGTCGTGATTTCTTCTACAATGAAATATTCGGAACCGGCAAAATATACAAAAAATATAAATTATATCTATATACCATTATAAACGGTAGAATTGTCTATATAACTTGCTCTACGAAAGTCGTGAGCTGACACTAATGTGCATTGTGACAGCAAGTTGCTAATGACTGAAAGGCATATATAATTATTTAAGGTTTTTAGTTTTTAAGACTTGAAACTTCTTTTATAGTGATAGACGAAACGCCGAGGGGTAACACCATATCATCGACTATATAAAACTACCCTTACAGCATATATCGGTCAGTATATTTAAGTATCTGTGATGTTCATTGAAGTGAATGTCGAAGTTTGAACTATAGACAATAGATAAAGCTTTTGATTATTATCGTTACTTAAAAAAATATTTATCGAATTAATCTTAACTAAACCGTGCATTTGTTACAACTAATATTTACCTATAGTTTATTATGAATAAAGTTCACATCATAAAATGCTGGTAATAATCATCACATTATGTAAGGTTTACAACGAATATTATATGTAATTATAAGAAGCTATTTACAAATAGACAAGTCCCACTTTAAACAGATTTTATACTTGTCCATAATTTTCTATACTGGAATGCTTAACTGCATTTGTTACAACTAATCTTTACCTATAGTTTATAATGAATAAAGTTCACATCATAAAATGCTAGTAATAATCATCACATTAGGTAAGGTTTAGTACAAATATTATATGCAATTATAAGAAGCTATTTCCAACTAGAAAAGTCTCACTTTAAACAGATTTTATTCTTATTCATAATTTTCTATGTTGAAATGTGATTTATTATGTACTACCGGTGTCTCAGTCCACGTAAAATATTACTTGTGACTATTCTTTATTCCGTTTTGTCAATTGTAAAAATATTTTAATATTCAATAATTACAAAGTCACCTTGTACTTTGCAATTATTAAAAAACTGTTTAGTGGAAATATGGAGATTACAACTTATTATTATTATAATGTTAAAAAATGGAAATTAAATGATAATTTTTGTATTTTACCTGAATTGGTATTTGGCGAGTAAAATACAGGGGTCTCAGCTTAAGATGTGCTTCGAAAAAAATTAAAATGTGTTATTTCAGAACATTTGTCATATTAAGTTTCTGATGACGTTACGTAACTAATTTCCTTTTCTGGATCCTAATTTATTTTCCTGCAAAATTTTATCGAAATTGGTTTAGCAGTTTGGATTGCGAAGACGTAAAACGAACAGAGAGCATTTTCGCATTTACAATGTTAGTGTGAACTCACGGTATAAAATCCGGCCACTTTTGAAACGATTTGTCACATACGGTGACCGCCTTTTCTACGTCAGTGATGTCCTAGTTACACAAACAGCGTTGGTAATGACCGGTTATTTATTATACTGCTTTTACCTCGTTAGATGTAAATTTTAAACACGTGTTTGGTTTCCAGATACTGACGATGATCTCCGAATTATGATATTTATATTTAGCAATATTTTGCAAAAATATCCTTCAATAAATACATAACATTAATTAATATTAAATTTTCACGTTTTTTTCATATTACTAAAGTTTATATAATTCGTTTTTAAGTTTCTTTTAAGGTGTCACTAAGGACATGTCTATTAAGCATACAACTGATTACGCGCACATCGAACTTATAATATTTCAAACGTGTTTTTGTAAAAAAAATTAGTATCTTTTCGTTGACAGCTACTTTTAAATTTTCAAAAACGGTTGAGAACTGTCATAAAAATACCTAATTTTTTCTACTAATTTTTCTGTGCAAGAAAAAAAACATTTTCAGCTATGTATTAGAGCAGAACAACTGCTGTGCGATCGTTAACTTACTCTTTGAAAGGTATATTATTTTCAATTAATTTATTGGACACGTTTTTAGCGCCGTGCCGGCAGAGTTTCATGCTAAATCAACTATTATATGTTTCTAAAACAGGTTTTTTTTAAACAGGCTTTTGTTAGCTTCAGTTGGTGGTTTTTATTACCATTGAGTCGAAGTGACGATGGAGGGGCAGGATTCATGACAACTTTTTAATGTCAAACAATGAACTCATCGAGTTTGCGTTTGTTTGATACATCTTTATGAGTCCTTGGTTAAAAACATGTTTTTATAGTTTTTTTTCGTCAAATTGGACATTTTCTTATTATAATAGGATTTTTTTATTCTCTACAAGTATACCATTGGGTGTATTAGGGTTCTATACTTTTTAACTGGAAAGGAACGTTTTTCGTGCTATATTTATTTTTTTTGTATAATTGAGAAAATTTTGCTTTTCATAATTCTTATTACCTTTTTGTAATGGAAATATCTACAGCGTTTATTTAGAAATTATTTAAAGTTCTGCGGCATTCGACTGCTGAATCATGGTTACACCAGATTGTGATTTGTTTGCAATAAGGAAATACAAATTTGATAATTCGTTGTCCTTGTGTGTTATAGTGCAATTACATTCATAAACTTTGTATGCATCACATAATTAGTCCTTATATCGGTACTAAAACTTACAGGCGCACGTTTGTAATGTTTATATAATTGTATGTAAATAAATATTAGATTCACCACTAATAAACGCACCATTTTCCAACAATTTCTGAAATGTTTTAGAAATACCTCGAAGATCTCTGATAGGATACATAAAGACGGCGGCATATTTGGTCAGTTAGCATCCGAGTTTCACCGAATAAAATGTTGAAATTTCACAAAGAGACATCGGAGTATTGTTGGCTCATAAATTCTTTGGTTTTAGGGTCAAAAGCAAGTGAACGTGATATATGTACACAACGATGGAAAGGAGAAAATTTTGTTCTGTAATCATTAATTAGTATCATCCATACTTTGAATCCATATGGCCCATACCTTGGATCCGTAACTTGGTAAAATTAAAAATTCTTATTGAAACAGACAGCAGGTTAAGCTCTCCTTATCTTGCAGAACTTCTCTACTTATTTTATCTGCAATAAAATGCCTCAGAATGTAATGCAATTTTTGTAATAGAACAGAAACAATTTGCGAAAGTGCTTTTGAAGTGGTCGTTCACCCCTTTTAACTTTAGTTTTTTAATGTCTGTGCTCCTTCATCTATCGTACTTATAGTTTTTCTCAACCTCCAGTTATCATCTGTTTTGCTTTACTTATTTCTGTGATAAAAAATTAAAAGATGCAGAACAATTTAAATTTGAATTCACCTATTTTTTTTGTTAAAACTTGTACAAACTTTGTTTTTTTTTTGTTTAAGTGGTAAATATTATGGGGCGTATATCTGAAATTTGATTTTTTAAAAATAAGCTTTGCGAAATTCGTTAGTGAGTTTATTAGTTTTCAACTTAATAATTTGATAAATAAATAGTATATCGTATATTTAAAGTATACACATATTTTTTGTTAATATAAAATGTACGATGTATTTTAGGAAAGGAAAACAAAATTTTGAGAAGATCAGCGAATGTAGCCTAATATTACGGAAATAGAATATAATTTTTAGAAAAAGCTGATATTTTTTAGAATATTAAAAGTAGGATTGACAATCAAAGAAAGATTAAAAAATTAAATACTATTCTTAAAAACAACAAAAAAAGCTATCATCATAAATACAGGTATATTATATTTTTAAAATATCACGAAATAATAATAATATATAAAAATGACAATAAAAATCGAATAAAGTACATAATAACTTTTTAGTTACAAAAAAATCAATACCGATTACTTTTTCAAATATGTAGTCATTGCCTGTACTAGTTAAAGTAAATTTATAACTGACACTGACATTCGTTCAAACACTGACACTGACATTCGTTCAAACACTGACACTAACATTCGTTCAAACACTGACACTGACATTCGTGGGCAAATTTTGCTCCTTTTGAGTCTTGCGTCGCCTCTTAGCGTTTTTAAGAGTCTTACGTGGTCCTCTGCAATCCTATCGGGCCTGTGTGTTTCATTGATTAATATGTTAAATACAGAGGATATGATAAGATACAATCTGCACTTTGTTTCACTTTGCTGGTTCAGAGAGTAAAAAATCAATACCGATCACTTTTTTAAATATGTAGTCATTGCCTAACCTAGTTAAAGTAAATTTATAACTGACACTGACATTCGTTGTCAAATTTTGCTCCTTTTGAGTCTTGCGTCGCCTCTTAGTGTTTGTACGAGTCTTATGTGGTCCTCTGCAATCCTATCGGGCCTGAGTGTTTCAATGATTAATATGTTATATACAGAGAATATGTCAAGATATAATCTGCACTTTGTTTCATGTTGCTGGTTCAGAGAGTAAACAATCAATACCGATCATTTTTTTAAATATGTAGTCATTACCTAAACTAGTTAAAGTCAATTTATAACTGACACTGATATTCGTTCAAACACTGACACTGACATTCGTTGTCAAATTTTGCTCCTTTTGAGTGTTGCGTCGCCTCTTAGTGTTTTTACGAGTCTTACGTGGTCCTCTGCAATCCTATCGGGCCTGAGTGTTTCATTGATTAATATGTTAAATACAGAGGATATGACAAGATATAATCTGCACTTTGTTTCATTTTGCTAGTTGAGAGAGTTCCGAAGAATTAGATTTTACGAACTATTCTATTAATATATATATATATATC
Organism: Druceiella hillmani; assembly: GCA_039881145.1. Classification (NCBI taxonomy): domain Eukaryota; kingdom Metazoa; phylum Arthropoda; class Insecta; order Lepidoptera; family Hepialidae; genus Druceiella; species Druceiella hillmani. The sequence continues at coordinate 5,424,716 of JAYKKI010000104.1, forward strand.
CGTATAATATTTAAATCCGACAAATAATACCTCTAATAATATTAGATGTATTATTTGTCGGATTTAAATAAATCTTTTAAGAGACTTCTTTTTTCCATTTTCTAGTAACGTTTCCAATGCTATATGGACGTTTCCTGGTCTCCTTGCATCATCATTAGTTTTAATTTTTCTTTAATCAAACAATATAAGGATTAAATGTGGGACCATGTAATACACATAACGTTATGGATGATGGTAAGTTAAGGAATGAATTAATGGAAAATTAATATTTTAATCTCTTTCGATAAGGCTCACCATGTTGTGACCTAACCGTTTAGAAAACGAGGACGAATAAATACATGTAAACGAAATCTGTCCAAAATTGAAAATAGGTCTACTTTTTATACAAGAGCGAACAAAATTGTTTTATACACCAATGAAATGACAATTTTTTATCATATCTATACATTTAAGATATTTCTAAAAAAAATTTCAAGGATACTATTAAGTGTAGTAAAACACAAACAGATTGTTTCTGAAATGTTTGTGTTTATGTTTATTTGTCAACGCATCGCATATGCATTATAGAAGGAATCCTGATGAAGTTTTAACTGGTGCATCTTGTAAGATCTAACGTTACATTTAAACTTTCGCTTTATTACTCTCAGTATACTGGAAAAGAAAATATAGTAATTTGAAATTTTAATACAAAGTTTACTTGCTTTGAAATTATTTTATTTATATTGATTATCGTTACGTGTATTCTAACCTTCAATTTAATTTAAAATAATAAAATATTCCAAAGCATCTATGGATAAATTCATGGGTACAGATTGTTAATAATATTTGTGGCACGTCTGAAACCCACGGTAAATTGAAAATAAATGCAAACATATTTTCTTTACACCTCAGAATTGCCATGTGACAAATAACATTTGTTTGATTTTTAATTTATAAAAATATTAGTCTTTGTTTGATTTTTAATTTATAAAAATATTTTATTCTTTGTGGTACAATGGATATTATAAAGAACCAAATATTTGAATTACGCCTACATTTATTTTGAAATACAATTTTTTTCTTCATCTAATAATTAGAAAAATGAAAAAGAAAATTGTAGCAAATCTCTGTAATCGTAGCCTTTAAATCCCATTTTAAATTCGTAATTTTAAATTCGCCAGTTGTACATCTGATTTATACTTGTGTACGGATGCGAACCTGATCCATTAAGGAAGATCTCAGGAAATACTGATACATTCGAAATGTGGACCAAGTTCAAGATATAGACATCATGCATCTGTAATGCATGATTTCTATATCTTGGACTTAGAAAGTCACCAATGAGGAAGTTCTTTGATGGGTTTGCTAGAAACATAAGGTTTTGCAAGCCTTCAAAGATCGTAAATTTGCAAATCTGGGACTTTTTTGGCACAGCCATGACAGATATGAACCCTTGCAACTAATAATGTTGGAAAAACTTACTGGGAGAACGAAAGCCGATTGTTGAAGAAAGTGATGGTTGCGCAACATTAGAGAATGGACAGTACCAAGCCAATAACAAGATCCAATACGCAGAGCTGACTGTCAACTTTTATTAGTTGGAGAGGCACCCTTAGAAGAAGAATAATAACTAGTCATCAATTTTGTGTATGGTCATCGTAATTGATTATGTAGGTGGCTAAAAATCTAAGATGCAAGACTAAGACATGGTGATAATCGTTATTTAATGATTGTTAGCTAATGATATATTAAAACCCTTATTCGAAATTATTTAACAATAAAATCACTTGCACGCTGTTATTTTATTGTTGTTTCATTACATACTCAAGAAGGTTACTAATATATTCTTGTTTTAAAGTGTGTTTGTATAGTCATAATATCTAAATTATTCTGGTTGACTGTTCATATTTATAGGTGGGTCTAATTAAACATGGCTGTTTACAGTACTTCTTTATATTTCGTTGAATTTTTTAAAAAACTTTAAATAAAAAACTTCATATTAAAACTTTTTATAGAAAAATTGCAACGAAAACATAATTATAAAATTTAATATAATTATCAATTAAGAATTTGATTTCATTTTATTTCAAGAAACAAACACGAATTTGTTTTCCCCAAATTCTACGGTTTTAAAAGGATTAAATTTTCCTAAGCTCTAATCCTTTCATTAGTCTGATTTCGCGCGGCTTGCGAGATCAAAAGGTTTAGCGGTTTTAAGTCTGTTTGTATTACCGGTCGAAAAAGCGGGGATTTTCTCAAACTTTCTCACTTTAACATTTTCGTATTTTAAATTAAGTTAGATGGACCTGTTTACAGCTACAATGATTGCAAGGTTTTTACTTTGGATGATTTCTGGAGTTTACTCCTTAAGAATCGGTTTTTATATATGGGGCACCATATCTAAAAACCGATTCTTAAGGAGTAGTTATGAAGTTTTATGACAAGTAAATTGAAAAGTTCAGAGCGTTAAAAAAAGTGTAACAGTTTGTAAGTTTGGATGTAGGAGGTAATCTCCGAAACTACTCATCCGATTTCAAAAAATGTTTCACCGATATTTAGAAAGGACCTTCAGGATAGACATGGGTTGTATATTATATCGTTAACATTTTTTTATCACATATTATATAAAAGTTAAATTTTATAAGTTTGGATATAGGGGTAATCTCCAAAACTACTCATCTGATTTCAAAAATTCTTTCACCGATATTTAGAAAGGAACTTCAGGATGGACATAGATTGTATATTATCCCGTTAAAAAAATTTCATATATTATAAAAAAGTTAAATTTTGTAAGTTTGGATGTAAGAGGTAATTTCCTAAACTACTAATCCGATTTCAAAAATCCTTTTTTTGTAAAGGAGTGCCTTTACAAAACAAGAGGACCTAGATTTTCTGCAAAAGAATGATAACTGCATTACATTGTTTGCCACGAGTAATAAACTTTGGGCTTTTGAATTAAACTTTCATACTTTGCTTTTTCTGTATTGTTTTTACTTGTTACTTGCACGTTAAGTGCTAGTTACTTGTTCCACTATAACGAAAGGAGGTCTTCAATTGGTAAAATACTTCATTTAAAAAAAGTTAAAAAAGAAAAGAAAGTAAATTAGTATTAAGTTTGGTCTTCTTTTGCAAAAATGTCTGCTGCTTTTCTTCGTGGCATGCCTTGTACGAGGTTTTTAAAGATTTCTTGGGGAAAATAAACCCCCATTCCGACGTTATAACTGTTTTTAACTCCCGGATGTTCCATGGGGCTGGTTCCATAGATGCTCGATATGATTGAAACCGAGATTTCGTGCTGATAAATCTAAACGGCAAATTCCTACCTTAGTCAGGGAAGCCTTAGTCTACCTTAGTCTACTTTGTTCGTTCGATATGATTGAGCGTTATCGTCCACGAAGAATGCAGCAGCTTCTATAACGGCTAGTGCTAGTTATGCATGAGAAATGAGGATTTCTCTGATGTATCCTTTTCCGTTTTGTCTGATGTAAATGATTTCTCTGAGAGTCATTTAAAAAAAACTAAGTCTATACGATCTAAAGTAGAAATAATACTACATTCAGAAATTATGCCTGCCCAAAACATAATAGAGCCTCCGCTGTAAGGCGTAATTATTCGAAACAAACGTTTAAAATGTTAAGCAAACGTTTGCCTTTTTTGTGTTTGCTTGCAAATGTTTCAGACCTTCTGAGTACTTCGCGACTTCGTTCGTAATTTGGCTTCATCAGACAATAAAACCCTTTTCCGCTTCATATCGGTCGGGTATTAACACTTACAGCTCTCACTTCTTCGAGATTGTTTGTGTTTGTGTTTTTATTGTCTTCCGATTTCAAAAAGTTTGGCTCACAATATATCGGTGGTCCTTGGTTAAGTGCACCGTTTTCTTCCCGATCCTGCTTTTCTTTTGGATGAATCGCCCTATGGAAACCTTTTTCAGGTTCTATGAATAATAGAATGACTTACACCGTTGTAATATATAAAATTGAGTAGAGCCTTCTTCAAGGAGAGTCACTGTATTATCAGTGATTACGTACGTACTATGGCAGACATAATAGTCTGCCACGGTACGTTATAAAATTTGACACGAAAACAAACTTAAACAATTAACAGTAATATCAATAATTAAAATTACGTAAACATTTATTTTTAAATAAACAACAAATCATCTAACCACATAACTCTAACAAATCTTTTAATTCCAATCGAATATTTTTAAAATAAATTTAAAATTTTCAAATTTAGAACGTTTTATATTACTGCCGAGTACTGGCAAGTATGAATAAGTTACTGATTAGAAATCAAATAAAACAAAACAACATATCAAGTAATTAACAAAGGGTTATCGATGGTTAGGTAATGTAATTAGGTAATACGTGTAATTAGGTAATACGAGTTTCAATATAGACACTAAAGGCACACATTGGGAATCATCTCTGAGAGTTTATTGACGATTTTCCAATTCCAAACCTGCAGGTTTCTGTTTTGATGCTGTCCATTATGATCGAAATAGATGAAAATGGGTATTCGACATTGATAGCAAGTATGTTACTTATGATTGATTACACTAAACTGTGACATAGTAATAATTTTTACTTTATTAACCAACTTAATACATTTTAAAGCGTTTTCAATTCTAAGATATTCAGTTCAAGTCTACAAGAGGTTATGTATGTCAAGGGGATTTGAACGTATATACGTCAATTGTAGACATTTCTGCAATGAACATGTATGGAATTTTTCCAAAGGATCCTTAATGTTCATATGATGATATTATGTGAAGACTATTTTAAATAATGAAATTTAGATATGATTTAACAAACTGGTGTGTATCAAAAACAGTTCTTGATAGATGAACTACAGAACAGCGAAGAAAAATAGAACCGCGAAGAAAAATAGTGGCATAGCAGCACTCTAAGAGGAAAAAAGAAGTAGGAAAAGCAAGACTGATTAAAATAGTTCAATTAACTTAATTATTCACAATTAAATGAAACTACGTAGTGTAGTATTATTTCTACTTTTTATAAGTTCTTTACTAACAAGGTTTCAGTGGTAAAGAACTTAAATAAAGCAGAAATAATACTACATCACGTAGTTTCATTTAATTATGAATAATGAATTTCTTCAAAATGAACGCCAAATATATTCATAATTTAATTATTATAAATTAACCTTTTAATTAACCCCAACAGATCTTATTGAACGCAAACCCATTATCTTCATAAAATGCAAATTTATTCACATGTAGTACACCTAGTTAAATTATCTGCAACCATATCAGCACTTGTAAAGATGTCAAATAACGCCTTAGTTTAAACAATAGAAAATATTGTTAAAACTAAGGTGTTATTAAAATGTAGGCTGATAAAATGTAGGCAAATGTCTGAGTGCTTTCTGTTTAGTTTGTAGCAGTCTATAGATGCCAGTTTAATCTCACTTTGATTATCACAAGAAAACGATCCATTCCATGTTCAAGTTTAGTTTGTAATTCAGTCACAAAGCTTCTGAGGTTGAAGATGCAATGCCCATATACTCTGCCACCATTGTAGAAAGAGTTCCAGTTTACTGTTTACGTTCTATGCAATGCTTCTCCTTTGAAGTGCATTTGTTTGGTTACGGTAGTCAAATAAAGAACCACGTTCGTGTATGTACGTGTATCGGTTTTTGAAAAATTGATGTATATATTATAAAATATTAGGTAGTCGATTTTTTTAAATTTTGTATTTGTTTTGAAATGACTTGTTATGAGGATCTCAAAAACACTTTTTTATAATTTTAGATATTATATCTTCAGAGGTATACTAAAAAAATATTCTTCCTCCTTATTTACAACAATACTCTCCATAAAATTAAGAAGAAATAGGGCTACACAAAGTTTCTAATAAAACTATAGCTCTGATCCTAGATGTCATAATTATTGAAATATGGACAATGCTTTTAGGCTTGCAAAATATTTACAAGGCAATTTATTTAAAAATTGTGAAAAATTAATATTTTGAATAGTTTAATATAAATACCATTTATCCATACATGTTTATAAAAACCTATATATGTAGGAAACCCTCGAAGTGCGAGCTCTACTCATGCTCGCCAGGTTTTTTTGTTGTTGAATTTTTATAGAAAAAAATGGCAATAATTAGTTATTTAATTTATGGATTCTGAGAGCAAAAATTGGGATTAGGACGAAAGATTGTTTTCAATGATACGGTTTGTGTGGAATTGAAAAATTCTTAACTTTATTTATCAACCGTGTATTAATTCATGGATTCTGAGAGCAAAAATTGGGATTAGGACGAAAGATTGTTTTCAATGATACGGTTTGTGTGGAATTGAAAAATTCTTAACTTTATTTATCAACCCTATATTAATTCATGGATTCTGAGAGCAAAAATTGGGATTAGGACGAAAGATTGTTTTCAATGATACGGTTTGTGTGGAATTGAAAAATTCTTAACTTTATTTATCAACCGTATATTAATTCATGGATTCTGAGAGCAAAAATTGGGATTAGGACGAAAGATTGTTTTCAATGATACGGTTTGTGTGGAATTGAAAAATTCTTAACTTTATTTATCAACCGTATATTAATTCATGGATTCTGAGAGCAAAAATTGGGATTAAGACGAAAGATTGTTTTTAATGATACGGTTTGTGTGGAATTGAAAAATTCTTACCTTTATTTATCAACCGTATATTAATTCATGGATTCTGAGAGCAAAAATTGGGATTAGGACGAAAGATTGTTTTCAATGATACGGTTTGTGTGGAATTGAAAAATTCTTAACTTTATTTATCAACCGTATATTAATTCATGGATTCTGAGAGCAAAAATTGGGATTAAGACGAAAGATTGTTTTTAATGATACGGTTTGTGTGGAATTGAAAAATTCTTACCTTTATTTATCAACCGTATATTAATTCATGGATTCTGAGAGCAAAAATTGGGATTAGGACGAAAGATTGTTTTCAATGATACGGTTTGTGTGGAATTGAAAAATTCTTAACTTTATTTATCAACCGTATATTAATTCATGGATTCTGAGAGCAAAAATTGGGATTAAGACGAAAGATTGTTTTTAATGATACGGTTTGTGTGGAATTGAAAAATTCTTACCTTTATTTATCAACCGTATATTAATTCATGGATTCTGAGAGCAAAAATTGGGATTAGGACGAAAGATTGTTTTCAATGATACGGTTTGTGTGGAATTGAAAAATTCTTAACTTTATTTATCAACCGTATATTAATTCATGGATTCTGAGAGCAAAAATTGGGATTAAGACGAAAGATTGTTTTTAATGATACGGTTTGTGTGGAATTGAAAAATTCTTACCTTTATTTATCAACCGTATATTAATTCATGGATTCTGAGAGCAAAAATTGGGATTAGGACGAAAGATTGTTTTTAATGATACGGTTTGTGTGGAATTGAAAAATTCTTAACTTTATTTATCAACCGTGTATTAATTCATGGATTCTGAGAGCAAAAATTGGGATTAGGACGAAATATTGTTTTCAATGATACGGTTTGTGTGGAATTGAAAAATTCTTAACTTTATTTATCAACCGTATATTAATTCATGGATTCTGAGAGCAAAAATTGGGATTAGGACGAAAGATTGTTTTCAATGATACGGTTTGTGTGGAATTGAAAAATTCTTAACTTTATTTATCAACCGTATATTAATTCATGGATTCTGAGAGCAAAAATTGGGATTAGGACGAAAGATTGTTTTCAATGATACGGTTTGTGTGGAATTGAAAAATTCTTAACTTTATTTATCAACCGTATATTAATTCATGGATTCTGAGAGCAAAAATTGGGATTAAGACGAAAGATTGTTTTTAATGATACGGTTTGTGTGGAATTGAAAAATTCTTACCTTTATTTATCAACCGTATATTAATTCATGGATTCTGAGAGCAAAAATTGGGATTAGGACGAAAGATTGTTTTTAATGATACGGTTTGTGTGGAATTGAAAAATTCTTAACTTTATTTATCAACCGTGTATTAATTCATGGATTCTGAGAGCAAAAATTGGGATTAGGACGAAAGATTGTTTTCAATGATACGGTTTGTGTGGAATTGAAAAATTCTTAACTTTATTTATCAACCGTATATTAATTCATGGATTCTGAGAGCAAAAATTGGGATTAAGACGAAAGATTGTTTTTAATGATACGGTTTGTGTGGAATTGAAAAATTCTTAACTTTATTTATCAACCGTATATTAATTCATGGATTCTGAGAGCAAAAATTGGGATTAAGACGAAAGATTGTTTTTAATGATACGGTTTGTGTGGAATTGAAAAATTCTTAACTTTATTTATCAACCGTGTATTAATTCATGGATTCTGAGAGCAAAAATTGGGATTAGGACGAAATATTGTTTTCAATGATACGGTTTGTGTGGAATTGAAAAATTCTTACCTTTATTTATCAACCGTATATTAATTCATGGATTCTGAGAGCAAAAATTGGGATTAGGACGAAAGATTGTTTTCAATGATACGGTTTGTGTGGAATTGAAAAATTCTTAACTTTATTTATCAACGGTGTATTGTTGGTATTTGGAAAAAATATTTCTCACAGAAAAATCCGTGAAAAAAAATCCAATAAAATGTACGTCACACGTAGTACGTTGGTGGCGTTATTTATTACTATTTGGATATATGATATGACTGTGCGTATTTTTTTAGAAAGATAATTAGACACAAATTTTTACATTTATTGTGAAAAAAAATTCCATAAAATGTACGTCTCGCGTAGTACGTTGCTGACGTTTATAATTGAAAAATTATCATTTTTTTCAAATATTGGAAACAAACCAAAAATCTTTTAATGTCGCTTCAATCCCAAAGTATGTGTCCTTAATTCGGAATTAGACCACGCTATGCTTTCTTTTTTAAGAAAATTCTTACCACTTTTTTCATTAAAACACATATAAAGTATGCATGAACATCTGCAGCCCTATTTATTTTTTACAATCTGTTTTACGGTTTCAAAATATACGAATCGAGCTGCTTAATACATCATACCGTGACGTTAACCAAACAATGAAGAGTGAGTCATTGGAACGCATCGAACGAGAAATTTAACAGTTTTTTAAGGCAACATCTATCTTGTCCATCGTTAACCGCTTAGTCTTACACACTCTCACGTATCCGGACGCTGCTGATGGCCAACACTCGATGTACAGAAGTGAAAACATTTCCACGAGAACTATTGTGTGCGTACACTAAAATAAACATATTATAAACAATGGAATTCCGATGCAGTTAAATTATAACTGATTATTAATACTTAAGATAACGTGATGCCGATGATATGTGAGGCAATTAATGTCGTTTAATCGTAGGAATTTTGTTTTACGTTTCTTTGGTCTTGCACGAGATTAAGATTCAACAGTATTAAGATTTCATCTTAATTAATTAGAATGTAGTTTAAGTGATATTGATTTTGTAGTTAGTCTAGTCTACATTACATATTATAAAATTTACGTTGAGCTAAATTCAATCATTCAATGTGCTATTTAATTTATATAGTTTTACTGTTAAACATATATTATACCATTAGCTGTCTTTTGGTTCGCGTAGAATTTTTATTGCCACGGAGGTTTTTTCGTGTAAAAATATGCAGAACTAAATTACCATTCATTTAAATAAAAACAAATTATGTATTAACCCTAATTTTAAGTTAAATTGAGGTGACAGTTTCTCACAATTAAATGAAACTACGTGATGTAGTATTATTTCTACTATCTTTAATTTCTTTACCACGACCTAGGTTTCGTTGTATTACAACATCTTCAGGTAGGATATTAGCAAAGATAATTTCTTTAATAAATTATAATAAATCTTTGCTAATATCCCACCTGAAGATGTTGTAATACAACGAAACCTAGGTCGTGGTAAAGAAATTAAAGATAGTAGAAATAATACTACATCACGTAGTTTCATTTAATTGTGAATAATGAATTTCTACAAAATTAACCCCAAATATATTCAATAATGGTATCTCGTCTCATCATTTGCGAGAAAAGAAAATGTTCCAGTGACATAAGAGAAACATGCCTTTACTTTTTAAATTTAAAGGTTCTCTCTCTTTCTCTCTTTCTCTCTCTCAAGAAGCCACATTTTGAACTCGTTTTTGTCCTTTTTGTATTAAATTTTTCGTTTATCTTCTCTCCATTGGAACGCCAGTTTCATTGATATTGAAGGTTTGATTACATGCTTATTATCAGTCGTAACAATTTTTGGCTTCCTAATTTAAATTGCGAAGATTTCCAAACATCCATACTTTTATGAATGCATTTTCCAAAAATTTTTCAAAAATCCATAAAAAATATTTAACATATTATGATTTGATAGTATTTTGAGCATCTAGTTTTTACATTAAAGGACATGGCGTATTTTGCCCAATCAGATCGCGCACAAATATACTGCTGGACCCACTTGTTTTGTGCACTTATAAGTTTTTACATTTTTTGCACGACTGACTGTTTCAGGAAAGTGAAATTCTCGATTATTATTTATATAACATATTAATCGGCAAGTTGGGTATGATTTTTTTAAGAAATACATATTTTGTTGTTTATAATATATTATCTATGGTATATTGAATGATTCTGAGTTTATCCTAGTATGTTTAACTGTTACATTTGTAAATACATGTGTGTTTATAAGACGTAGTACGTAATTATAAAACAGCTTACTGCCGGACGGAACGGCCACTGATTCATTCCATTGTGCTAATTCTGGTAACACTCGTGACATGGCAAGCACGGTTGACGTCACGCGTCGGCGAAACACGCGACGCGATGAAAGAGTACTTTTGAAGCGCTTCACTCTACAAGTAATTTTCGCAAAAAAATTGGTTAAAAGAAGCCAAACAGTCCGTTAGATGAGGTTGGCCTAATTAACTTTTTGAATACGGCTATGGAAAATATAAAATGAAATTTTGTTCTTATTAGCCATAATTTTTGAAAACTTTCGATGCGGGTCGTAATGGACCACAGAATGGGAAAAGTAGCAATTAGAACTTAGCTTTAGAACCACTTACGAGATGGGGCATAGTAATGTACGTAAACATTTATGTATAAATTTCAGTGGTGATAAAATTGAAGTCGTTGAAAAATTAAAAAAATATGTTAGCGTCTGTGTATTTTGAAGAGATTTAAGAGTTTCTATAAAAAAAATTAAAGTGTAAACAGAAAGATGGTCTTTTAAAATATTGTAAACTGTCAATATAAATATTGACTGAGTACAGTGTCTAATTCAATAAGAATTTGGACAATTATTTTTCAAATAGTTAATACAATATTCCCATAATATCAAATCAGAAGGATGCAGTTTGTCTACTGATAAATGAATCTTGTATCAGAATTTTGATTCGCGTTTTTCTCTTAATCAATAGCGAAGTATTTAGGTTTTGTCGCTTAAGTAATTTTAAAATAATTTGTTGTAACTTTTTCATAATAAATTTTTTGGTAAATGAATAGTTTATTAATATTTAAAAGTTACTATAAATAAGGCCTTTATTTGAATAAAGGATAATTTTTGTATACGCATGTATGATAAACTAATTTTGCAGAAGGTATTTAGCTAATTTGATGATTTTAAAGATTAGTTAAATTTGAATTAGTTGAATTCTGTTAAAGTAGTTTAAATAACCTTTAAAGTTAAATTTGAATCTTCTGGAAAGCAAAATGTGATTATCAAGTGCAATATCTTTTTAAAAACAACGAAAGGTTATTCTAGCGGGATAAAATACCGATACTGTTTATTCTCTACGTTGATAGCCGTAAAATCTTCCAATCTAACCAGTAATTTTTTTAGATTGTTTTAGAATGTTTGCGTACTCGCTGTGCAAATCGATTTATGCTATTGAGAGGTACTGCAAGAAATTATTAAAAAGACACGAAACCATTGTGGAAACCTTTTTTCTTTGTATACTCATTTCAAGGAAGTTTCAATTTTTTTGTATTCGTCGGTGAATAGAAGAAATGCAGTAGATCATTAAAAATAGTATAAATGTCTGTCACAAAAGATTATGATAACCGTATATGTAAATAAATTGTATGCACATTTTTTGCAGATTGATACGCATATATCGTTTTGAAGTTCTCTTCCTCTGTGGAAAGATTACATTTGGGTTTGATTAATATCTTCTAAGGCTATATAGATAGAGTAGGTTAATTTATATGATTGCTCCTGGTTTATATGGGACATAATGTGATGTCTTTTAAAGGAATTTTTCTCTTAGAATTTTCTTTCTTTGCGTTTAGAAATGTTCAAATTCTTGGTCGATGTTGAGGACAATGATAATCGTTAAATTATTGTTATGAATAATAAAATCATACATACATACAAATGTGTAGAAAAAGTTAGTTCGGAGTGGAAATTATGGGGTCGGTATATAAGAAAACAAACATAATAGACAATACTGGAGTTAATAAGGATGTACTTTCAAAATACGTATATTTTGTAATGAAGTTTTACTTGATGCTATAGTCTGGGCCTGCCAATCGTAAGTCATGTCCAGTAGGATCCAGATTCCACAGGCCGTTTCCAGTTTTGCATGCTCAGCGTCTGTATCAGCACTAACCCGTACCTTGATGTTGCTTAAGGTCTCATTATTTTCTGTTAGTACTCCTCGCAGATATGTGAACTATCACAAGCTTTCAGAGCCTTCCTGTTCCTTGGCATAAAAGAGAACTATTGTTTTAAAAGAATCTAGTTTTGTGAATCTTAAATTTTTCAAACTCTTCCCGGGACTGTCTTTAAATTCTAAGAATTTTGATCAAGAGTAACAACGTAATTAGGTAGAAATCAAATAATTTTATCTAAATATTCTCGCTTAAAATATGTTAGAGATTTAATAGTCGCTGGATGAGTATTGAAAATGCAAGAGTTTTAAGAAAGGAATAAATATTAATCACAATATTGGCAATATATTAAATAAATTTTATAAAAAGATTTTAAACCTATATCCTAATATTGAAGAAAAAATCGATGAAATATCCGATATCCGATTTCCATTCATTAAGTCTTAGAAAACTTATGGCAGAAAAGGGGCAAGTTTCATAAAAAAATATAAAAACAATATGAAAAGACTTATTGAAAACTTATTCCATATAATATATAATATCATAAAAGCTAAATAATGTTGGGGGAAATAACACCTTACCATTCTTTTGGTCATATAAAATATCTTAAAAAATTCTAGCGATAGACAGAGTTTGATCAAAAATAATGACAACCACACCAGATTATTAAATACAATCTGATTAATTGTTTTTATAGCAATTGTATTCAAAATCTGGTGTAGTTGTTATTATATTCGCTTACTTGCATTTAATCTGTTAAATTGAAATGCTAAAATTGTGATATTCCCGTTTGGATGCTAAGTATAGTGATAAAAAAATGTACTTGTAGAATTTAATAACCTTTGACTTACAATTAAATGAAACTACGTGATGTAGTATTATTAGACAGAATTAGACTACGTGATGTAGTATTATTACAGGTAGCAAAGATCTTTGCTAATAGCCCACGTGAAGATGTTGTAATACAACGAAATCTAGGTCGTAGTAAAGAACTTAAAGAAAGTAGAAATAATACATCGCGTAGTTTCATTTAATTGTGAATATAAGAGAACACAATTAAAATAGTACAATAAAATTTACTTCATTTCATTATTTACTTGGAAATAATATATATACTTTTAATTTTCAATTTTACATTATTTTAAAATATTTTCCAAATTTTCACGCTAGCAAAGTTATGGGCAAAACTACTTCTAAATAAACACTTGCAGCTGGTGACGTTAAATTAATACGTAATTACTTTAAAACTTTAAAGTTGGTTTCTTTCTCTCATCACGTTCACTTATCACTCACTTTTATAAAGGTCATTCATTTGGACATTTATAAAGGTCACTTGGAAAATCGATTGAGAAAATCGATTTGAAAATAAATTTACGTCTGAGAGACGAATGTTGAATGTAAGATTTTAAACGTCTTTCCGTAGAATTTTTCTACTTTTTTTCTTTTACAGGATAACACATCGTAAAACAAAGAAAAGAAACTGTTTCAGAATCGCCCTTGTATCCATTCGTCAGTCGGAGTCCTTTTTTCTTTCAGAAAACTCTTCAGTATTGAAACTTCAATTTAGTGTAATACAACCTAGCCCCATATAGGATAATTCCTTTAATGAATATACCTTTACTGTTCATACTACCAAACTATGGATTCAATCGTGCCATGATATCCGTCAATACGCGTATTCAAAGACAGTGTTAGGAAAAATACTTTTACGTAACTCCTTTCATAACACCCATTCAGACTATAGTCCTCTTTTTATTTTACCCTCTTGAATTTATTTTTTGTTAACTTGCCATTTGATTTATCATTGTTTTAACTGTTTTTATAGCAATTGTACTCAAAATATGGTGTGGTTGTTATTATATTTGCTTACTTGGTGCTTTAGCTGTCTTGAAGAGATTACTCTTGTAGCAATAAGTCAGCCTTATGTACTTGTACATTCAAGATAAAATAAATAAACTATTAAATTAATTCTGAAGTATATTAGCTTTCATATATCTCAATAATTAAGATTTTATAATATGTGTTTGGAAATATTGCAGAAGAAAAATGAAACGTTTATATTTTTTTTTATTCCTCTTTTACCTATTATAAAGATTATATTGTTTTCAGAAAGATGCTGTTTTTTTTTAAATTTTATCTAAGACAGTTTGCTCCTACCGCTGCCTATTTTTCCAGAGAAGATGAAGTCTGAGGGCTGCATTTTGAGATAATTGCATCCGATTATAATATACATACACGGGTAAAGTAAAAAAATGAATTCTCAAATTCAAGCTTAATTATGGGTTTCAAATAAGTTTTTAAAATCTTTTTAGGGTGGGGGGACCCCATCGGAGGAATATTAAACAATTAGAAGAAAATCTAAACATATGTTCATTTATGTATCAAAACTTTCTTAAACAAAATGTCTCTCTTTCATAAATAAAAACTATTACCTAAAAACAGCAGCTGGAAAAATTTGAAAAAAAAAATGAAAAAGATAGGATCACTTTAACATCTTTTTAATTTTTTCCCTCATTGATGAAAATTATCATATTAATTTAAATTAGAGCACATAATACTTTTTCTGCAACTTCTGCTCACTGTTAACTGCTTCCTTAAATGAAGCGAAGAAATTACGAGAAGAAAAGTGAGCCAAAACATACTCGACTACCACTCATTTTACTTCATATTTTTTGTTTTATTTTCACAAAATTCACATTATTGCATAACGCGAAACCACATAAAGTTAGCTACGTAAGGAAAACTGAATAACAGTATTAATTAAAAGTTATGGACCAGCGAACGTAATTAGAGATATTCCTCATTGTTAGATTTTGGTGGAACGTTTCAGTTGTTGCGCAAACGTATATTCGCGCTGAACTCCGAAACAGCGTACTAAAGTTGCTTTAATTACTGAGAATATTCTGCATTTAAATACAAGTGTAATGTAACTCGTATTTAAATGCAGAATATTCTCAGTAATTCAATTATTACTTCCCTGTGTAAGTATCTATATCAACATTCTTTGCTATGATTCATTAAGTTACTAGGACTAAGTTCCAAGATAAAATTTTAGAGAAATTTCGTAGAATGCACAAAAGTCGACAATTTCGTAAATAGGCATAGTAATTTTTCCTTCCCGTATATAAATTAAACATAGGAAAAATATAAGCCAGACCTGCGGGCCTTATGCTCTAATACATAAGGAGACATCGGAGTTTGTATTAATGGCACGTGATATGAGTGTAAACCTGGGTTTACGGTCTACCTCCGAATCAATCGTATAATACATTTAAATTGAAACAACCTGTCAAGCACGAGTAAAACTCGCACTATAATGATTTCGTTTATATTTAGGTACTTACAAACATTTAAGGGTACCGGGTATTTCTAACGTAACTATTTACAAATATTAACTTTTGAAACGTAGATATATAGCATAGTACATCTTTCATAGGCGTAAAAACCAAGTAATTATAAAAATGTATAATTGCACATAGATTTAGAAATAGTTAATTTCTGGATTTTTCCCTTCATTTTGGTTATTCATGTTATAAAACATCACCTTAATACTTTTAAGATTGCAGATCCGCCAGAAGTACTTTATAGGTTTTGATGACCTGTGAATAAGACTATTCTGAATAAAAAAATACGCTTTAAAGAGCCATGTCTTTTCATTGCGTGAACCAAAAACTTGATTCTTTTACAGTATCGTAAAGCTATAGGCCTTAATATACGATATTAATCGCAATACGAGATCTCAAACCTTTTCCGACAAAAAGAGCTTTGACAAATATATGGGCGGATGGACGTACGGACAACTAAGTGATCCTACAAAGGTTTCGTTTTTCATTTTTATGGGCGGAATTATAAAAGACGGTTATATTTATTATGTTAAAATTCATACCAATCATTATTTACTGCTATCCTCAATGCTTTGGTTGTAATTTCTATTTATATAATTAAAATGTTCATAGCAATAAAAATGATCAGATAAAGTTTGAGATTATTAATAATAAGTTTGAGATAATAACTCATCTACAACATTTTGAATTTTTAGATTTTTTTGACCGAAAGTTTTTGAGTGATTCTTTAGATTTTTTGTGAGACAAATTACATATTTTTTTCTTAGTATTTTAACCGTTTGAGTGCCGACGAGCGCTATCGCGCTCGTGCGCGTACTAACTAAATTTGCCACGAGCGCGATGGCGTTCGCGAAATCAGTTGCTGTTTAGCGCGCGGTAGGGGAGGTGGCTCGTACGCATCGCTAATTTTTTATCCTTCTACGTGTTACATAAAGTTCAAATTATAATATTATTAGTAATTACAATATAAAAAGTATCCAGGAAAAGAACATTTTTAACCCTTTATGTCGGAATACGAAAATAATTAGAGTGAGCATGATAGTTTTTCAAGTTGTGAAGAAAGTGATAGTGGGAGTGACATTGTAGTGCGCTCACAATTTGGCGTAATGCAAATTTTGAGTGATAGTGATAATAGTGACGGTAACAATTATTTTGCTGATACGGAGGATGTACCAGACTGCGAAAATACCATGTGACCCTGATTTCAGTTTTTGTTATAATTTTTGTATACAATATATATTTCCATAATTTTCTTTATATTTTATCATCCTTGTACAAGTTTTTACTAATAAAACACCGAAAAAATTATTAAAATTGGATAATTTTTGGAAGAGGTACAGTTTTTTTTCGAGACCAGGCTAAATGACATCAAAAACAAAAGATTTCTTTGGCATTTTTAAGTAAATATGAGTAAAAAACCATGGCACTAAAAAGGTTAATAATCAACATAGAAACACATTTTCATAGTCTTTAACAAATTTATTATTATTAATTAAAAAAAATCAAGTAAATAGCATGGATAAAAATGATCAACTTCAGTAGTTACAAAAACACATCCGTATACAGTATGACATTATTTGTAATGCCATAATAACCGCAATTAGCAATGAATTAAACATTTATGCATTTAATATTGCAAATCGTTGCATTAGTGCCGAGTACATCCGCTAGGCAGCTAAAATCCAGAATTGCGGCATAATTAATGCACGAGAATTTAATTTAAGTTTCTCTCGATTCCCATGATTTGAATGAAATTCATTTCCATTTCGTCGGGTTCTATTAGCGCAAAATGCCGTGATAGCGTCCGATGGGCGGATGAATACGGAAAATACCCTACGTATTAAAATCGCTATATACTCACGCTAAAATTAAATTGAAACAGAAATAAGGTCAGACGTTTAATCGAATCGATGGTGTTACATAGATGATAGGATTCTTGAAGGTTTTCCGAGTCAAGTATACTGTTTTTGTGCTTTAATGAACATTGAATCATTTTAGGTTAATTTTTAGGGATGAAAAATAATTTTCAAACACGATGTTCATTTTCAACAAAAACTAGTTAAATGAATGAAAATATGATACGCCTGCGAGGGGATAATGATGAAATGCGTCTTTGTATATTGGTGTACTTATGAAGTCCATACGCGTTGACATAATTACATCAATTTCACTTCAGCGGTTCTCAATACTCACATGGGGGACACGTATATTTATATGTTCCATCAAGCCACGAAGAGAAAGCGAGCGCTTTAGCTACAGTGACTTTGGAATTTTCTTTTTTTTAATTGAAAGGAAACCTATATTTAATTTTGTTTTGGATAGCTTAATATGTTTTCTTTTTTAAATCATTGCACATTTTTATTCTAAATGCTAATAATAATCATATACAAATAATATTAATATATATATATATATATATATATATATATATATATATTTATATATTGAATACTAAACTATGAAAACGTGACAAGGAAAATGAGTGGAAAAAATGCGTACAAGATGTTAAAAATGTGGTATTTGGCAGCCTTTTATCAATGGTAAAAGAACTTTTCAAAAAAATAATATCCTAGTTATGAGCGTTCTTCATAACTGTTTAAAATGTTGTTTTATATAAGTAATATTTTATTTTTATAAATGGAAAACACTGAAAAATTAACTTTTTCTAAATTATACCTATAGTCCGCGGTGTATATGTATATACGCGCACGGAGAAATTCACTCGGTGACTAAGAATTCAGGAATACGGCAATTGATAAAAATAAACTGACTTACGAGGAAAACTGCGTTCGTCCTGATGTCATACCTAAGGATAACTAACTAATTCAGATAAAAGAACATGACAGACGCAAAAACAATCATTTAACAAATATTTGCACATAAAGTTGGCGAAGAATTCAGTTTTTATGTATTTATTTAATTAAAAACTTTGATGAACAGTCATTTGACGAACTTATTGCTACAGGAGCACTCTCTTACAGTGAACCAGAGTTACTGTATAATAAAAATAAAATGGGATAGGCATAAAGCTACAAATTATAACAATATGTAAAAGATAAAATAATCGAATCCAAAAAAAAGAGACATAAAAAGAAAAGGCAGAAAGCTGAACATTACAATAATATTTAAAGATAAAATAATCGAAACCAAAAAAGAGACCAAAGAAAACAAAACAAAACAAAAATCTAATTTGATATATCTGATAGAGTTTTAGATCTGGATTGAGTCGAAGGAATTACCCATATAATGAAAAGAATTAAAGGAAGTGAGATATGAAGGAAATCAAATTTTTAAACTAAAGTTGAGGGAGGTATAATTTTTTCGCACTGCTTTTGAAGCTAAAAGTGACGGTGAAAGTCTGATGTCAGAACTCAGCATATTCCATAATTTGGCAGGATGAACAGTCAACGAGTGCTCATAGAAAGAAGTAGAATGTTTGGTTATAAGGAGCATGAGAAGTTTGACAGAACGTAGGTACAGGCAATAGCCTAGACAGGGCTGTAAATTTTGCTGAAATTAAAATTAAATTTTAATATTAATTAAATTTTACTATTGCAAGTTAAATTCGAAAGGCATTGATTAGTAAAAACAACGCTCTTCAGTGGCAATAACAAGTTTCTCTAGATTTCTATTTTCTTAGAATTTACCACCTTGTCCTTATAAGTTTAGAAAACTATCTAAAATCCGACCAACAATTCACGAACGAGTGGGCGAAATAATACTTAACGTAATAATAACATTCACCAATGACCTTTCCGCCGACGGCATCGGACCTAAATATTAGCATCTCTCGCGCTAACTATTTCTTAAGTGTTTATTTAAACACCAAACTATCCATCTAGTTAGCCAAGCGTACCTATTGCCCGCACTCTCATGGGTATTGAACCGTTGACTAACGTCCCTACGAGCCAAGGTTGCTACGCATGCTACGAACTACGAATATTGAGCTGCCTACGCAGAATCGAATACAGTTTTACAGATAGGGTCTATAGAACTTTGGAATTGCATCAAAACATACTCATATATCATTGGTCTGCATAAGAAAGGGAAGTTTTTAAATATAACAAACGTCTTATCTTTGCACATGAGTTTCTTGTAGAAAAAAATCTTTATATAATTATAAAAACTTCTTTCTTCTAATTATAAAATTGCTTAAGGAAGGTTTTAGTAATTTTCTTGTAAAAATGGACTTATAAAAAAGATATACTTTTCTTTCCTTACTTACCTCATTAACGTCACAAAAAATGACTGCGTTTATTTTCTAATGGAAGTTTTTTTCAATGCCTATCAAATGAATGTCCAGTAAAAAGTGACAACTGCGTTAATATGTTACTGATAGTAGAAATAAGTCAAGGTTAAGTCAAAGGTATGTCATAAAAAGTAACGACTTTGAATAATCATTTTCCGAGCTGATCGATTGCATTGATCGCATCTAGTTGTTAAGAACAAACGCGATCATTCGTCAGGACAAAATATGAACTATTTAAGTACAACAGTCGATTGGTTACTAATTTGTTGCTGGGTGCATTACAAGACAAAAACAAAAAAATAGTAATATTTATTATTTACTTAATCAATATATAAGTTGTTAAATTTTTTTACAGTTGTTTGCTGATTTTTGAATGTACTGCGTAGACATTTTTATTTATGAATATTAAAAATTAGTTATATTGAATTTTTTTATTTCAGCCAATTAGTCACTCTAATCACTTCGTTACTACGATTACATATTATTAGAATATTAGGATTGAAAAAATCACACAAAATTATGATATTTTCCACCAGAATTAGGCGTTTCTTAAAGAGAACTTATTGTATCAGAATGGAGTGTTTTTAAGCTTTAAGACTTAGGCATTTAAATCGATGTCACAACTACCAGTTTAGAAAACGTAGTTTTGAAGAGGAGACAAAGTATTCAATGTGGTTTCTATTATTACATTTAATCAGCAATATGGCCCATGGGCATAAACAATTCTCTTCTTTTCCATTGATTGTTGTAGCCATATTTTATTAAACGTGAAAACGGCTATTATAATAAAACTGAATTAAAATTAACGTCAAATTTCGGAATTTTATTTTAAATAGATGCTCTTTTATAAACCTATAAAAATTATATCTTTTTTAAGGTAAAATATTACAAGGATGCCTTCAAAATTTATAGCTACGATATATATCATAATTTTTAAAGAATAAAAAAAGTTAAAAATAGCAGGGATTAAAGAGAAAGGGCAAGAAGATCCAGATAACACGAAGTCGCTGAGCTTGAAAAAAAAGTGAAGTATTTTTATTTTGGCGGCATTTTAAATTTGTTTTAAAAATGTTGACTAAACTAGAAAAAAACACAAAAATTTATAAGTTCTAAACATTGACTTTGCCAAATCTATGTGACTTAAGTGGTTAATAAATTATGTTCTGTACCGACATTTTTTCTTTGGGCCACAATGAAAGAGCATATGAGTAACTGATAGAAAGTTCGAAGGCTAATATTGATCAATAGAAGGCTATAAGTACTACATTATATGGCTATGAAACTTTAGGAATTATGTTACGATCACTAAAGAAATGTCACTTCAAAAACATTCGCTTATGTTCGAAATATTTTATTTCGAATATAAGCGTTTATTTTTAATACAGACAATAATTACAGTTTATTTCATGTTGATGTATTAACCCTTAGAGCGTACATATGACTTTTCACGTAACATCGGCACACTTACCAAATCGATAACCCTAAAAGTGTTGCTGTAGTATCTTGTAACTACTAGAAGCATTTGTACCATATTTATGTATTTATGGGTTTAAAAAATAATGAAAACAAAAAAAAAATTCTCCCTTCTGGTAAGGAACAAAAATATATAAAGGAAAGTTTTTATAAAATGATGTTTTACTAATTACCATATAAAAGAATATACAATAATTATAAGTAAACCTAAAAAATCAATTGTCTCAACTAAAATTTATTCAGTTATTGTCAAGTTTCCAATCAAAATGCAATCATACAATATTTCCAAAACATCGTAGCGGCAAAAATGACTATATGCTACAGACTACTGTGTTTCAATTCGATACAATATTTCGTTTTTTTTCCTATAATATATACTAGTAGTAGGTTATAGGAGGGTTGCCTATAATATATATTATAGTATATAATGGATTAAATAGAGTAGAAATAATACTACATCACGTAGTTTCATTCCGTTGTGAAAAATTAAATAGTGTCTACGTTTATTATAAAGCTTCATAATTAAATGAAACTACGTGATGTAGTATTATTTCTACTTTCTTTAAGTTCTTTACCACGACCTAGGTTTCGTTGTATTACAACGTCTTCAGGTGGGCTATTTACTCTTTCTCTTCTTGAGATCTTCTTCTTTCTTTTCTTGAGATTTCTTGAGATCTTTGCTAATAGCTCGCCTAAAGATGTTATGATACAACAAAACCTAGGTCGTGGTAAAGAAATTAAAGAAACTAGAAATAATACTACATCACGTAGTTTCATTTAATTGAGAATAATGAATTTCTACAAAATTAACGCCAAATATATTCAATATAAAGCTTCAGATATGTGATAATTTATTTTTCGAGTATTGTTTAATAATAGTTTGGGATCGGGCCTGTCGAAAATTACGTTCGTGTATGACCTCGTGTCGGACGGCAGGTCCACAGGGTGTAATGATGAAATAACAATGGTCCGCCTTTGCGTTTCTAATAAGGGTAAAAGGTTAAACGTCGAAAATTAATTACTCGTTATAATAAAGAGAAGTAATAGCAGTCATAGATGGGACACCTGGCAAGTGGTCTCGATTGCCATCTCATCGGCTTGAGAAGTGGAGCTTACCTATCGTGGACTTGCGGGTCGACGGTAAAGATATTAGCGTAAGGAAGCTGAAAGAAGACAGTTAGTGCAGGTGGTAGATGGGTTTTGTCACCATGTGACTAGACAATTTATGGGGTAAGAGTGTTAAAGAGAACAGTCGCATTTCAATTTTAACATTACTATTTATGAAAAAAAAAGTAAAACGGTGAGAAATTTATAGTTTAGAAGTTATTATTTATTAGATGAAACAAAAATTATAATATTAATAATTATGTATTAATACTAAATAATACGTAAATATGTATTAATTATATGATTATGTTATCACTAACGTTATTTTAATGTTATTAAAATACATTTTTGTGCGTTTGTGGGCGTGTTTACATTTTTGGCGAAAAACCTTAATTTTTCCTAAGTTTACTCTAAAATCTAAGTGTATGTAGTATATTTCAATTTCAAAAAATAGATCGGACCTTCATCTATAATTCAAGCAGATTACCTTTTATTAGTTTCACATTTTTATGTCAAATAAAAATATTCGCGATGTGTTTTACACGGTTGGCTTAATATTGTTGGATTGACCATTCTTAGCCATTATAAATAATGTTATCTAATTCAATTGTTTTATTTCATAATTTCTATTATTTTAAGATTTAAATTTAACAGTTGAATGATGCTTACTTTATAAACTATGTTTAATTATATTATTACTCGTAATTAATAATAATGAGAAATGAAAAACGGAAACCTTATAGAATCACTCACGTGTATGTCCATTTGTCGGTTACAGCCATTTTTTTTCAGAAACCGATTGACGTGTAAATTTTAAATTTGGCATGACAGTACAACATATTACCCGCACATACTTCATTAGTTTAAACTCAAAGATATTCATGTAGAAATTTTCGGAGCCTGGGGGGAACACGAAAGCGAATTTATTTTTTAATTCCATATAAAGTGTGGCGTATCGTATGAAAGGTATAAGGCTTTTAATCATTTCAAACGTGTATTAATTCCATAGTGTATTAGTGATTTTACAACTAGTAAATATCCGTTTTAGAATTTTGTAAATAAGTCCTTAAAGGCGTTTTTTGTTTAGAAATGAGTTTTTAAGATATTATTTGGAATTATTAATTTCAACTCTGTTTTTATTTTAATTTCTCGGCTTAGAAAGGATTGATTTTTAAATGGTTTAGATGTAAATGCTTTTTAAGATCAAGTGCAAGGAAAAATGTATAGAAATTTTGTTTTGAACTCTAAAAGCTCCGTATTATCGTAATAAAATACATAAAATATAAATTTAATAGTGGCAATTGAAAAGAAATGTTTTTTTTTATAGACGCTACTTCTAACAAAAATAATAAAATTTATTATTCTGCTGTATATATATATATATATATATATATATATTTATATATATACATATATATATATATATATATATATATATATATCTGCTGGATAGAAAAAAACAGATCTTGTTTTAGTTCAGTACTTGTAATTCGAAATCATTTTTAAAGTACCTTTTATGCACGGAATTCAAAAGTGCTACATGACAATCATTGATTTAATCATATTCAAAAATTCTATTAATGTTTTTCTCCACAACGTTGTATTAATTCCAATAACAAAGTATAGATGAAGAACAATATTGGCATTAATAGTACCAATAACTCCCATACGGAGATTCTGATTGTCTTGTGAGCGCGTTCTTAAATCTTGGATCGAACTGAAAATTTTCTGAATTACTTAACGTTACCAATTCATCATGACTGATGAATTGTTTTATCAATTTAAATTGCCGGTGACACTAAAATTGTACACTCTGTTTCTCATAATAATTGTTTCCTCGACATTCACAAAAGAGTAAAATTACATTTTATTCAATTTAAAACTGATTTTAATTTAAAACGATATGATTTTTTATCTTTCTCACACGTATATATATATATATATATATATATATATATATATACGTGTGGGCGTGTATATGTATAAATATATTATACGTGTAAGTCAACAATCACAATTTCAAAAGGTCAGAATGTGTAGACATACTCCATTGAATTCAATACCAATTTCATCATAACTTCCGAATCCCTTGAGATATCAGAATGAAAAAAAGCTCTGTTAGTTCCAAGATTATTATGTGTAAAGTTCACGTCAATAACTTGAGTAGACTTCGAACTAAACTCATTCGTACGGACACAAAGCCAAACAACTTTAATTTTTTGAACATAAGAATCGTTTTAGAAATCGAATATGCAAAGAGGATTAAAACCTGAAAGTATTTAAAAGCTGAATCTTCAAATAGCCAGACAGACCTTCCAGTTTTATTCATCTGTATCGATTTATACACACGTATATATGTGTTCATATAGGTGCAGCTTCCATTATGCGTGCATCGAATCAATATGAAGAGAGGTCGTTCGAAGTGCACACAGCTGCAAATAGACTGCATTAATATCGTACAGTTTCAACGTTTGCCATGATAAATTTGAATTAGTTGACCTCTAGCTCCGGTCACTCGGGTCACTTTGTTATGTTTCATTCATTGTCTGATCCTTTCTCAACATTTTACTTTTAAATTTTGCAGGCAAATGCTTTTATTTAGATTTAAAACAAAAGTTTATTGAAATCGCAAAGAATATATTTCAAGTACCTCAGCTTGTATTCATGAATACATTGAATATTTTTTTCTCTTGGACGTTATTGGGTAGGTTCTTAAAAGTATTGCAAATTAGTAAGTAATTTTTAATTCAATCACATTATTCGTCACATATACGCCCATCCATTTGCAACATGTTTCGCTGATTCTAATCTACCAATAAATATTAAAAAAATTAAAAATTCAATGTTCATTTAATAAGCTCTTTATACATAAGTTAGTGCGGTTAAGGTGCATTCGTTAATTCATGAGATACTTTAGGAAAAATTAGTACGGTAAAAGTAAATTCGCTAATTCATGATATACATTAAACAAAAGTTAGTACGGTAAAGATACATTCGATAGTTCAACAAAAATTAATATGGTAATTCATGAGATATTTTTAACAAAAAGTTAGTACGTTAAAGATACATTCGATAATTCATTAGTTATTTTAAATAAAAGTTAGTACGGTAAAGGTATAATTGGCAATTCATGACTTATAGGAAAAAATGTTTAAAATTTAATCTTAAGTGTTTCACGACCAGTTTTACTTCTACAAAATTATTTTATATTTATCCTACTATAATTCAATGATTATTTTTTTTCTATCAGATTTGCGAATTTTAGGAATGTTTTGTTTGTTTGTTATGTTATGTTTTTATACTATCCCTTTCATAACTTTATACCATCTATACTCGCAGTGATATCACGACAATGTATATACGATAACTTATAACGTTTCAAAATATAAAGAAAATATGGAAACGGTGAATATAATACCTTAAAATTCTCTTTGCTGACCTTGTTACTATAAATTAGACGAAGCGTGACTACTTAAAGCAACCCTCAAAAGCATACTTTGTATTGTAGATAACGTTAAATTATACAGTTACTCTGTAACGACTGGTAAATGATGTCTAGGTCTGTCCTACAATTAATCGATACGTTCGGCCACAAAAATTAAATTATACATTTACGTAAGATACAGTTAATAGCCGAAACCACCTAGGGACTTTTTTAGTTAGAATAGTGTAAAAGATAATTCAAAACTAAAATAAGTATGTATAAAATAAAATGGAAACTTGAACAGTGATATGAAAAAGAACTTAATTGACTAATACACGTGTATCAGGACACGAATTTAAATTTAGATGTTCGAGGAAACTCTATTGTGTAATCGGTTTATGACAAAGAAAAACCTTATTAATCTATATTCGATTGTCAATATTAGCAATTCCAAATTCATTTTAATAATTAAAATTTAATCGATTCGGTTTTAATGGGTCTAGTCTGTAATTAAATTTTTTACTTCAATAATTTGTGTAGTTTGAAAGTTTTTTTGCGATATATTATAATTTTTAATTGAACTATGTATTAAACTAAATCCTTAAATCATATAGTATCAAATTATGTAGAAAGTAGATAATGAGATTGGCCTTACAGAAATAGAAAATTATTTAAAAGGCGTGATATTTTTAGAATTGAAAAACCAAACAATTCAGCGATTGACAGCGATGAAAAGGCAAATATAAAATATGTTTTGAGATTATAATACAAAACGAAAAAGATATTTAATTAAATGCGCATATATAATATTTTAACACAATAATATATATATTTTTATATAAGAATAAAAAATTAATGAAGGGCGTGTTTTACGTTTTATTTCAATGACAATTTATTCCATTATAGCCAACGAATAGCGTCTCTCGTTGTCCGACATCTATTCCCGGACATCATATATATATATATATATATATACATACACACACACACATATATATATATATATATATATATGTAGACCAATAATTATCAACAATTTTTGTTTCTCCCCTGCAACTATTTTATTCACAGTTTCATCCTGAGTGCCACTAACTCTACCTAGACATACAAACAATTGTTCAGTAGCATTCATAGTTGATTAGGCTATTATAATAATTATATTATACTAATGTGATTTTCTAAACTCATCTCTCAGTCAAAGTCATTCCGTGCATGTTTTTAATACTCACGTCGCAGTCAGATGACAGACCTAAAAAAAGTTAAAAAGTTTCTTTTGCATAATTTACCAGTTTAAACCAAATTCTAATTCCAAAGGGCAGAGAACTAATTTATACAAAAATGTTTACCTTCCTAACTTGGCGACGATTCCAAATATTCCGGCGATGGTCATTTTATATTTAGAATGTTTGTGCTTCAGTTTCATTTTCAGCTTTTTAACGCAGAAATGTTGTACAGAATGACGGCAATATTATTGAAACCTGTTTACTTAGAGATTAGATATCCTTTCTCATGTGCTACGTTTTCATGTGACCCTTCACCTTATTTGTGTTTAAAGGCAGCTGGAGCAATAGCTATTTTTGTACGACGGCGGCGATACGCAAAGTCTAATTTCAGTGACGTGGTAGCTTGGACGATATATGGTATGTAATGTGGGGTATATAGTTAAGTATCTTTTTAAATGGTTTCACTATAATTTTATAAAATCACACAGTTTCTAATTGAATTGGGCGAAGAGAATTGTAAAGCGCCACTTTACGTGACTAACGTAAAATATGATTATATTACTTTCTTTTTTTATTCAACGTCTGATATAAATATTTATGCCAATAACGATTTTCTTTGCAACACTCTTTCTTTCCTACAACAATTTGAATAACGTTGTTTCCTGTAGTCGAACCTTTGAGATGAGTAAATTTTATGAGTTTTGCGTAAAGTGAAATAAATAAGAATATATTTGGCGTAAATTTTGTAGAAATTCGTCAGTTACAATTCAATTACGTTCTTTAAGTTCTTAAATTAGCAAAGATATTGTAATACAGCAAAACCTAATACAACAAACACTTAAAGAAAGTAGAAATAATACTACATCACGTAGTTTCATTTAATTGTGTAATAAATGTATTAAAGTTATATTGAGTTTCAAAGCTATTAACACATTTCGTATAAATAAATAAATAAATAAATAAATAAATATATATATATATATATATATATATATATATATATATATATATATATATATATATATATTTAAATTGGTGTAGCAAACCGGGGTCTATGGGTTCCTGAGCAGAGAAACAGAATATAATTATGAATAAATTATCTTGTGTCTCATTCGATTCTCGTGATACACTATTTCAACGTTACAGCATGGATTAAATGTCGCGCCATATATCCTACATGGCGCTGCCTAGCACCATCAAAGCGATACGACGGAACGCGAGAACCATTTTCTAGGATTTGAATAGTCAATGATACGAATACCATTTCATATTAAAAAAATATTATTTGTACTGATAATTAAATGTTTCAATTGAGTTTTGTTTTCATGGAGATTCTGTTTATGATATTGAAGATTTTTTGAGCGATGAATTATATGTCCACAATAATAACAAAAAAAGTTACAGTTTTTCGCTTTATATTTTTGAAGAGATCAACACTTCAAGTAATCAATACCTGCGTGTGTTGTTAATAGGTATGGCAAATTTTTTTTTTTAATTACTTTCAAAAATAGAGGACGAAAATAATCTATAAAGTTTTATTTTTTTAATTTAGGGCTTCAATAAAGAAAAATAATTTATTTTTAACTTATTGCTACATGAGCAATATCTTTAAGTCAATCACATAACAATTGGTATTGAAATTTAGTTGGTAAGAGATTTTACAAATGAAAATTTTTTACAGTACATTAGTCAACAAAATACAAAAGTATACGTAAAATAACCGGGGGTGGGGGAGCTTTTCTTTTTGGGGACGTGATTTTCCAGGATCAGGATCCACGTGATTACAAATTTTTATTAGTTTACATGACATTCCAAAAATTTATTCACAAGAAAAATTAAATGTTAAAAAATGGACGAAAAATGTATTATTGAAACTTGCTCTCTTGTATGCCTTACATGTCAAATTTTACAAAACGATTTCAATATTGGATTTAGATACAAATGTTTTGACACATCTAGAACTTGTGATGAGGTTTTAGCAAAGATCATATCCTCTGAAATTGATTTGAGAAATGCCTATAAAAATAAAAATATTGAGAAAGAAGAGATATGAATTTGAGAATAACTTGCTTATGTCAACAACTAATGCTATCCATAAAAAATTAAACGAACCCGGATAAAATATCAATCTTCACTTATAAAACAAGCTATCGCTGCAGACATCCCAAAAATAGATATTGGTTACAAAATATAATTAATAGTAAACCTTTTTAATAATCATGACCTGTTCAAATCAAACTCATGCTTTTATTGTTAGGATAAAATAATTAACAAGAAATTTATTGTTAGGATAAAATAATTAACAAGAAATTTATTTTTAGGATAAAATAATTAACAAGCTATCGCTGCAGATATCCCAAAAATAGATATTGGCTACAAAATATAATTAATAGTAAACCTTTTTAATAATCATGACCTGTTCAAATCAAACTCATGCTTTTATTGTTAGGATAAAATAATTAACAAGAAATTTATTGTTAGGATAAAATAATTAACAAGAAATTTATTTTTAGGATAAAATAATTAACAAGCTATCGCTGCAGATATCCCAAAAATAGATATTGGTTACAAAATATAATTAATAGTAAACCTTTTTAATAATCATGACCTGTTCAAATCAAACTCATCCTTTTATTGTTAGGATAAAATAATTAACAAGAAATTTATTTTTAGGATAAAATAATTAACAAGCTATCGCTGCAGATATCCCAAAAATAGATATTGGTTACAAAATATAATTAATAGTAAACCTTTTTAATAATCATGACCTGTTCAAATCAAACTCATGCTTTTATTGTTAGGATAAAATAATTAACAAGAAATTTATTGTTAGGATAAAATAATTAACAAGAAATTTATTTTTAGGATAAAATAATTAACAAGCTATCGCTGCAGATATCCCAAAAATAGATATTGGTTACAAAATATAATTAATAGTAAACCTTTTTAATAATCATGACCTGTTCAAATCAAACTCATGCTTTTATTGTTAGGATAAAATAATTAACAAGAAATTTATTTTTAGGATAAAATAATTAACAAGCTATCGCTGCAGACATCCCAAAAATAGATATTGGTTACAAAATATAATTAATAGTAAACCTTTTTAATAATCATGACCTGTTCAAATCAAACTCATGCTTTTATTGTTAGGATAAAATAATTAACAAGAAATTTATTGTTAGGATAAAATAATTAACAAGAAATTTATTTTTAGGATAAAATAATTAACAAGCTATCGCTGCAGATATCCCAAAAATAGATATTGGTTACAAAATATAATTAATATTAAACCTTTTTAATAATCATGACCTGTTCAAATCAAACTCATGCTTTTATTGTTAGGATAAAATAATTGACAAGAAAGGATCAGACAAGGTTTGTCATATTTGCATTATAATATCTTCAATTTGTTTTAATGAAAAAGTCAGAAAACTGGTGTTATTCTGTGATTCTGGTGCTTGGTAAATTTATTCGTTACATTGTTCATGTAATGGCAGGACACGATCAAAATGATTTTTTGCATACGAGGACATTTTTATTTAAAATGTGATAGAAACACGAGCATAATTAATATAAAAATCACCATGAAAACGACCTTATGAATGGACGAAATTCAATAGTCCATGAAGCCAGAAAGGCATGTGCAAACATTATTTTTTTGAAGTTGAAGTTATTTTTTTAAAGTAGATCTTTAATTAATAAGTGAGCAATGTCCATTAACTTAAAATATAAGAGACTATGTCCATTTTTATTGCGACCAATAAGAGAACTGAGCATCATTTTTAGATTCGTTTTTCATAGAGAAAATTACAATTCTATTTAAGAAATGTAGACAATCTGTTGTTAATCTATATTATCCAAGTACCTCAAGTGAGTTTTGAATACCTGAACAATCGTATCAACAGGCACTCCCAATTACCGAAACTAAATTCCTGGATCAGTCCCTGGAAATTTTTTGTCCTTGTAAACATTTTTTGTATAACCTGATTTGTTTATTTTTCTTATATTCCTTCATTAGTGTTGGAAATAAAGTTTTTCTTTGGCTTACGTGATGCAAACAAATATATTTTCTCGATGATTACATACATTTTTCTTTATTTAATAATTTTATGTTGGTCATCAAGGTTAGTTGGTTTGTTTATTCTATAATTTTTTGACACCTTTGTACTACCTTCCTAAAACTGCTTTGAATGTTATATTTTATAAAATTATTCATATTTTGTATAAAGTTCATTACTTAGATTTATTTTCTATGTGACAAGGCTTGTCTTTCTCCTGTGCCCTATATATATATATATATATATATATATATATATATATATATATATATATATATATATATATATATATATATATATACATATATATACATATATATGTATAGAAAGAATCGAAGAGAAAACAATTCTCGGTAATCACAAGTATCCTCTGGCCTAACACAGGCAGAGAAAATGTGTTCGCAACATGAACGTCAAAATATATTCACATCTACCTAAACCTTATTTGTTATAAAATTGTATTGATTTGTGCGGTGAATAAAAAGAATATATGAAATACTCAAAGAAATTAATTGTGTTAAAGAATGTTCGAGGCCCAATGATGATCATTTTTCAACGACAACTGAGTTAAAATACTTATTCAAATATTCTTTGGTAAAATGTTACAAAAGAACCTTTTTGAACAATTCTATAGCAAAATCATAATAAAACATGACGGAGAATAGGAAGCCTTTTAATATCTGAAGAAGCTGTATGACTAAATACCGACTTTTTGTATTTGATTATGCTCCACGGAACGAATAAAACGTGAAGTTCCCGAGCTCGAAAGATAATTATTCAATTTTAAATATTTCTTAGTATTCAATAGAAATCCATTTTCCTTCAATGTCCCTTGATTAAGAATACTCTCTTAAAATTGGTCTATTAGCTTTTTCGTTTCAATTTATTAGAGAAAAATTGAAAATTACTTGGCGCTAAACTACTAGATTATAACTTTGCCATGGTAGAGAATGAAAATATACTTATTTTAATCGTAAAAACAGATTATTATAAATTGATATGTTACTATTGAGCGTTATTTTTTTTCCCTTATGTAAGTATACAATTCAAACTAACATTGCAGAGAATTTGCAACCATACTATTAGAGTAAGATACTATTAGAGAAAAATCATTTCGTCATCATATTTTTGTTAGGATTAGGATTCGTGTACTGAGTGTTTGGTCCATTACATCATTTCATCTTAAAGGTGAGTAGCCGCTATTTTATAAATATACAAAAAGAACGAAACAAACCAATAATTCCACATAATTATAAATGAAAAATTTCGGACAGTTTTCTTTACTTGTAGTCTAAGACCGCCTTTCGTATCAAATTTCGTGATTCTCGGTCTACGGGAAGTGCCTTTAATAATTATGATGAAAACGCTGGGGCACATATTTTTGTCGCATTGTGCTAGAAGCTTAAATTGAATATGCGGCTATAGGCCATAATATTTGATATTGATTTTAACTTGATGTCTCTGATTGTTCCAATGTAAAATAATTTTGGGAGGCAGACAAAGGCCACCGTATTAGTCGCATAATAGTTTCGTTTTTTTCATTCCCAAATACGAATATCTTTAAAAATGATGCCATATTACTTTCAATGATGACATAATTCGCAGTTTAATTTGATTCGTTATTTTTTCTTATTATTAAATTTCTTTTTTTGGAATTTGTAACACAGCATATTTCCAGTAATGTACACTTACTGTCATTAAAACTTGTCATTTTTTACTGATGTTGCAGGATAAAAATATGACGTACTAAAATAGAAATATGAAGACAGAAGCTCCAAAGTATTGTTATTCGCAGAAAGAAGGTGGAAATAATTTTGATGGTCGATAAACGGTTGATATCTTTTCTATCTATACTTATTAGGCAATCGATTTGATATACAGTTTCATATGGATTGGCAACAGCCACGAGAAAGACACAATCTGTAAATTTATTAACAAGTTTGGAAAAATATCATTACGTTAAACCACGGTTTAATAAAAGTAAAGGACACCTTTTTTAATTTTGCCCCCTCAATGGAAAGTTACAGACTCAAAGTTCTGTTTTCAATATCTATTTTATGAGATTTCCAACAATTTCCATGAAATTAACATTTCCTTTAGCTCATATATTTGACTGAAGTATATGTGTTATTGTGATAAAAGTTCACCTTATGTAAATCTGAGTTATTTAGATTTATCTAGACTCGAACACAAAAGTTATTCACTGAATAAATTTGTATTTAAAAGTAAAAACATACTCAATGTCAGAATGTCACAATGTCAATCTTGTTATACAAATGCACAAAGCAATGTAATTCAGTTGCCTCGTGCCTTTTAAATAAATATTTGCAAACTAAAGTTATCACGAATCGATCATGCACGTTTGGCAAAACAATGAATGAAGATAACATGAAAAAAAAACGAATGCGACGATCTTGGTAGCACTTTGCACAATAAATTATTCATGCCGGCAACGCGATCAACAACGACACAACGCGATCAACAACTTATATAAGATTTGAATTAAACATATGCTGCAGTAAACGATGTCCAAGATAAAACAAATGAAATAAGTGCAACCGGTTTTTTTTTAACCACGCCCAATCAAAAGTAGTCGAAAGAATACGAAGCGATTGAGCGTATGGAACGTTCATAATTTTGATGCAAGAAAAAAATTATTTTCAAGTTTAATTTATTTATCAGTTGTAGTTTAATTATTTATTCATCGTCATTTTCGAAAGTTTATCCAATTTATTTGCGATCAAAAGGAATTTTATGTCTTTATTTATCTCTTTCTTGTAAAACAGTATTTCAATACGTATGTTTATATTTGTTCACAAATATTTTTCAGTTGTATGTAAAACTAATGATGTATGAAAGACTATGAAATAATATATATTATTATTTTTGCTACTATTATAACTATCAAATGACTAGATTAAAAAATAATAAATAATATCTTATATATAAGAGCCAATACCAAGCGGTGTTGACTTGATTGGCATTACGAAATCTCCAGAAGTATAAAACACACAAACTTGAGATTTTGACATGTATATTTCCCTTTGCTTCTAAGTGCTCGCTGAGAAAGAATTGTTTTTTTTTTAATTTAAGCCCTAAATGGGTTGAAATGAGGGTAAAAGATTACACAGAAACTTCGCAATATTTGAAGTTAGTGATGTGATAATTTGTATTTAGTCGCTTAAATAATAAGTAAAAAAATACGTAGTCACGGTCCCTTGAAACGTGGTATTAATTAAAGATATGTTCTAAAAAATTAGTTCAGGAGAGTATAAACAGGTAAACAAATAAATTGTTTTTCTAATGTCTCTGCTTCTTGTGAACATACTAAACGTATTTGGGTTTGACTTAGGAAAAACAGATACAACCAAAAACATTACTCAAAGTGGATCAAGTTTCTTTTTTATACTATATCTATCGTAATATTGAAATTAAATTTTTATCTCTCATTTTGCAATATGATGAAATACGTAAAGTCAGTGGCATTTTCTCTTTACTTAAGTGTAGTTATATTTGAATTCATTTCATTTAGTAAAAATCGGAGTTCCAGTATTCTCTGGAGCTGAGTTATGAAGATGTCGAAGCAGCTGTGAGACGGTTCCGATAAAGGAGTGGTTTCCGGTAGAACAACTCGGAATTCTATGGTATACTACTATGCGCCCACATAAGAAGCAACACGATATGAAGATGTCGAGAAAATTGAGGCATATAATCTATTATTCTTGCTTCGCATAAAGACATTATCCAGAAGCGTTTTGATCCAAATGAGTTATGCTCCAAAAGAGGTTTACATTATTTTGTTTTAGTCTATAAATACATTGAAATAGAAAATAACTTTTATAGTGATTTTTGGGGAAAATTTACTGGCAATTAAGATCAAGAATTGAATATATTTGGCGTTAATTTTGCAGAAATTCATTATTTACAATTAAATGAAACTACGTGATGTAGTATTATTTCTACTTTCTTTAATATCTTTACTACGACCTAGGTTTTGTTGTATTACGACATCTTCAGGTGGACTATTACCAGATATATCTTTGCTGTAATAGCCCACCTGGAGATCAAGTAAGTAGTTTATGCTAAGTTATTATTATTTCACTATAATGAAGTAAGTCAACTTCACAGCAACTATGACAACTCCTATTAAAATATCGGACAAATCGGAAGCCTCTGGTCCGTTCACTAAATTCGAGTTAACCCTTGTCAAAAGATTATTACCTATGTTACTGATTTTTAGGAATACCAGTAAAATTAAAGCAAACATTTACAATATTTCTCATAATGATAATTTATTTCTAAGCGAAATAAACAATAATGCTAAATAAACACTATACCCAATATAAACGCTGTGTTTTTGACGGCTTGTGCTTTGATGATACTACTGATAGCTTTATCAAGACTATACTGTTAATACGTTTTATCGGGTTTGTGAAATAACGACTGCACTTTTTAATAATGGTATTAAAAATAATCTAGAGTGCCAAGTTAAACCACAATTATGAAGTAACAAACCAATTGCAAGGACAACATTAACAAAAGCGAATTAATAATATAATAACATAATACACTTATATAATAACATAATATATATAATAATATAATAATAATATATAATATATTATAATATATAATAATATAATAACATAATACACTTATATATAATACAAACGAAAATACACTTGCGCTGAACGAGCGAATTTATTTATCAGTTTGGCGAATTTATTCTGTTATTAAGTTCTTCCTGTAAGTTTCTCCAGTATCCACTGGAAAAGGACTAAGTGATTTTAAGTAAAAAGATGATATTTTACATTTATAAGAAGGAAATATAAATTATAAATAACCTAACCATACTTTTACATTTTCATTGTTGTATTACTTAATTTATTTTACTGAAGTATGTTCCTGTGCTAAGAATTTAAGGAATAAAAAAGCGTCAGCCTACCTAAGAAAATTGAATTAGTTAAAATCACAAGAATAAACCATTTTTAAATTTCCATCCATCTGAAATATCACCTCGTTTGTAGAAAAATTACTTTTTTCGTCATAAGTTATTTTTTAATGTGGACTTCCCAGTGCGAGAAATATTTGATATTTAATTTTATTTCTGAATATCTTAAAAATATTGACATCTAAAATCATCCTTATAATTTTCCTACAATCTTTTACTTATAAAATATCCAGTTTTTTCGTAATTTTATATAATATCCTGTTTTTTTCTTTCAATAATTTTATAATCAATAGATTCAGCAATAAAGGAGGAGGAGACACATATTAGGTTGGCTAATAAGTAATGAGCGTTTTTTTCGAAAATTATCTACAAAATATGGGAACATTCTAGAAGCTTCCATGATCGAAGATATATGAAGGGCGTGGTACGTTCTCACTGATTCAGTAGTAAATAAGACGCTGTACAGTTAATACGCATAAAATATGAACGACATTAAGATGCGTGTGTGACGCTGTCTACGAGTACCAGTCTGGTCACTCTGATGTCGAAACTGCGGGTGACATATGCCAACGCATAGCTCCTGAAGCAATATACGAAGCTACTGCAAAACGATGGTTCCAGGTGTGGATGGTTTCGCAGCGGCGATTATTCCCTGAGCGCTCAACCACGCTATGGCCGACCTAGGTTTTGTTGTATTACAACATCTTCAGGTAGCAAAGATCTTTGCTAATAGCCGACCTGAAGATGTTGTAATACATCGAAACCTAGGTCGTGGTAAAGAAATTAAAGAAAGTAGAAATAATACTACATGACGTAGTTTCATTTAATTGTGAATAATAAAACTTGATAAATTCTTATTCGCTTTAAGTATATTTATGAGACAATATTTTTTTAATTTACGGTGCACGATAATAGCAGTACGGGATAGAGGTACGGCCAATTCAATATGTTATTTTTGTAATCCAGTTACTTTTCGACTTTAATATGTTCATCTAATAAACCTGGACGCAAGTTGAAGGGATACAAATCGAATCCATACTTGAGAGCTGGTTTTTGTCCATTTTCTCGAATATACAATTGGATTATACGCGTAACATCATTCCGAACAGAAGTTTGAGCGGCAACACATACATCGGCAGATTCAACCTTTGGCAGCTTCACGGTTGTTATAATGAGTGAACAAATACGCGACGCAAAGTCACAAATACAGTTTGATTATATGCACATTTTCTTTCCGAACAGAAGTTTGAGCGACAACACATACATCAGCAGATTCAACCATTGGAAGCTTCCCCGACGATATAATGAGTGAACAAATACGTGACCAAAGCCACAAATACAATTTGATTATAAGTATATTAATTTTCCGAACAGAAGTTTGAGCGGCAATACATACATCGGCAGATTCAACCATTGGCAGCTTCATAATTGTTATAATGAGTCAACAAATATGCGACGCAAAGCCACAAATACAATTTTGCGCGACAACACATGCATCAGCAAATTCAACCATTGGTAGCTTCACGGACGATATAATGAGTGAACAAATACGCAACGCAAAGCCACAAATACAATTTGATTATACGCATATTATCTTTATGAACATAAGTTCGAGGGACAACACATACATCAGCAGATTCAATCATTGACAGCTTTACGGACCATATAATGAGTGAACAAATACGCGACGCAAAGCCACAAATTCAATTTGATTATACGCATATTATCTTTATGAACATAAGTTTGAGCGACAACACATACATCAGCAGATTCAATCATTGACAGCTTCACGGACGATATAATGAGTGAACAAATACGCGACGCAAAGCCACAAATACAATTTGATTATACGCATAGTATCTTTATGAACATAAGTTTGAGCGACAACACATACATCAGCAGATTCAATCATTGACAGCTTTACGGACGATATAATGAGTGAACAAATACGCGACGAACCGAATATTGACAATTTTATTTGGACCGAAGGAGTTGAAAGCGCGAAAATAAAACGAACTCCATATCCTTCCCGCTAAGTGTTTTTCTCCCTCGAGAAATCGCATGTCTGAGGGGAAAAGTGCCTTGAGCTGTATTGAGTTTGCGCTAAACGCTCCACGCTAAGAGTATTATTGAGTGTCTACGCTTCGTCACATCGTAATGTCTATGTTGTTATAACATGCCAATGTTAGATTAAGCTCGAATAATAGTGTTAACATTTTAATGTTGATATCATACCATGGGAGAACAAGTTTACTTTGGCAAAAGTATATTGTACATTGTGTTTCTTTATGATCTGGCGAGAAAAGTAATGTTTATCTTTCGGTGAGTGTAGGAAATGTGACTGCTTACGAGAAGCATCACACACATCAAAATTCAAAATAAAAAAAATATTTTTTTTATTACAAAATCATTTTAGTTTATATCTGTTATATTTAAATTATACCATTTTCAGAAAATAAAATTTTAAAAACTGTCAGAAAAGGCTTTTTTAAAATTAAATATCAGAAATAAGACTGGCTAACGATTCGTAATGTCAACATGACGTTTTTTTCATAATTTTCATTATAGGTGTGATTCTGACACATTATTTTGAATAGGGAAACCTGAAATAAAAATGAGTTTATAAACATTTTTTTTAATTTAATTTTTTATTCATTTGTGTTATTTATATTCAGAATAATAAAATCATTAAAAAAAAATCATTTCATAATTTACCGAATCGTCCTCTGATCTCAGTAGTGTTATTTAATTTTTGGGAATTTTATGGAGTTTCATGGCAGTTTTTATAGTTTTATTTTACAGATTGTAGTGGAATTTGATAAAAAAAGCTATTGAAAAGATTATGCGATAATTTTTTTTTTTTAATTCAAACTTTGAAGGCGATTGTCTGGGAAACGGTGGAATTGTTTTGCATCTACAAAACATTTTACATTCAGAATAATCGGGGAATAAGTCTTTTGAAAATATATTGTAATGAAAAATATAACTGGCGTAGTTGTTTACTGTGTATTTTATATGAAATTGTCACTCTATTACGCAATTAATAACCTTTCCACTGAATGGTGAAAATAATTGCTATTTCAAGGAGAAAATAAAAGTATGCTAAGATTATTAATACATAAAAGAAAAGCATATATTTAAGAGTTTCATTCTATTAATGAAATTTAATGAAAGTAGAAAACTACCAGCGTAAATGGAAATGCAAAGCGTTCTATAATCCCTTCAGTACGCATATTGAATATATAACAAAAGTATACACTGTTATCTATCAATATTATACAACAAATAAGCGTGAAGTTACAAAACCAATAATGTCTATAGTGAGTCTGTACTATGAAGATGAATAAGGATATTATGAGTCGATTTTATTAACTCTTTGCAGCATATGGAACCCAGTATGGTTTTGTAACTTTATATTCTTAGTTATATATTGTTATATCAATTGCGTTTGCAACGTCATCTAGTTTATACATGTGCTACACAGACTATTAAAACGTTTGTATATAGCTATGTGACATATAAAATAAATAACATTTTCTTTTAAACCCACATCGAGAGTGTGATTGCCTTGAACGGAGGGCACGAAACATATGTCAAGACGAGGATTTGCGAGACAAAATGCGAGCTTCATTCAGTTCTATCCGTCATAGAGTCCCAGGATATTTGAAACGAAGGCTAAACTCCAAATATCTAGGACCAATGTAAGGGAGAATCTCTTGTACGGGTGTGATATGTGGAAATCGATCTTTGAAATCTGCAAGAGTTTGAAAGCCTGCAGGTCCTCATCGACCGATGTCTGTGAAAATTTCTTCGTATTTTCATGCCAAACATGATCTCATACGAAGAGCTCTGAAGCCGGTCGAGGGAAGTGATCTAAAACATTAGGAAAAAGTGGAGATGGAATGTACACATTCATTTACACGTGTACCATCCATTAATTTACAATACTCTTTTGAAACGCTCCGGGTGAAGCGGGTATTCTTGGTATACCTGAATTTATACTGAAAGTTTATAAAGTGAAAAAGGAGTAAAATAGAACTATTCTGACATGTAGAGCTTTTCAATTTAAAAATTTAGTAGTCGTTTTTAAAGGCATCAGGGTTTGCCTCCACTGTCTGTGCGCACAGACAATATGGACAAATTTTCAAAGTTGACGAAAAATCGCTTATTATGTCAAATATTTGCTTGGATTTTAACTTTCGTGGGGAGTGTATTAATCGTTTATACTATAATATAAAAAAATAAGATTTTACTTATTACCATTTGACCTAACATTCTATTTTTCTATATAGAGGATTTCAGTTGACTAGTCTTAATAATAAAAACTAAATATGGAGAGATGAAGACCTTTTTAGGAGCCAAAATGCAAAAATAGATAATTTTGTTTAACATATAATAGTCAACTTTTAAACAGAATACAAAACTTTGAAACGCCATTCTCCAATTTCAAAAATATGTCTGCCTTGAGAGCTTTATATTTCGATTTTCGAAGAGACGCGGGGTTAGCTTAGTGACCGTCTGAAGTGAGGCCAATAACCTATCGTCTCTGGCAGATCGTATAACCTAGGAATAATGAGTCAGTCGCAGTTGCGCGATATGAAGAAATACTTCGATATCGAGGACTACTCTGAGCGTATTCTATCAACAATAATATCTCAGTGAGACTACGTACCGTATACTATGTGAGTAGTCTCAGAAATGAAATCAATATTCGGCATAACATACGCATTTAATTTTAATGGCAGAGGGAAAGGGGAGGGTTGGGGTTGTTCTCTTGCATGTCACCAGAATGTGACACTATCCTAATGCTTCTAACGAAATATCTACAATTAATTAAACTACTTTTTTCAATTAATAAATTTGTAAGCAAAATTATTTAATTTAATAAACTGATTAATACGATTTTAATGATAATATGCTATAAAATGAATAAGTAATCATTGCGTGTGACATATTATTTCAGTACATTTAAAGTTCTAATTAGATTTAATGAAGCAAAATGTAATTATCGTGGAAATTTCTCTTCTGCTAAGGAGCCCAAGGACGAGAAATTGTTTTTTTGTTATGAATCATATAGCTTCAAAGATCTGATGGTCTGATATTTGTTATGAGTTTCAAACACTTGCAGATCTGTTGATTCAAAAACTTGTATTGTGATCAGAAACTGGATAATTTCAGTAATTTAAACGAAATATAGAGCTTTTCACTTGTTTATAACTAAAAAAATAATGAAATATATAAAAACGGTAGATTTTTATTTTGGATATTTTTTTAGTTATGGGTTAAAAAATCATTGCTCAGTCCGTACATTAAAATATAATTACAAATTTATTATTGAAATGATAACGTATATTATGATATTTATATAAAAGGACAATCAAATGTGCAGGAGCTAGAACACGATTTACAGTTTCATACCCCGCGTAAGTAGCTACAGACCAACTGTTAAACTCTGGTAATAATAAAATATACTTTACAACGTGTTTATTTTTACATCAGTGGTTCTTTTTTATTATATATGGATTGCTTGTAATGAGATTAACATATTGCCTTGGGTTTGAAATGAACTGAACATATTTTGAAAATTTACACTTCTCAAAATTTTACACATCTTTTTTCGGAGGGTTTTTCATTTTCAAAATTGTAGTTTTGTAAAAAAAAATGTTTTCAGAGAGCATACAAATTTTACTCCATACATCGAAATGCAGATATAAAATGTAGCTTTAGGAAACATTATGATATGAAAAAGTTGACACGTAGAACCAGTGGATCGTAGCGAATTTCTTTTTTTCCCCTCAATAATGTATTTGACTAATGTCGATATTTTTTGGAAAAATGTTTTAAAAACTACCCTAGGTTTAAAAAACCTTGTGATGTAAAGAATAATGCACATAACAAACAATTAATCGAAACTTCTAAATTGGTAAATGCGTAACTTTTTTG
This sequence comes from Druceiella hillmani, assembly GCA_039881145.1. Lineage (NCBI taxonomy): Eukaryota > Metazoa > Arthropoda > Insecta > Lepidoptera > Hepialidae > Druceiella > Druceiella hillmani. The sequence goes on from JAYKKI010000104.1 coordinate 5,467,075, forward strand.
TTCATTACATTGAAAAAGTTATTATGAATTTAGTTGCCACACAAAAAATGAGAATATTGTAATATGCAATATTTAACGAGAGGTTTAATAAACTCCCTTATAATCAATGCTAAATAACAGGCCATGACATCATAAGCCAGTCGTGTTTTGTATGAGGCGTTTTGGCGGGAATCGTTGTTCGTCAGTTTTAAGTCCTTATAACTTTGTAATGAAAGTCCTAGGTACGATATATTTATTTTAATCGCTTTTAATGTTATTACTTATTCGATTTCAGTAATTAAAAAATATAGTCAAATACCCTATTGTAACTGCATACTCTGCACGGCTTGGGTGTTTTGCAACGTTTCTGTTTCGGCGTACGTTTGTGCGCATTATTTCGGAATCAGCACACTATTTCTGAGAAATTGTCGAATTCTCTAAAACCGTTGGTCGTAGAGAGCTGGGCCAGGCGGCAATGTAGTTTGTTTTTGAAAGTTTATAAGCTATTATTTTACAGACATCAGAGAGAATGCAGGAGTCATGAATTTCTCACAATTAAGCAATGCAAAATAATTTCTATCCCTATCGTAGGCAACATTTTTTCAGATATATTATGCATACCTACTGTATTAACAGCGTCATTTCTTTAATTTATTAAAATCGTTTTGATAATAATGTTAAATTAGCATATAAATGTAAGGGTCAAACTTTAAACACTTCTCTATTTATCGCCGATTAGTAAAGGAAGTGTATAACATCTAGTTAAAATAACTGTTTAACTAGAAGTAATTTGGTTAAAAGTTAAATCGTCCTCGGCAACCATCTTAAACAGACTGAAAGTGATCATCGATCAAAGCAGCTTACCATCTTTATATGTTTGCTGTTTTAAACTTGACGTATATTATCGGCGAACACGAGAGGAGTGTTAGCATTTCCCGGATTCGAATTTATCATCCGCTTTATCCAGCGTCTCACGCGAAAGTGAAATTCGCCCTCGCCTCCTCCCCCCACCCTCCTTATGGGCTTATCCGCTGAGAAGGGTTGAAGCCCTACGCGACATTGTGTGCGAGCTGGCTACGAAGTTTTGGTTTATAAAAACCCTTTTTCCAGGTCCTTTCTACCTGTCGACAATTATCGTATACCTACGTACTTTGAAGAACTTTGACTTGTTTTGATGTTTGTTTTGTATTGTTTTCTGCATTGTTATAATTTTTTCTGAAGAGGGTTATTGACTTTATAGTTTTATCAGAGGATTATTGACTTTATGGTGTTCAAATTATCTATTTTTGAAATAATAAAATAGAGTTATTTACTTATTTTATTATATTACATAAAATTATTATCAATGATTTATTTACAAAGGACAGAAAAAAGTATAAAAAAAATTAAATAAATGTAAAAGTGATGTGTGTGAAAGTGACAGTGACGTCTACTATCCTAAAATAAAAATTAGATTTAAAAAAACATAAATAATTATTGAAACTGAGGAAAACATCCGATTTTTTTAAGCAGAATAATATAAATACACTCAAATATTCTTATAAAAACGATTACAAGATTTTCTAAACTACTAACAAACTTAATACCTGACTATTCAAAAAACCCTTTTCCTTTTGGGAAAGCTTCTGTAGGCTGGTAACGAAGGGGTCGTAACGATTGTAACATAAGTTTATTCATTAAATCGATATTATTAAGTTACCGAGCTATTTTTCGAGCATGGTCTCGTCTTCTGGTCTCTTCAAGTAATTTCCCTAAAGACACTAATGTGTTCTTTACAATTTATAGACACGTATTACTACTTTGTGGACGGAAACTAGGAGATTGTATTCTTGTACCAAAAATTACGCGGATTCCAAACCGAATTTACTACATGGTAAAGCTTGCAAAATTGTAGAACAACGGTCAATATAATCTCTGTTTAAACCTGTGATTTTGGCTGAAACATCTGAATTCAAAAATAATTTTCTCGTTGTATTTCCATCGTTCGATTTCCCTTTTCCGTTACTTCGTGGTTTATTTATAATTAAGCCTAATCGAGGACTAAACTGATTTAGAATGTACAATTTCTTATCAGCTAACATTTTTTTATCGTCGTCTGATCTAACTTGCAAATTTTTTAAATCTGTTCTAAGGAGGAGGAAATACTTAAAGAAACGAATCCACGAATGTAGAGGTGAGAAACCGAATTCAAAACGATTTTCATCGCTTTCTTTTCGCAACCACCTATCTTTGTCATTCGTTTCTTTGGATGTTGCTTCACAAATATAACACCTAGCAGATGATGTTCCACTTAATACAATACAAACTTTATAATTTTATGTTCAGTTGCGAAGAATGCTGGATATTTAAAATGCGTTCGTCTAATTTGAATCTTCTCGGAAATAAGACAGCTATCTTTTCTTTAACAGTAGACATTTCCTTCACAAATTGGAACGAATAGGTCTACAGTATATTGTAGAAGAGGGGTAGACAATTTTCTACACAATGTTGATTTCACTATCTGAACTTATTACTAACTGTAAAGGAATGTAAGAATAACTGCAAGATCACTATCCTCATCTAAACTAGAATCCGTGAAATATTGTTTGTACTGGGCATGATAACCTTATACAAGAGCAGCTTACTTTCTAATGAAAATTGGGACTTTCTGCAAGTAAGCTAGTACATTTTCCTTTATTGTAAACCCAACTGTTTGCGTTTAGTATATATGGGTTTCCGCCAAGACAGCCGTTTGTCCAGATGTATGCACAGATACCGCACATGATCTGTCTGTGGTATTTGCACTTGGTTAAGATAAACTGGAGGACAACTCCCTTTTCTGAGTATGAATGTCATATATTCTTTGTTTCATTTACTTTCATTCTCCATTTCTTTGGCTAAGTATCCACTTCTTCGAGGTGTTTTGAAGCATTTTAGTGCCAATTTTGGCACGCTTTGGCTGGTAAGGCTAGCCGTGTCGTCGACGAATATTCCAGTGACAACTGATGTACTCACGGGCAAGTCGAGGTATGGCGAATTCACACTGGTGATCTGGTAATAGATACTTCTCATTAATTACTGGCAGTATGGATGTCAAGAGTAGTGACTTGCATAACTTCGAAAGGATTGGCAGTAGGCTAATTGGCCTATAAGACTTGGGGTCAGCCAGCACTTTGTCGAGTTCCGGGATCATAATTATCTGAGTCATCTTCCATTGTGATGGAAAGAATTTCAGATTAGTAATCGAGTTGTAGATTGATGTCAGGAAAATTATTCCAGAATAAGACAATTCCAGCGGAAGACAACTTTTGATCAGGTCGCATTCTGGTGCTTTTTTACGGTCCATTTTTTATGGCCCTCAGTACCTGTTGCCTTATAAAATGTATGTCATTTTCGTTTTCAGTCGGAGCAGGTGTGGCATCTTCGAGAAATTCGTACACTTCCTTCTCGTGGTCAGATGTGCTTACACTCGGGTGGGGATTAAATACTGATAATAGGTGTTTAGATAATGTTTCGGACTTTTTCCGCAAGGGAGTATTTTTTCGCAAGGGTGGTTAATTTTATTCGTAGCCTTCCACAGATAATAATTTGAATATAAGGTGGCTTCCAATCCAGTCAGGTAAGATTGAAAGTGTTACGGTCTTAAGCTAGTGATTTTTTAATTGTCTGATAATGTAGTTCAGACGTGTTTTCACTTGCGGACATTTTGTTTAAGTATTACCATTAAGCTGCCTATGTACCGTATTCATCATGTAACTTGCATCATTTTCCTATTTACTAAGTTGAAAAAAAAACATAAAATAACTACATTTTGTCAACTTTCAGGAAATAAAGCAGCTTAATACAATGCTTATAATTGGGTTCCAGAAGAGCTTTGTAGATTGAAAATAGAGCCAGTATAAGTTTATTATATTTGATGGGGATTACTTTAAGAGAACAAAATTTATATGTTGGTGAATAACAAAAACAATATTCCTCGTAGTTTTTATAAGACCAATTAAAAATTAGCAAATTAGCAATTAAAAATTATCCAATTAAAAATTAGCAAAACGTTAAGATGGGATACCTTTGATGTAGATGGTGTAAAAGTTACACTTTAATTTTTTTTTAAATTTACTGAAACATATTTTCAGTTTTGGGCGATTGGAGGAAAAATTGTTGTAGTTCAAAAAATTACCTGAGATTTTCGATAGATTGTAACTTTATTTTAGAAAAATTGGTTTCATCAAGAGTTGTTTTTTATGCCCTAAAAACTGTTTTTCAAATACCTTTTATAATGCAAAAATAAATATTAAATCAATAACTTTACGATAATATCTTCATTCATTTCTCAAAAAAATTTCAGGAGTCTAGTTTACTCGTTTAAAGAAACAGAAAATCGCTACTTTTTCTAAAATGTATCACTTTTTCCTATACCAATTTCGTTTAACAAATATTTAATTACCACTTCTGTAACATTCTATTAGAAATTATCTGCGATAAATCAAAGTGGGTCTCTTGTTTATTAAATTTATTTTGACCCCTATACTATTTAATATTGTTCATAATATATTTTCTAATATAATTTACCGCGATTATTTTGGGACTGTGATTAAATTTTGTTTATAATTAATATTACATCGATCCTAGTATCTGGATTCGAATATTGTCAGTAAACATGCTGATATTCTGTTTGTGTATAGTCTTATGTTAAATTGACTGCATTTTCATCTTAATATTTCTAGTTATGTTTATCGGATTTTGACATTACTTATCTCTTCTAGGAGCAGAGCGTGTAAACAATTCGATGGACCAAAGATTATTCGACCAGTACTTTTCGAGCTAAGGCTAAGATTTTACTTTCTCCTCTGGCTTCGTTCGGTGAACGCACGTATAACCAGTAGTGATATCGCAAATTTTTTTTTCCTCATTTTCTTCAGTTAAGTCTCCGTGTCTACCAGTATTTATGTTTAAGATGTGGTCAATACAGCATCACCTATTCGCCAAGATTGCTGAGGCTAGTTTATTCAAATATTGCGATAATCATGACACATATAATATGTATATATATTTATATATATATATATATATATATATATATATATATATATATATATATACATCTTTTAATTTTCTTATCTTCATGGATTTTCCCATATATAATATATTCTTCCTTTATTAATTTTTGCATCATCATTATTGATCTTATATCAAAGTGGCCCATTCATGCTCTTTATCATCTGGACTCATTCTCTCAACCATACTTTCTTTTTATATGTACTGTTAAACAACAGTTTTGACAACATTCAATCAGTAAGAGCCTGCGGGTCTTTATCAAAATTTCTTCATATTTTCTTACCAAACCTGATATCAAACAAATAGGTGTAGAATCAACCAAGGAAAGAAAACATAGTAATCTAGATCTGGAGGAGAAAATGGAAATAAACAGGTCACTCCCTCCCGAAGAACCAGGATGTGATAGAATAAAAAATCCATAATTGTAGTTCTTTCTTGAATATATATATACATATATATATATATATATATATATATATATATGTATATATATATATATATATATAAATATAACTACAGTTCTTTCTTGTACATTTTTTCTGGTAAAAGGACACAATAAAAACCGGATCCAGATAAGCATTATATGAACATTTCGCGGATTGTATTGAGTTTTTTAGTTCCATCTTTTAGTAAAGAAAAAATTGTAGAAAAAATAAATACATACGTATTTACTTTTTCAGTTTTTAATTGCTTGTACTTTTAATATTTAATTTACCGAACACCTACTCTGATAATTGTTACTATTTTTCTGAAATATCTTTATTCCTTTCCTTTTTCATTTATGTCATTTATTTTTCTCTCTACGGAAAATTTTCCGTAAATTTCCTATTTTTCCATAATTTTATATTTTTATCGTTGTCAAGAACCTGCGACATACTTTTATTTTAATATATATTTACTATCCTTGTCCGTTTCCTTAAAATTTTGTAATGGCTTTTCCGTTATGACGTCGAATGTAATTCCCTTCAACTCCGACTTCTCCGTGTTGTTTTGTGCTTCTTACTGTTATATTACAGGATGAAGTCATAGTTTATTTGACCTGCCTAGAGCTCGCACGGACATCCCACAACGTTAATATTTTTTCGTGTTCTTGCATTTATTAACGTTGTGCTGTGGGAGGTGCCGAGACTTGATATAATTTGCGAGAGGCAATGAGTCTTGATAGCATTTTCCGTTTTACGCACTATTTTACGAATGTGATTATTACGTTTAGCCTGAGAGTTAACGATTCATAATTAATTAATTTTACATTTAATTTCTGCGGATTTTCGTTTTTTTGTTCTAACTATTATTGTTTATATTATTCTAAGTTTATTTTTTCTGGTTCCAAAAATTCAACGCTTTGGTGAATTGCCAAAACTTTTGGTTATGATTCTCTTTTTTTAAATAGTTGTTTATATTGAATTTTGGTGACAAATTAGGTTCTTTAACCTAAATAAATACTCTGTTCTTAAACGCTACTTACATCCAGAAGGGTAACGTAATATTTAATTTCTATTAACCTAACTTACATTTAATGATGTTTTAAAAGGTAAACTATAAAAATACACCTTGAATACAAGGTTTTATTTGAATGTCAACAATGTGTGTGTGAGAGAAGCGCATTGAATTTTGACACATGTTCGCTATGACGGTCGATGCAAGGGCGGTCACGTTTATGAAGTCAATGGTATTCAGTATGCAAACGATGTTTTGTAGTTTATCATTTATATTTAGCTTACTGGTTTGGTATTGTATATTTATGTGTATATGTTTACTTACTTGTTTTATTTATTTGTACATTACCATGTACGTATATGTTTAATTATGTAACTTGAGTACGTGATTTGAGAATAAATTAATAAATAAGAATTTCTTTTGTCCCTGACTTGCTTAAATACAAACCAATCATCAAGTCAAATGAAATATAAGCTTTTTAAAAATATACAAAGAAGAAATGTTGTATTTTTTTATGAGAACTAAAATTATTTTTCATAATAGTCTGTAAATGATATTACTACTGAATTATTTGAACCAGGAAAATAAAACAAGCCTATATTGCGTCCCGTTATGTTTTCGCTACACAGATGTAATATGTTAACCGTCACCTACAATTCAAAAAAAGTCACGTACAATTCGTAAAAGATGAGAAAATATTCATTATTAAAACAAAACCGAACGAATATCAATGTTAATTAACAGTTTATCTTTAATTCATTTGAGAAATAAAACGTAAAACACGCCCTTTTTCTAATTGAGTGCAAAAAAATATTACTCATAACTCTTTTTAACACATCCAATACTTGCCGGGAGTGCGGTGTTTACCCGCAGCGGCTTTGAACAACGTGCTCAAGTATCGTGTGTATGAAAATGATAACAAAAAATAATTATGAATATTATATTCCATTTTCTGAAAAAGTCATCTCTTAAATTTTATTTTAACGACATTCCACTATATTTTCAGTCAAGGAATAGCGTCTTTCTTTGTTTAGATAGCTTTTTTGTATTATCTTACAAATTGTATTTAATTTTTTTGCTCATTCCGGACTCTGAATTGCTGAATTTTTTTATTCGTAATATTCTAAAAAATCACCAGCCTATTATAAAATTACATTCATTGTTTCGGTAGCTGTTTGGAGCAAGTTTTTGTAATGATTTCATAGTTTATGACTTTTATTCGGTGTTTTGGTTTCACAAACGTAAGTAACTTAAGAAAGACCCTTGCTCTTATTATGAGTTAAGTAAACGTTTAAGGTTATAGTAAACCATATAGTTATAATTAAATACACCTATTCTACTATTGTAATATATCCTGAAAATTCCACTGTAGAACAAGAAAATAAAATGTTACTTTCAGGTTGTAATGGAATACGGTCCATCATTCTGGGATATAGCATGTTACGTGGACATGGTAAGCATATTGTGTGTTACAGTAGAATCTGTGAAACACGAATAGAACTCGCACAAATAAGATACCGTATACGCTTAGGTACGTAAAAACTATTTATAATGTCAATATTATTTTTCGGTAATAATAATATATATTCTAGCGTACCTTTCACTGGCATAAAAATACCTTGAATACCTTGAAGCTATGAAAGTTACACCGCTATAGCTTTCGGGTAAATATTAGATAAACTTCCAGTATTGCTTTTTTCGCAAACAATTTTCTTTCGCAGCTTTGAAAATGGGGGGCAGGAACATATTTTTTGCGGATACGTTTTACCAATTAATGTAGAACTGTCTGACATTACATTTTGAAATAAAAATATTAGTCACTCGTTACATTTTGAAAAAAAAAATGTTAGTCACTCGTTTGAAAAATTTATAAAATTCGAAAAATCTAAACGAATCATAGAATTAAAAAAAAAGATTGAGTAGTTTTTTTGTACCGACTAAAATTTCCATATGAACATTTTTAAGTTTCAACTGTTGAGATGTATGTAGGTTAATAGATTTTATCCCTAGTAAATTGCACGTTTTTAGATACGATCTTTACAATTATCTTACATGAAATTATATAAAATATAAACTTTTAATACACATAAGCACTCTTCTAAACTTAGATATATTTCGCGTTAATTTTGTAGAAATACACATTAATTTAATTATTCACAACTAAATCAAACTACGTGACGTAGTATTATATCTACTTTATTTAAATTATTAACCACGATCTATGTTTCGTCGTATGACTTTCAGGGGTTTATTGTAAAGATTCAACGTCAATTTTTTCAAATTGCTTACATGAAGATCTTGTTACAAAACGAAACCTAGGCCGTGGTAAAGAATTTATATGAAGTAGAAATAATACTACGTCACGTAGTTTAATTTTTGTTGTAAACTCTTCTAATCATTATCCTACAAGATACATTAAGGATAAAAAGTTATAAGGATAAAAAGATAAATACTTCTCTTACCCCTTCTAACATTTCTTTAAAATATATGTATCTTCCTACTTATTACTTAATTATATAATATATTCTATAATTATGGTATATTTAAATAGGCAAAACATTAAAAGGTATATATTACAATTTAGTTTTACTTTGACTCCTCAATTGTACAATGGACTAATTTTGTTTCCCTGAGAAGTCTTTCATATAAGACTGTCCTTCATATAATATTCCAAAAACTTCTTTTGAATTGCTACTGAATGCTATCAATTGCATTCATTACTACCAATGTATTGTCAATATTATTTTAAGTGATTTTAATCAATCAATTAAAAATATTATTTTGTTTAACTGCCGTTTCGCAATATGAAGTGCGGGCAATAGGGCATTATATCGGTAGCACTGAATACTTTGGTGGTATCGGTGGTATTCAGGTGTCATTCAAAAAGTCTTTTTTTTAATTTTGTATAAAGGACGGAATTTTTGGGAGACATTCGGCTATTGAGGATAAAGGTCCATAAAACAGTTATTTTCCAAATATGGTCTGTTGACTGATTTGCATATTAGACTGTCCATTTTTCGTATTCCATTGTAATATTTTTCTTTTTTAAATTAAACTAATATAATATCGATGCGTGTCAAATAATATATATCGATGCGTGTAAATTACTAATCAAATCGAAAAGAAATGTTTTCAAATGGTTTTTAATGATATACTGACCATCTATTTACGGCGTGAATTATAAGATTGGCTACGAAACTCTAAAAACGAATATACAATGAAGAACGAAAGAATATATTAAATATGGAAAACGATGACAAGACGGTCAAACGAGACGAACGAACATAATAAGGTGACTCGTGTGACTTATCCAGAAGGGTAACTAATTCAATTTTACCCTTGTAAACATTGAAACTTGTTAATATTAATAGATTTAACAGTCGTATGCGATTCGATCGACGTTACTCTATGCTGATTCAATGCAAGCATAATCGAAGTACGCTATATTAGTTACGATATATATGTATATATGTACATAGGCTAACACAGACGTGCGCGCTTACAAGCTTGCGCTATTGTGCGCTTGATTTAAATTTAATTATTGCAAACTTTCAGATGACAAGTTATTAAAGTTCGGTATAAAAATTAATGTATAGTGATAGCTTTAAAACTTTTAAAAACTATTTCAGTAAATTAAATCTGCGCGACATTTAGTTTTTGTTTATTTTGAAATATTATTTTTTTAGTTCCACAAGTAATTTGAAAGTATTATTATTATTTAGTAATATTTATTTTCAAAATTTATATTGCTAAGTATAGAAAATACAAATCAAAAGATCTACAAAGCGTAATAAAATTGTAACATTTGCAAACTCCGAGAAATAAAAATATCACAATTAATGTTAAAATACAAAACTTAGTTACGATTATAATGTAATCTAATTGAATTATTGAACTTGCTGGTTTAGAGAGTCTCATGTATTCTACTTGTACAGAGGACTTTGTCATTACTTCATTTGGAGAGCAGAATTGCAAAACTGCCTATCAGCCTAATTAACGTGGAAAAAGTTTGTTAGAATAAGCTTCCTCCTAACATAGATCTCTTGGTAATTAATTAATTCTTTTTTATACACTTTACGAAAATTCGAAAATTGTAGTTTTTATTCTTCTGTTACTCAAATAGTCTAGAAGTCAGAAATTTTTTTGCAAAAGACTACGAAAATATTCGAAGCCAAGAAGTAACTTAGGTAGACCTGAGCGTAAATTTAAATGGGCGCAGCGGGAAGGTTGTGGTGTCGCTGTTTATGCTTCAGAGCTCATTTTGGAAAATAGTTTTCCCAAAGTTGACGAGATATTAAAAAATAATGAGCTTTTCGTATAGAGTACAAAATTCTATAAGCTCTATCTAAAATATTTTTCTCTAAAATCAACAGCCTCTCAAATTTATGTTTTACAAGTTAAAATTATTTTTGACTTAGAAATTACAATCAGTAGGAAAAATTTCAAAAATAGTAAGTATGAAAATTAAAAAATTTTGTCGTAATCTCCCACTTTACCTAAGAGCGTTTTACTCATTATTTCCTATTAAGAACTATTTATTCGCAATATATTACTATGTATATATATTACACTTATAATTTACTATGTGTATATAGTACACCTATAAACTAATCATTCACTACTGGACTAGGAATTCAGAAAGACAACAGCATTTTGTCGGTAAAAAGAAATAACCATTATCTCGCTACAACGGTAGGAAAAAGTATCATGACGTATCTAACGGTGAAATTGGGTATATGCAATGTAAATAAGCACCGAGACGAAATATTAGATATTTATATTGAATTGTCATACATAATAGTTTTAATAAGTAACGTATTAAAAGTAAATCTTTCGTGGTGTAGATTAAAATAAATAAATACGCAATATTAAAAAAAAGTCAGAATAAGCTTGACGAAGTCGCATAGACTGTGTCATATGAGAAAGTTAACAGCTATCTATATACGTTCTCTCGTTTCGTTTTTGTTATTAATTTAATATATTAGCAGATTTTATATTTTTAGGGTTTCGTGGCAAGTGTTCTAACCCTTATGATCACGTAATGACCATCTGTTCTTTCTTACGCACAGTCAGTGTCAGTACCTCATCTTTATTACTAACGAACAATTCAGTTTTACTTTAGACTATTAACGATATTACGTTTAGGAAAAATCGAAAGTAATAATTTTGTTCTATAGCTTTTCCTTGTCTTCGTTTGTATTCTAGAACTAAGAACATAAAGCGGGACATATATTTATGTTTTATTTTCAGTTTTGTTTCCGTTTTTAATTCAACGAATATGCAAGAATTATATTTGATTTTCCCATTGAAACAAATTAAATGAAGGAGACGAAAAATATTTATTAACTTTGTGTGGTTCACATAAATCGATATGTCTTTATTGTTATTTATACCATTTGTAGCCTCTAAATATTAGGTTAGTTTTAATATAATTAACAAACTGAGCTGATATAATTACTCGAACAAAAAGATTCGCAAATGTTATTCTCGAGTATGGAGAAAATTGAATAAGAACGAACAAACATTCTTAAATTAAAAACAATATAATTGGCGAAAAACATGTTCCGTAGATAATTCATAAGGCAAACTGTGTCAATGCCCTCTAGTGAAAAATAATATTTGTCCTCAAATGTGGCAAAACTGACAAATACTTACAGTTTCAGTAAACAAAAAGTTGTCTCTCTTTGTTTTGTCCAAGTGGAGCGTATTAATCGTGTTAGTAGTCACTTCTTGTCATCATTGAAATAGAAATAGGCATAGACGTGACGTATCTACTTATTTATTTATTTACACGTTCACATTAATCAATACATTAAAGATAACCTAAGATATACGTGACGTGACGTATCTACTTATTTATTTATTTACACATCCACATTTATCAATACATTAAAGGTAACCATAAAAAAGTAATGATTTTAAGTTTTAGATAGAAAATGGATACGAAAGTGCACAAGAATTACAAAAGATAATGACGACATATTTCGTGAAATATATTTATTTACTCATCATAAGCAAATCACACACTGGTGCAACCGCGACTATGTGATTGATCAGTTGAATATCGCGGGAAGCTGGAGAGTTAATTCGGTTCAAGAGGGTGATATAGCAAAAAGTGAATATTTTCGAGCACGAAAAATGGAAGTATACACGATAGTACCAGCAAAAGATTTTTCCTTTTAATAGCTGGAAGATAATAAGCGCAAAATCATAAACGCAACGTCTCTTTTGAGTTGCAAGGAATGGAAACTTAGCATACTTAAGAGGAAATTGGTAGGAAACAGAAATGGGACGTTACCAAACTGTATCATATACAGATATCGGACGAACGTCTTTTACACGCGTTCAATCATCAAGCTGTACATGACTTCATTTGGTTCAAATAATGGAGCCAGATTCACATCGGCTTTGTGCTAATGAAGTGCAGAGCAAGCGAATTGGTGACACGGATTGAAAAACCTTCGAATGATACAACATAAATACAAGTTTTCGCAGTGGTATTTTTACTAGATCCGCCATATGCCCGCGAAACGTTAGTCGCGAATCAATTCTGACTCCTAAATGAAAGGCATGTAGTTGGTGGCAGACACATTTATTGCCACAGAAGCAGTTAGAACAACAATATTAGGATGTAACGAGAACAAAAAATAAAGTAAAAGCTGTCATCAAGTATCTCTGCTTGAAAAAAAATATCTACGAAGGATGGAAATACTTCTATGGAACTCTTTACTTTATGCTAATTTTCATTAGTTGTAAGTAGGTGTAAGAAATTTATGTTGGGGAGAACTTCGCTACAAAAGAGCATCACGAAGAGCACATTTCTTACTGAAGATAACGTCAAAATTGCAAGATCAATTCGCAAAGTGACCGTTAGACATATAGTCGAGGGGCAAAGGTTTGTCACGTGGCAGCATTCAAAAAATCCTTGCCTCCGAACTGTACATAAAAAAAGAGCAAAAGCAGAGACGACTCAGGTAAGTTTGGACTGAAGACCGTCAGTCTTAAACTGATACCAGTTCATTTTTGAAGATTTGTTACTATTTATGAATTTGGCTTCAACATATCGATCTCTGCAGTCTTTTTAGAAACACGCAAACGAACGAATATATCTTTTATACACAACATATGAATATATCTTTCAAACATATTTGTATGTTCATGAATATATCTTTCAAATATATTTATATGTGCTTTTATTATTTGTCAAAATAAAGACAAATTTTCACAAATTAATCGTCTTAGAAACCTTATTAAAAAGTTAATTTAAAAGTTCAAATTTAATAATAATGTGTTAACATTTTATATAATTTTAAGAAGCGGAAAACATTTTCTTTTCCTAGCCTTTATAGACCATATTTTTACTCTTAACAAAAACGACAACAAAATCCTGTTAACTACAAATGTAAATCTGTCAACAAATAGCCCTTATCGTACTGGCTTTACTATATCCTGTCACGTGTCAGCGGTAATTCCATTCAAATAATCCTACGTACGTATACCAGCGTTGCAAACACCCATTGATTGGGAATGGTCCCTTGATTTTTCAACGTAAATGTTTGCTTTTCCTCTTTTCCCTATTTCGCGCTCAGCTTTTCAACAGGCGAAAAATCTCAGTAACAAAAGCACTGGCTCTAGTTCGACAGCCAATTCGCTTTCAAATTGAAGTGATATGCGATCGTAGCCAGGAGTGGATAGCGGCAGTCTCTCGATTTCATTTGCGTTCACAATGCGGTTGTACGGTCATTTGGGCAGTTCATAAATATGTTATGATCCATGCAAATGTTTGATTACGGTTCGGCCAATACGTCTTTGGAATAGCATTGCAAAAATAAATTACAATTAAGCGTTTATAGTGAACTCGACCGAGTATTTAATCAAACCTTAAACCTTTAAACTATTGGAAACGGAGAAATTTGGAACGAGACACGATTTCACTTTTAGGTGGAAGCTGTTTATTAATTAGATACTAATGACCATTAAAACAATGTTTTTAAATGGACTTTTTTAAACGTAATACATCGAGCCTGTACGTCATTAAACATTTTCTTATGTCAAGAAAGTCCTTGCATGGCATTGACTTTCTTGACTTCTATGGTCGCCCCATTAGAGTAACGTAAACATGTATTAAGTTACATGGCTTAGAAAGCCATTTAAAGTGTCAGTTACCTTCACGTAGGCAGTATACTTCGCCACATTTTAATCCTAAACTTCGCGAAGAATACTTGCGTCATCTACCCTATCCTTAAGCCTGGTTCACACTAATGTAAACTTTCATTGTGTGTTGACGTATCCCTCAGCGCCAATAGTTTTGCGAGTTTCAATTTATTTCTATTTAAATTTTTACGCTGTACACCGTAGCTTGGTGCTCAAGATCAGCGCGGAAACTTTCTTTTCATTGCTATTCAAATTCTCTATTCAATTGTAGCCGTTGTTTCGAATTCTTGATATTTTAAACTATAGATGCATCAATATATGTTAATTCTTTTCAAATTTGTAATTTAAAAGGATGGAGTCAGATAAAGAGAATCCAACACTCCTGATGCTGAGCACGAAAAGTATAAATCTTCCATTTTACAGGACAGTAGAATTTTCGAAAATACAAAATGAATGATAATCTAAAAGAAATTACTGATCCATTGAAAGATCTATACATTGTAATTTAGCGAGCGTTTAGGTAGAAATATGTTACATCGTGGGTTCCTTTGACTTTCGTTCAAAAACTGATAGCGTTCGGAACACACACACGCTTGTGCATTGATACATCCACGTTGAATTAAATTTTTTCATCAACACATATTTTCACCGGACACGACGCTCATGGCAATGTTTTACTGATGTGGATCCGGCTTTACGTGCAAAGCGTGAATGCAAGAAGATACAGACGAAGTTTCGAGGAGAAATTTAATCACTAATTCTTGTTTCTTAGATGCGGAATAGATGCCACAGGAGATAATATATTTTCTTAAATACTATTTTCAGCTTTTTGACAATAAAATACTTTATATTGGTTTGACTTTATAAGACAACGTAACATTAACTGATGATTTTATTTTTTATCTTGGATTGCTTTTGAAAGATATTCCAAATAATTTCTTATTAAAGTAGAAGGTTCACGTTTTATTCTAATAGTTTATTTTAATATTTCACGTAGGGTTTATAATAGTTTACGGTTTACGCTACGTGATGCGAAGGTAATTAAACATTTTCAATACTTGGCGGTATGCAATATCCACGTGGGTTATTGGACACTTCTTTTTCTAAACCCTAGCTATTTCCATTTGTATTAATTTTGTTTTATGACAGCTTCAACTGGGCTATTTGCTTCTTCTCATTTCCTGCATCACAGGTTACAATTTATTTTTGTGATATTTAGAATATTTTGAATGTAAAGATAAAGATCTTTACAGTCTATATATTCTAAATATCACATAAATAAATTGTATCCTGTGATGCAGGAAATGAGAAGAAGCAAATTACCCAGTTGAAGCTGTCATACAACAAAACCTTGGTTATGGTTAAGAATTTAAGTAAAGTATAAATAATACTACATCACGTAATTTCATTTAGTTGTGAATAAAAATTAAGTGCTTATTACTTAATTATTTGACAGGTACATCTGTTTCTTTTACGAGCAACCTACATAAATAAGCAGTTTTTTAACTCTTCGCTAGAAGGCGGTATTTATTGTAATTTTAGGAAAGATTTTTCATTTTTTAAATCTATAATTATTACGCATAAGCAATAACATTACGGTCACTAGGGTACTGCTTTGGACGACGTAGAAGGGGAAAATTTGGCGACATAGGAACTTTTTCCGGGTGAAAAGCAAAAAAAAATTACGTGAAAAATCAAATAAACATAAATGCAGTTTTGAAAGCTGAAACCTATTCTATGTTCACTATCAACCTATATACACACCATAATAATTATACGTACCATAATACATCATCACATCATAACAAATACAAGTATTTAATAGATTTAACAAAATGCGTCTCTCTGTTGTCTAATAATAAAATTGTTGAAACATAAATGGCTTCAAGATTATGGATGTCATCCGCATAAAATATGTATGGCTCAGTGTAAGTGCTTTTATTGGTTAAAGAAAGTATGATGGATGTTACTTGTTGGCGGATACCATCTAGTTCCCAATCGCACTGTCCTGCACTATACCCTTCAACCGAAGCATTCCGCAACCATTTTGACACTCTTTTAGGCTTGTAGAAAGATGGATATCTGGTTATAAACTAATGCAAATGTGAAGTTTGTATTTACAGCATCTTCAAACCTTATTTCTCCTGTTCTGCCTGTTACTATTATTCTTATAAAATATAACGTGTCACCTTTTGCGTTTATAATTTTGCCCTCTGTAAATAATTATTTTTAAACTTATAAATGAGAGAAAAAGCGAGGTGCAAAGTAAACATTTTGCAGTTCAGAATTGGATGTTTATGTTACAAGTAGTACGTGAGAGTTACAATTTAGAATTGGATGTTATTTTTATCGAAATTTAACCGTACAGTTAATTTTATGTCCGGGATGCCGAGAATGGAGACAGTTACAGCTTTTAAAATTAATGTAATCATTCTATTTCCAGCGGTGGAATTGCGACGGTTGCTAAGACTTTGCCGCTAAAAAATTCAGACGAATGTTTACAAATAAATAATCACTCATGCATGGGAATGGATAACATGGAAACAATTTTCATTAAATGTAGATATAGGATTTATAAGTAAGTGTGTTAGTATGGAATATTAAGCGTGATTGAAAAAAAAATTATCTAAAAACAAATTTATGAAAACATTCTTCAAACATTTTTTCACCATTATTTATAATTACATTTTACCTGCTCGCGTGAAAGTTGTAATATGAAGTTTATTGGTATTATATAATTAATATATAGCATAGCGCTTCATGTCTGCTCGCCATCTAGGACGCGCTCAACAAATATTGACATAATCTGGTTATCTGACCATCTACACTAACGTATAAAACACAAGAAACCTCCAAAATCTGTTCAGTACAAATCAAGTTCGAAACTAACAGGCAGTCAGATATTTAGTTTTGTATATAAAATAAAACATAATCAGTTGCTGATTATTTATTTCAAATTCGAATGGATTAAATATTTTAGAAAGTGGGGCATTTTGAAATATGAAAGATTAACGTATAACGTTTTATTTGTAAATTATATATATATATATATATATATATGCAATAATCATACAATTCAGTTTAATTATGACTACTTTCACTCAATTTAAAAAAAAACTGTTGTTTTTTTTCGAATCTGGGCAAGGCGAGTCTCTCCTTGACTACAGAGTGCCAGCAATTAATTGAGTGCCATTGAAGTTATGATGAGACAGAGTGCCACTAAAATTATGATCTCTGAGGTCCTCGCACCTTAATATGGGTCTGCCTTTTCCGCGTTTGTCAGTAGGTTTCGTTAGAAGCAGTGTCTTAGCGGGACTTGTCTTACAGTCGTCCAGTCTGACAAAAAGACTATTTCAACGATTAATTTTGATAAATTTCATAATATTTCTTTATACGTCTTATATAATTCGAAGATATATATATATATATATATATATATATATATATATATAAGATATATCTTTAATCCGAAGATATATATAGAGATATTATTTTCTTTTATACCTCCAAAGATATCACTCAAAATGTTTCTGTGGCAAAGTAATAATCTCAAGAAAAATCTTGTTGATGACATGAGTTTTGTTTGAGATAAATTTTCTTATTCTTTTTGCTATGTTCGTTTTTCTAAATAATACTTATTTTAGTAGCATATCTACTTGTTTAATTTTTTAATGTAAATTTTTGCAATATGTTCAAAAGTGCAGTTAAAGTAGTAGATTTTAGGAAAAATTTTAAAATTATAGCACTTATGAAAAATTCAATATTGCCAGCTGAGTATTTATAGTAATTATTCTCTATTTTGTTAAAGGGTATAATTATCAATACTTCTGATACATTTAAAATAAGCGTAGTTCATTGTTCGTGAGATATGGATGAATTATAGAATCTGAAACAGAACTGAATTATTGAGATTAAGGAGTTATTTCCGGAAACGGAAAAAGGTCACTGTAACTCTATTCTAGAAAATGGAATTGCAATTCTATTGAATCTAGCTAATGAAACAGTGGCGGAAGTCGATTGGATATGATTGTATCCGCATAAACAATGCCGTAGAAATATCATAAGTAGCCTTAAGTCATCTTTAGTAAAAATAAGTCTGAATATTCAGAACAATTATTCTCTATATTATTAATGTGTACAATTTAAAAAAAATGTATACATTTAATACAATCTGCCAATATAATTAATATAAGTGTTGTTTATTATTCTTAAGATATAGACATATTGAATAATCTGAACCAAAACTGAATTATGGAATATTCAGATGTTTAGGAGTTATTTCCGGAAATACAAAATGCTACTGTAACTCTATTCCAGGCCAAAAAATTACGATTCTATTGCATCCAGTCAGTGCAGCAGTAGCGGAAGTTGAGCGGGACAGATTATATCCGCTCACAAATATCAGAAAAATAAATCGTATGCTGTGATGCAGGAAATGGGAAGTTGCAAATGGAAATAGCTAGGAAATAGAAAAAGAATTGCCCAATAAACAACGTGGATATTGCATACCGCAACGTATTGAAAATGTTTAATTACCTTCGCATCAAGTAGCGTAAAACGTAAACTATTATAAACGCTACGTGAAATATTAAAATAAACTATTAGCATAAAACGTAAACTGTCTACTTTATTTTGAACATCTTTTAAAAGCAATCCAAAATAAAAATAAAATCATCAGTTAATGTTACGTGCTCTTATAAAGTCAAACTAATATAAAGTATTTTATTGTCAAAAAGTTTAACGAGAGTATTTAAGAAATTTTGTTTCGGAAAATATATTATCTCCTGTGGCATCTATTCCGGATCTAAGAAACAAGAATTAGGGATTAAATTTGTCCCCGAAACTTCGTCCGCCTCTCCTTGCGTTCACGTTTCGCACGTAAAGCCGGGTCCACATCAATAAAACATTGCCATGCGCGTCGTGTTCGGTGAAAATAAACGTGTAGATGAAAAAATTTAAGTCAACGTGGATGTATGGACGCATAAGCGCGTGCGTGTTCTGAACGCTATCAGTTTTGAACGAACGTCAAAGGAACCTGTGAAATAACATAATTCTACGTAAATACTCGCTAAATTACAACGCATAGATCTTCAATGGATCAGTGATTTCTTTTAGATTATCATTCTTTTTAACCGACTTCAAAAAAAAGAAGATGCTCTCAATTCGTCGGAATCTTTTTTTTTATGTATGTTTAGCGATAATTCTTTATCGAGTGGACCGATTTCAATGATTTTTAGTTCTAAATAGGATACTCTAGGGGTGGTCCCATATAAATGTGATCTAATGATGATCTGCTGATGAGGTCCGGAATTGAAAGATAGAATTCCTTAACGAATGGCAGTAAATCAACAACGATGCAAGATATTTGCTGCGGGTAGTTCTTTCTCTACAAAATAACTACAACACTTACTAAGTCAGGGACCGATGATGAGTTCTGGAGATGAACAATGGAACTCGTTAACGACTGGTAGTAAATTAAACGTGTTTAAAGTATTTGGTACTTGTATTTGTTACTTTGCAAAATAACTGCACCATCGACCAAATCAAGGTCTGATGATAAGCTCTGAAGATGAATAATGCAACTCCTTAAGGGATGGTAGTAAATCAAACATGATTATATATATATATATATATATATATATATATATATATATATATTTACTACCGGGTAGTTGTTACTTTAAATATTACTCTGCAAAATCTGGTATTCGACCTTGGACATGTAAAACGGAAATCCTCAACGGCTAATAGCTAACCACTAGCGGCTA
The DNA here is from genome assembly GCA_039881145.1 of Druceiella hillmani. Taxonomy (NCBI): domain Eukaryota; kingdom Metazoa; phylum Arthropoda; class Insecta; order Lepidoptera; family Hepialidae; genus Druceiella; species Druceiella hillmani. The sequence goes on from JAYKKI010000104.1 coordinate 5,487,447, forward strand.
CTATAATCGCTTAGTTTCTGGGAACAAAGAGGAGAGGAGAGGAAATTAACTATATAATAGAAAAGAAAGAAAATAATTGTATGTTAGTTATAGTGTGATGATTTATGTTATTAATCACTAAAAGTTCTAAAATAAAATATCTTCTAGAAAACCGATTTCAAAAAAAGCAGGTACTAAAAATAAAACATAATTAACTTTAAATAGATACCTATTTATTCGAAATAAATAATTAAGTCACTTATTTTTGAAGTTGGTGCCAGTACCGCCGATCAATTTAAATAAATTTAAAATGTTATACGGGTTGTATTAGGAATCTATTTCGTATTGTGAGTACATTAGAAGTTAAGGTTTTAAATTTATGTTATAAATTAAATTAAATTATTAATTAGTTTAAGTTGGACGACAGTACTGGCACCGACTTTAAAAATAACTTGGTTATTTATTGCGAATAAGTTGGCAGGTACCAACTTAATTAGTTATTTTTTAAAAATAATGCTTTTTTTGAAATCGGCTTTTTAAGATATTTTATTTTAGAATTTTTGTATTTACAAAAACACTACTTTCCTATAAGATCGAAAAGTCTATATTTTTCGTACTATGCATCAGGAGTGTTGCATTCTTTTTATCTGACTCCATCCTTTTAAATTACAATTTAAAAAGAATTATTAATGCGTCTATAGCTCAAATTATCAAGAATTCGAAACAACGGCTACAATTGAATAACAAATTTGAATAGCAATGAAAAGAAAGTTTCCACGCTTCTCATGAGCACCAAGCTACGGTGTACAGCGTAGAAATTCATATAGACATAAATTTAACCTCGCGAAAATGTTGACGCTGAGCGATACGTCAACGCACAACGCAAGTTTATATTAGTGTGATCCAGGTTTAAGGATAAAGTAGATGACGTAAGTATTCTTCGCGTAGTTTCAAATTAGAATGTGGCGAAGTATACTCCCTACGTGAAATTAACACTTTAAATGTCTTTCTAAGCCATATAACTTAATACAAGTTTACGTTACTTTAACGGGACGACTACAGAAGTCAAGAAAGTCAATGCCATGCGTAGGTAAGAAATTATTTAATGACGTACGGGCTCGATGTATTACCACGTTTAAAAAAGTTCATTGAAAAACATGGTTTTTATCGTCATCAGTACCTAATCAATAAACGGTTTCCACTTAAAAGTGAAATCGTGTCTCGTTCCAAATTTCCCCTTTTCCAAGGGTTTTTATCAGTTATTAAGACTATTGGGGGAGCAACCTGGAGTATTTTTTGGCCAGCAGCATTGGCTACTTAATAGTATATTGTTACAGTACATTATATTATAATAATAACTTCTGTTTATCCATTTCAGTTTCACGAAGATCTATCCCAATTGGTGACGTGTAATTTTTGTTCCTTGCCGTAATTTGGGGCGTTACTTCAAAATTAAAATCGCATGAATTGCTGTTTATTTAGCAATCATAAAAGAATTAAGGTTCAATAAACATTCAGAGTTTTTCACCTGTATGCCTCTCTTTTTACCTTTAAAACTGTATTGCCCGCCCGCAACAATGCCCGTAATTTCTACCAAAAAGTGTACAGAATGATAGAATGAATGCTGAAAATTATGGAAACAGTCTGGGTTTACGAAGCTTGTGTTAACATTTAAGATTTTTCGAGAATATTATATTTGCGACTATTTTATTTATTTCATCGTGAACAGCTGTGGTGACCAAAACTAGCTGACCCTTTTATTATGCCGATTTTTTGTGCTAGGTAATTTTGTTACTGAAATATTTTTTCTTCCACTTACTATAATTTCATTAACAGCAATTATAATGAACACATTCTATTAAAAGCTTGAAGCAGCATTTCTTAGTTTATTTCTGACGTTTTAGTTTGATTTAACTGGCCCCCCACCTATTAGGAAATTTATTAATTATTTCCCTTGTATTATTGTCATAGTAATGAAAGGTTAAAATATATTGAGTCGATACAATGATAACATTTTAGATTTGCATCCACTTTCCTCATGCATCGACGCAATTTCTGTTTTATATTTATTTCATTGTTCATATTTAAAACATATTTATTGTCTTCAAAAAATTTAATCACACATTCATCTCGAGTCCTATATATTGTTTGATTTGTATTTAATTAGACCATTACGTAATGTTATTTATCGATATAAAAATTGAACATTAAATACCAATATCATTACCACACCGATAATAATAAGTACACTATTTCTGCCATTTTTTTTATTTTACATCACTTGTATTTTTCTTGGCATTATGCAAGAAAAGAGTGCAGAACTGCCACGTGCGTTAGAAGTGAAACTTTTTTGTGGAACCGTATTTTGAAGCGAAAAAAGGAAGATTTTGGGGGAGGGGGTGTAAAACAACTTTATTAAAAAAACAGATTGTTACACCAAAGAGTCCGTGTAACGCATTGATATCAACACAGTTTTCACAAACTTCACAATATTATTAGTACAAAGAGCTAAATATAGGGTTTACTGATATTGAGAGCATAACGAAAATTTAATCAAACTGGACTTACTTTATTAGCAATATATTATTTAATGGCGCGCTGATTGACCGACAGTGGAAGGGGAAAGCCAATCCGTCGGTCACTTTTCCCAGGAGACTGATGTTCATTTTTCGTTACCGTTACATTTTCAATCATACGAGTTTCTTTCATCCCTTGGCATTACTGTGCTTTATTAAAAAGAAACAATATTAATTTTTTTATTATTTTCACATCCTATAAAAACAACTGGTTTATTTGCTGTTGCGGGAAATGATTAAATTTTGCGGAATACAGTTTTAATGGAGATCCAACATTGTGAACGTCGCAATTTCAACGAAAAAAATGAAACTTTTCCCTAGAGACAGACTTCAAGTACACGTGTTCATAAAGTAAGGAGCATTCATGAATTATCAAATTACTGACGTATTTTCACAAATTAATGATTATTGAAAACCTTTTACAGGGGTAAAGTTAAATATTATATTTTAAAAATGCGTTGAAATTTTAAATAATTTTCAGAAGCGAAAAATATTTTCTTATCCCGGCCTTTGCAACTTATGTGGCATAGTTTATTTTTACATTTACACTTTTTAACAAGAGCGACAACAAAATCTTATTAACTACAGATGTAAATCTGTCAACAGACAGCCCTTATCGTACTGGCCTTACTATATCCTGTGACGTGTCAGCGGTAAGTCCATTTAAATAATCCTACGTACGCATAACACCGCGCAAACACCCTTTGATTGGAAATGATCCCCTGATTTTTCAACATAAATGTTTGTTTTTCCTCTTTTCCATATCTCGCGCTCAGCTTTCCACCAGGCAAATAATCTCAGTAACAAAAGCATGGGCTCTTGTTTGACAGTCAATTCGCTTTCAAAGTGAAGCGATACGCGATCGTAGCTAGGAGTGGGCAACCGCAGTTATCAGATTTCATTTGCGTTCACAATACGGTTTTGCGGTCATTTGGGCAGTTTGTAAATTTGTTATGGCCCATGCAAACGTTTGATTACGGTTCGGCCAATACGTCTTTGGAATAGTATTGCAAAAATAAATTATAATTCATTGTATATGTAAATAAACTCGGTCGAGTATTTCGTCAAATCTTAACACTCTGCTATTAGATACTGCATGTACAATACCAATTTTAATCCTTAGTGATATATTGTGATTAGAAATGTTTCATATTTTTTAGTCGAATTAAATTAATATATAATTTTATTCTCAGGAAAACTTTTAACAGTTGTCTACAAAACTATTTTCTCCTATTTACCCGTCTTGTTTGACTATGAAAATATGAACAAAATTAATATCTTGAAATATATAAATAAATAAATAAATAAAGAAGTAATCTTCCTTTGAATTAAATTTGAATTTGGATCGAGCAATCATTGATTATGAGTTTTCAAGCATTTCCACAATCAAATTTTTGAATGGCACCTATCGTATCACTTGGTCCTTGTGAGCAAAGCGTTATCATGATGAAAGATAACCCTCGCAGTTTTCTTTACTTTTCTCTTTTATTGCTTCTCTTTTTATTCTTATTTGCTTCGCCAAGTAGGAGCCTGTAATACTAGCCCCATTTCCGTTAATATTCACTATAGCTGTTCTTCCCGTATCTCAAAAAAATCGATGGCATAACTTTTCCCACTGAGCTTGTTAATTTCTTCGGCAGCGGCGAGGAAAATCTTTTCCAATCCCCCTGTTGCTGTCTATAGAGATCGATGTAATAAGCGTACATTTCATAAAGGGAAAAATTATATTGGAACCAATTTGTTTTGAGCCTTTTTTATATGCAGTCTGTGGGCAAGGATGAATGCTGCCACGTGACAAACCTTTGCCCCTCGACTATATGGTTACTCTTCTGCTTGATCTCGTAATTTTTGACATTATCTTTAGTGACCGATGGGACTTGATGACAGCTGTTACTTTTTTTTCTATCCTCGTTTTGCTGCTTCAACTGGTCTGATATAAATAAATATACCTTCCGTTCATTTGATATATATGTAGTGTAAGTTGGCGAATGCTGGATGTGGCACTATCAAATGATGGTCGTGCGATAATGGAGCGATACTACATGTCATTAAACGCATCACCCCCCTTTTTCCACTAGTTTAATACTGTATTACTTATGTTTAGTATAACTGCCGTACATCTATTTACTATAATTATGCTGGAGTGACATGTTGGGTGTATCTGGTGCCCGATAGGTAACCATTAAATTTCCAATCACACTACCGGACACGACACCATTTAACTGAAGTATTCCACAACTATTTTCACACTCTTATACTAACCCAGTTTCAGCAAATGATGCAAATTTTATTTAAGCTTGTAGAGAGATGGATATCTGGTTATAACCTAATACAAAAATGAGGTTTGTATTTACATCATCTTCAAATCTTATCACTCCTGTTCTACCAGTTGATATTGAACCATTATTCTTTTAAAATATAACCTTTTGCGTTTTTAACTTTGCCCTCTGTAAATAATTATTTTTAAACTTATAAATGAGAGAAAAAGCGAGGAGTAAAGTAAACAAGTTGCAGTTCAGAGATGTGAGAGTTACAATTTAGAATTGTATGTTATGGCGAATTTAACCGAATTCTTTTTTGTTACAATACAGTTCATTTTTAGTCCGGAATGCTGAGCACAGAGACTGTTACAGCTTTTTAAATTAATGTTACCGTTCTGTATCCAGCGGTGGAATTACGACTGTTGTTACGACTTTGCCGCTAAACAATTCACACGAATGTTTCCTAATATTCACTCGACAATATGGGAAGGGATAGAACAGAAAAAACTTTATTACATGTACATATAGGATTTATAAGTAAGTGTATATTTCTTTAGAGTGCAAGTTTAGAGTGTGATACACACACACGCGTGGGCGCGTTTGTGCTTTACTTTTTATTTGTTTGTGCGTTTGTGCTTGCACTATTTTAAGATATTTTAATAAATCCAAATAAATTACTATTCATTTATTAAGTTTCGAAAACAACATGAATCATATATTACAAATATTTCCTGATCAAAAACAAACTTCAATTAATTTCTAAGTGAACCCAATTAATAAGGGTAGCATAGAATGGCGTAAAATACGATAAATGAATAGTAAAATATGACGAGTAAATCGTGTAAAATATGATAAACATATCGCTTAAGTATGACAAGCGAATCGCGTAAAATACGATAAGTGAATTGTGTAAAATTTGTGAAATAAATCCCGTGACATATGATATGTGAATTACGTAAAATACGATAATGAATCGGGTAAAATACGCCAAGTGATTATGATATGTGAATCGAATAAAATATTATAAGTGAATCGCGTAAAATATGATTAGTTATTTGTGTAAAACATGTTAAGTGAATACTTTAAGCGAGTGGTGTAAAATGCAATAAGGGAATCGTGTAAAATATGATGAATACTAGTGCTGCGTCACAGACATTTGGTTGGCTATTTTCAATGGAAATTGATTTGTAGGTATTAATGAACCGTCTGATTAGGTACTAATGTCGTTTACTTTTTTTAATAAACAAATGTTATGAAATATTATTTATTATCATGTAAATAAATAAAAATTATAATACTAATTGGTATTGAATATATTTGGCGTTAATTTTGTAGAAATTTATTATTCACAATTAAATGAAACTACGTGATGTAGTATTATTTCTAGTTTCTTTAAGTTCTTTACCATGACCTAGGTTGTGGTAAAGAACTTAAAGAAAGTAGAAATAATACTAAATCACATAGTTTCATTTAATTGTGATTAACTGGTATGCTCAGAATAAAAATAAAATTTGTTTACAGGATAAATTTCCAAAATATTTCGTCAATATGGCCGTCAAAATTTAAAGTATAAAAAATGTTTTATATGTATATACACTTTTTGAATTTATATATTTATATGTTTATATATATATAAATATATATATATATATATATATATATATATATATATATATGAATTGATGTAATGAAAAAAAATTGTATATATATTTTTACATATATTTTACTATACAAGATAGCGGATCAAGGAATATGTATCGAGCAATATTCATACCATTTCGTTAAATTTTATTGAGTTTTTGCAGAAGTTACCGTATTACAAAAACACATACACACAGCCAATCCTTTACAACTAAAATGTAAAACTTCGCTTCGACACGACACGACTAAAATATAATCCTCACCATCTTGATGTGGACCGCCTTCGAGTGATAAAAGATCTGTAACTCAATATACAAGTGTGAAATTATATTAGCGGACATATTTATTACGTAAGGTTTTATTTTAGCTGTGTTTTCTTGACATGACAAAATTATGTCACATTTGATCAGGGAATAGTTAAGAATATTTGGCGAAAATTTTATATTACTAACATTAAATACGCTTAAAATAACGGATCTACCGTTACTTTACAATTAACAATCCGTTTGTTGATATTTTTATTGGAGAACAATTTTAAATGAATGAGTTGAAATGTTCAGTCTTCCGTTATAAGAGCGAGCGCAAATAGTTGGCCTTCTTCTATGTATACCTCCTTTTTGAATATACCTTTTCTAAATAAAATAACTACAGAATAATAGACATACTCGTGGTTCACAGTGAATAGTAGCTTACTTTATCCCCATATCAGGCCTAGATGATCATACGATGCACACACGATAGGATTGCGGACAATGTCGTTGGACATAATGAGATAAAACACCTAGCCGTAAGGGTGTTTGGCGTCAAGCAGATTACGGCTCAGCGTCCCGTGGACGCTTATCGAATTGTTCCATCTGGTCATTTCCGGCGCACCGGGTACCTCGGAGTGACTAGCGTCCGGATCAGAGAGGCTTCGGCGGAGGAGGCCGACCGCGAAACAACTGAATTGATTATGTTTAATATCATTTTCTTGCGATGTCGCTGCGACTGTATACTATATTCGCCTCGTGTAGCAATGTGCATTTGTCGATGATTAGAATCAGTAAAATTAAGCTCTATTGTTGTAAATAGCATTACCAATGAAGAAAATGTTTTCATTCCAGTTTTTGTGTAAAAAAATCGTTAACTGTGCACTCCATTCTATGTCACGTACTTCAAAATACAAAAAGAAAACATTCAATTGAAGACCAGTGCTGTCTTTTGTGTTGTATGCGGGTGAACTTTGAACATTTATAGGAAATAGTTTGAAACAAATTGAAAAACGTGCTCGTCGCGTCGGAGTGTTTGAAATGTATTTGTCGCGATCTCTCTTTATAAAAGTAACTATGTTTATAATACACATACATAATGTTATAAATGTTAGTTTTATCAATAACAAACTGGTTGGCTATCAATACGATTAGTGTATTACGTAAATTACGATAATACAATTTAAAACGGTTGGCAGCAATACTAATTAGCTGTGTTCGCGTCTTCGTTCGCATGTATTTCGGCCATTAAAATTTTAATACATTTTGAGTTTAATAGAGACTTTGTCAGTACGAGTATTAATCGGATTATAAGAGTTCCGTATACATTTAGGTGCATATGAACATTTTAGCGCATTTCTATTAATATAGTATTTCTATTAATATAGTATTTCTATTAAAATAGTATTTCTATTAAACGATTTACATATATTAATATTATAGTCTTTAAATACAAAGTTGTTTTTTAAATTTAATTTAAGTTATTTGTATAGAGTCTTTATGAAGTTTTTTCAGATCCAACTACATACCATTAGTTGGCCGGTTACTACTCGTATACTAGTAGAGTCTGCTTAATTTTTATTCAAAACAAAATGAAATAACGTGGTGTAATATTATATCTTCGAGTGGGTGATTTGAAGATATTAATCCCTTCAAATTACCCACCTGAAGATGTCGTACAACGAAACCCGGTTCGTGGTTTTTAATTTAAATAAAGTAGATATTATACTACATCACGTAGTTTCATTTAGTTGTGAATAAAAATGAAATGATAATGAATTGCTGCAAAATTAACGCCAAATATATTTAGGGCGAGCGATGCGAGACCTAACACTATCCCACAACATGTACAGTTTTGTGGTACACTTTATGAAAAAACTATCACACCTCTGGATTTGAAATTTAAAATAATAATTTAAAGTCATATCATGAATTGTTATCCATCGCTATTTTTTAATTTAAATATTTAAAAAAAATATAAAAAAATACGAAGTAACGATGCATAATACTAGCATGTGGTTACTAGCGCTATCTGTTAGAAAATTACGGAATTAATAGAGCATACATGCGTATGTGTTATATATATATAAAATGTTTAATAACAAAATCGACACGTGACGTGTGAATATTTCTACTAACTAATTTGTTACTAGCGGCATCTGTTAGAAAATTACAGAATTAATAGAGCATGCAGATGTCTAATATTTCTAGAAAGAATGTTTACTAATAAAATCGAAACGTGATTCGTGGAAGTTTGTATATTGTAAATTAATGCATAGTAAGTTGTGGAGGTTTCATAAACTATATAAATCGAATAAAAAAAGATATAGAATCCATACAATTTGTATTGGCACTGTTTTTTACCAACTTCTGCTTTCCAGATTGTTTCATTCTGCACCTACAATAAAATGATCGTCACATGAAACTAAATCGATCTATATTTTGGCATAATCGGCAATTAGCAAAGATCTTTGCTAATATATATATATATCCATATTAAATATATATATATATATACATATATATATATATATATATATATATATATATATATATATATATATATATATATATATATATATATATATATATTTAATATGGATATTTAATAAACTGGTTATACGTGCATGCACTTAAATAAGTAATCAACCAGAGATCATGCTTTGGATGATGTTGGAACTGTTGCGCATCCTGGGCTGTGTAGTAAAGTCGTCTACATTAGCGTCTGCAAATATGACTGACGCACAAGGGCGGCAGCTCCAATCGCAACCTGCAACCTGAAAGCATTATTTTAATGGACGTGCATTGAAAAAACTTGCGAGCCCTCACAAAGCCGTGCTTTTTTCTAGTATTCTATAGTAGAGTCTACTTAGCTGTGATAATTTTCCTCTCAATTTCATTACATGTATTGCTGCTGTGAACATTTTCCATTTCTCATTAGTGACACGTAACTATTAAAAATGATCATAAAAAAGCTTAATATTTGATAAACGGATCCCTGTATCGAAAAATTCCCAATACTTTTGAAAGACCTATTAAACCTACGTAATATTAAAAAAATCAGATAAACAATTTGGGTGTGCCTAAAACTTGAGAGTATAATTGAAAACATCGGTAACCAATATAATTGCTTCAATAAAAAAACCTTAATATATGAGAAATCTTGAATACGAAAATTAAAACACAAATAAAATTAATTAAATTGATAATATCAAAATGATAATGATTTATAAATTCTTGCAAAATCTCAATTAATTTATAAAAATTATGCAATTAAATACAAAATAACCACATAATAAATAAATACATTTGTCTAAAAAGAAAATATAAGTCTTCATTATAAACATGAATTTTATATATACAGAGCATAAGCCGAGTACGGCAGAGAGCACTTTCTCTGTCGTACTCCGGTTTTATTTTAATTCTATTAATAATTAATATTTTTATAAAAAAAATCTCAAGCAGTGCGATTCAAACAAAGGCGTCGGTTACCTTTTTTTCATTTTTTCATTAAACCATGTCACTTTCGTAAAATTAAATAAATTTTTGACAAAGGTGTGATACAAAAGTGTTTTTGATTTAAATTCAGTAAAGAAATATTACTTTCCAAAAAAAATACACGCGATGCTTGTATTGAAGATTCGAACTCGGATTTCTGACCGGTTCCAGACTCCTCGCGTTCAGTTGTACTCGAGCTAGCTCCGAGTATATCCAAAGTCGAACCGCTCGGCCATACCCGAAACGCGTCACACTTGGCAAGTCGTAAAATCGCAATTGTTTTTTCTTTAAAATAATTTAGAAAAAGTAAGCCGAGATAGATTTCGCTTCAAAAATTCGCCCTCAATTTACACATAAGCGTATTCGCCCTCAATTTACACGTAAGCGTATTCGCCCTCAATTTACACGTAAGCGTATTCGTCCTCAATTTACACGTAAGCGTATTCGCCCTCAATTTACACGTAAGCGTATTCGTCCTCAATTTACACGTAAGCGTATTCGTCCTCAATTTACACGTAAGCGTATTCGTCCTCAATTTACACGTAAGCGTATTCGTCCTCAATTTACACGTAAGCGTATTCGCCCTCAATTTACACGTAAGCGTATTCGTCCTCAATTTACACGTAAGCGTATTCGTCCTCAAGTTACACGTAAGCGTATTCGTCCTCAATTTACACGTAAGCGTATTCGCATTCAATTTACATGTAAGCGTATTCGGCCTTAATTCATATGTAAGCGTATTTACCCTCAATTTACACGTAAGAATATTCGCCCTTAATTTACACGTATTCGCCCTCAATTTAATTAATTTTTTTTGACATTTTATTTTATAACTTTGTATGTTTGGCGTTTCAAAGGGCTAGTTTCTAGAATCCCAAAAATATGTATTTCATAATTTTAGGAAATATGACTTAATTGTATTATATTAAATTAATTTTTGTTTAATTTTTATTATGTATAATTAATTATAGGGATGACTAAAGTAAATGCACATCAGGTGAGTATGGACTCTCACTTAGTACACAGTAGTAACAGCACACACAATTCAATAACTAATTTCATGCATAATTAATAAATGATTGCATTTATTCATTGTGCATAGCTCCTGACGGTTTATTTATAGCTCCTGAAGGATTATTGTTAATTCAAAGCGCAGTAATACATATAAGTATACCGTCATACTACAGATGATGATAATATATCAGTGAAAAGAAAAGAGTGATATATATCATTTGATAGGAAATATATATATCTAGCTCAGTAGCTCAGTACTCCGAGTTATTAACGAAATGATTTTTTACGCATACGTTGAGCAATGGTCATCCAACGTGGTGATAAAAAGTAATGACTGAACATTATGCACTATTGTTTGAAAATAAAAATAAATTCAACAAGAGTATCCACTTGATTTTGCTTGATACTTTGCATGTTTAGGATTTACGACTGTCAACCTAGATTCAAATTAAACATAAAATAACTTTAACGATAATTAAATAAATTGGAACAGATTGGCGTATTTATACAATTTTAAATTGTAATTTTGAAATGAACCAAAAATAGTGTTTGTTTACGCAAATATTTTGAGTGAACTAAAGTATACTTTATCACAGCGTTCACATTAGATCGCGAATAACTACACCGTCTACTTAGATCTAATTACATATTTGACTAAACAATTCGATCGTTTCCTTTTTCTTTGATCGAGTGATATATATGATCATAACATATGAGCTAATCTTTTATATCTCTCACTTATGAGTCTACACATCTCTACAGCATACCAACTTATGTAAAAATTAATAAGAAACATAGATATACCAATCGAATCCCTGGTCCTTGAGTTATAAGTGCACTGTATTTAGACATATTTTTTTTTACTTATTTTAAATATTTTGTGTTTGGCACTATTTTAAAGTACCTTTAATAGAACCACCATATTCTCCGACTTATTTAAATGTTGTAACTCATGGTTTTAGTATATGCGTAAGTAAAACTTTCATATAAATTTATTAAATGGTCTTTAAGTTATTTAATAGAAATGATAAGCATACTAACTTGCATTTTAGATTAATAGTTTAAATATGAATGAATACTTTATGGAGGTTTTTAGTTTAATTTAATGCTAATTATGCCGAAATATAACGAACAAAGAAAAAGTTAATGGAAAAGGCTGTTTGGTGATATATCTATTGTAGATATGGATATTGTAATGATGTATAAATGTATCTATATCACCAAATTGCATTTCCGATGCCTAAGTCTATTTTTTATAACAGTTTAAACGAGAAATACTTCTGATACTAAACGCTAGAAAAAACTAATCGTCTAGGATCGAAGAATTAAAAAAATATATTTGAATATAAAAATATTTGATTATTATATTCTTTCCAAATCATGAGACTGTTATCTGTATCAAAGCTTTGACAGCAATTAATTAATTTAAAGCAAGAAATTTTCCGAAAGATATACATTTTATTGTGGTCTCTGTGAAAGATCTGTCCGATATCGGTCTGTGTGAAAGATATTATAAATTTTATTGTGGTGATGGTGGATATACGAGCATAATCAGCAGATAAGGTAAGTTATCGTAGATTTTGCGTAACTTCTAAGCGCAATCTTATGACTATGCTTACTACTATTTTACTGAATACGCACTGTCGTAATCACCCCGGTGATTATATTTAGAATCGTATGGCAGTCATCTATGCTAGTAAAGATAAAGGAACTACCTAAAAGACTTCTGGTCTTGGTGTGAATTATACCCACTTTAAAGAAGATGAATGCTCCAAAATTTAAGCAAAGGCCAGAAACATTATTGGGTAGACTAGTGTATCCGAATGATACATGAAAATGCGACGGAAGGAAATACTATATTTAACACTACCAGATCACGAAAGCTGATTACCTGGTTGGGCCTGAAATTAAGAAATAATGTGCAGTGCATTTTTTCAGAAGAGCTTTCGACAAAATTAAAATAAAAGAGGAAGCGCTGGGAAGAAGTTCAGTTTAAATTCCACAGGTTTTGGGACCAATCTGCTAATTCAGTTCTTTGAAGTTTCCACTTGGGTTAATTAGTTATTATGAAGTATTTTTGATACAATTAATATTGACTTGACGTTGCAATATAATTTACATTTAAATAGATTGTCAGTAATCATTAAGTTCAGGAATTAATTTACATTTTTTTGTCACTGTCTCATTGACATGATATACAGTTGATTGTAGTTTAAAATGTATTTATAAGGTCGCACTGGTATTAATATTATTTCCCAGGATACAATTAAATTAGAATAATTTTAGGAAAACTTTATTGAATATATTTGGCGTTAATTTTGTACAACTTCATTATCACTTAATTTTCATTCACAACTAAATGAAATTACGTGATGTACTATTATTTCTACTTTATTTAAATTCTTAACCACGACCTAGGTTTCGTTGTATGACAACAATTTCAGGTGGGCAATTTAACTTTATTTTAAGTAAAAAAGTCCTTGAATCTGATAAGAACATCGCATTACTTAGTTTTAGAAAACCTTGAGAAAAGTTAACAATTTTCACCGCAATAATTATTTTACTCGTTCACCTCATTCCTCTAGACTATATATGAGACTGTAGTTACATTCAAAACGGCAGCGAAAATGTCTGCTGAGGAAGTGAATTTTGTGCTGTATTCAATAATTTCGACGGATAAAAAATATTACTATTGATTTTATCCTGGTTTCCTTTCTGGGGAACTTTCATTGAAAAGCATGAGGTCCTTTTGAGGTCACCGGTCAAAGCCTTTCAAGATTACTCTTCTGTAAATACGGGTTTCAATTCAGCAAACACTAAGGGAACTGATGAATCTCTTTCTGCCTGATAGAAAGTTATTTTTGAAATCGTATGTGGTCACTGGCAGACCAAATGACCTCGCCGAAATCCAAAAAGGATGAATGTATGTATGAGCTTTTTCCACGACGTCATATAACGGGCTCAGGAGTGGTTCCAAGACAACCCTAGCTGGTATATTTTAGCGATAGATTTGGGATCTAATGTTGAAGTTAGAAATGATATACAATAGGAAATATTCTCTGTTTTAAATGCAATTCGAACAGAATATTGCGATGACGACTCAACGCTTTGGAGGTACGTCAAATTGAATACGGCGATTTGTTTCACCAGTGTGCGAATAGGCTTTGCAGGCGCGTGACCCACAGATGAAAATGCAAATTCGTTTCGCCCTTTCTAGGTCAGGCGAATTTAGTTTCGGTTCGGTTGCTTTGCGGACAACAACCACCTACCTGGGCTTAACAACGCGCGTGTTTTCCAACTATTTCGTTAATTTACATTGTTGGGATTATTTACATATACGATTTAAACAACCATGTTATCGTGTCGTAGGAACCTGCTGTTTTGAAACAAGTTGAAGATTAAATACCAAAGTTATCTTCCAAAATTACCATAAAATTACAATCTGAATATTCTTTTTACGTTACATTTTTAAAAGGAGAATATTAATAAATATGTATACTGATAAAATAAACAAGTAGAACCAACTTATTTTGTTTGTCATCCTCAAGATAAGTAAAGATTATTAACTTAGACACCCTTTTAAATATAAAACCAATTTTCATTTTTCTTTATTTAAAATTTATGCGACAAAAGGGTTTCGAAGTTATCTTTTATTTCATTATGGTTAAAAATAAATTTTGTTGGTTCAGAACTTTTCGCAAATTTGTTGAATGATTTTCGGTGTTACTCGTATGTGTATGTATGACATTTATACTTTGAGAAATTAATATATAACGATGAAAGTCGATTAGAAAAAAACAAAAGCAAAATAATAATAAAATCAAAGTAAACAAATGTTAAAGCATTACGGCAGATTTAATAGTGGATACTACGCAATTATAACTTAAGTAAGGGTTGAACATATAATTGAAAGATGGTCTTCCGAACAAGAATTTGGGGGCGGATACTTTTAGGTGCGTACATGCCTCTTCGAAAAATGTATACCGCCATGTATCAAATATCCCAACATTGATTTATTTCCAATACTATCAGCTAATAATTTAAAGAAATACCAGATCAGGTGCAATGTCTTTTGACCAGCCAAGAATAGAAGTCACTACAGGTAAGGAGAACTGATTTTGGAAACAGAAAGGCCTATGATTATTTTTCAGTTAACGGGAAAATTTGGAATTCATAATTTATAAAATAGTATCAATCTGTGTTGAGGTTAATTTTTTATGATATTACGAATTCCAAAATTTTTTTTTGTATCGAAAATTAGTAACTATATTTGTTTATAAATATATTTAAAAGAAATGTTTAATAAATATATTTAGAAGAAATGTTTAAATGAAGATTGTGTAACTTTCCGGGGTGTAAATTAATTTCTTAAAAAACTTACCATTCTTTTAATCGATATAATTATTCTTCGAAAAAAAATAACAATCGATTACTGTTAGTTTCTAAAATTTTGTTATATTAAAATATATAACTTTCGCGCACTATGTTTCTAGAAGCTTGACAGTTTAGGAAGGAAAATTTTTAAATTGAAATTAGTTTTAAGTGGCGGTCTTGATTTTTTTAGTGGCTTTAAGTTCCATATCCTACTGAGTAGTACATGCCTGGTTTAATTACTGTAGGTATCGGTATCACTCCGTGATTTTTGAAGTGTAATTAATTCTAAGTCTGAGTAAATTAATAAAAGTCTGAGTAAATTATTATATTATTATCAACTTTTGAGAGTTTGATCGACAAGTGAATAAACAAATTAAGTATTAGAAAAGAGAAATTAAAATTCCATATTTAGTGTACGACATAGTTTGAATGGGTTAATTAAAAGGATCTCAAAAATATTTTTTTCATAATTTAAAAATATGTCTTCAGGAATATATTAGATTAGCAACTTATAAACCCGCCATCTCTGTACGCAAACCTTTCAACTTTTTATATGTAGTCAATAAAATGAATGGTTAATTATATGTAGTATAGTGTAGGCAGAGCTAAAGTTCCGTTCTTGTAGAAATATACGGGTCTTTAACTGAAAAACCGGTAAAGTTCCGTTTTTATACGACTTTTGTCTTTAAGTTTTCTATCACATACATTATTAGACAGAGTGCGAAAGAGATGGTAATTAGACGGCGAAAGATCTGAAGAGTACTGTGGGTGAAGTAGCATACTCCATCCAAGTGAATGTAGTTTACCACGCGCTACTTTTGCTACGTGCTTTGATTTGAAGGTAGTCTAGCGATGACTTTGCTCAATTGTACACAATAAATCTTAGCGGAAATTGTGCTGTTAGCCTGAAAGAGTTTCCATTGAATAACTTAATGAATAACTAACTCCATTTACACCATGTACTTGAAAGTATCTTTTATCCAATATTATATTTTGGTCTAGGTACACCTTTTTTCCAGCTCCTAGCCACTGGCGTTTACGCTAAAAATTAACAGTAGCCATCCACTTTTCATCTCCTGTAACCAGATACATTAGCCTCTCCTTGGTAAGACGGTAACTCAGTAGCTCCAAGTACACATTAGCTCTCCTCTGAAGTTGAAAGGGAAAAACAAAAAATTCCCTTTTTCGATATATATATAAATAAATAAATAAATATATATATATATATATATATATATATATATATATATATATATAATCACAAACGCATACACGTACACACGCATGTATGCACGTGCACAACATGCGATATAATATTTGTTGTATACTGATATTTACATTAAGACGAATCACCTAAATGTCAATTAAATAATTTATTATTATGATTAACTCAGTATTTCTCAATTTTTATGTATTTTTTTAAGTTTTGACTTATGTTCTTAAAAAATAATGTTAATATTATTTTATGTTCTTTCAGTAAATTAAAGTAAACATTTAAAAAAAAATGTTTTCCTTATCTTACTGTAATTATTATTTTATTATTTATACTTCTGAATTCAGGAAAAAAGCCTTGGGTATCGATGACGAGTTGACTGGTTGCTTTTTTCAATTATTACAAAGTTATTATCAATTTTGCCAATTATTTTTTCAGTATTTTTTCATAATATAGCAGTGGTTATAAACATTTGAATTCAATTTTATATCAGGCGAAACGACTTGGGTATCAATGACGAATAGAAATTGGCTAGTTACTTTTTTTCATTTATTACAAAGTTATTATCAATTTTGCCAATTATTTTGGGAGTATTTTTTCATAATATAGCAGTGGTTATATACATTTGAATTCAATTTTATATCTGGCGAAACGACTTGGGTATCAATGACGAATAGAAATTGGCTAGTTACTTTTTTCATTTATTACAAAGTTATTATCAATTTTGCCAATTATTTTTTCAGTATTTTTTCATAATATAGCAGTGCTTATAAACGTTTGAATTCAATTTTATATCAGGCGAAACGACTTGGGTATCAATGACGAATAGAAATTGGCTAGTTACTTTTTTTCATTTATTACAAAGTTATTATCAATTTTGCCAATTATTTTGGGAGTATTTTTTCATAATATAGCAGTGGTTATATACATTTGAATTCAATTTTATATCTGGCGAAACGACTTGGGTATCAATGACGAATAGAAATTGGCTAGTTACTTTTTTCATTTATTACAAAGTTATTATCAATTTTGCCAATTATTTTTGAAGTATTTTTTCATAATATAGCAGTGGTTATATACATTTGAATTCAATTTTATATCAGGCGAAACGACTTGGGTATCAATGACGAATAGAAATTGGCTAGTTACTTTTTTTCATTTATTACAAAGTTATTATCAATTTTGCCAATTATTTTGGGAGTATTTTTTCATAATATAGCAGTGGTTATATACATTTGAATTCAATTTTATATCTGGCGAAACGACTTGGGTATCAATGACGAATAGAAATTGGCTAGTTACTTTTTTTCATTTATTACAAAGTTATTATCAATTTTGCCAATTATTTTGGGAGTATTTTTTCATAATATAGCAGTGGTTATATACATTTGAATTCAATTTTATATCTGGCGAAACGACTTGGGTATCAATGACGAATAGAAATTGGCTAGTTACTTTTTTCATTTATTACAAAGTTATTATCAATTTTGCCAATTATTTTTGAAGTATTTTTCCATAATATAGCAGTGGTTATAAACATTTGAATTCAATTTTATATCAGGCGAAACGACTTGGGTATCAATGACGAATAGAAATTGGCTAGTTACTTTTTTTTCATTTATTACATAGGAATTATCAATTTTGCCAATTATTTTGGACAGTATCTCTTCATAATATAACAGTGGTTATAAGAACGTATTATAAAATTTTTCTTAAACATAAGTGTACTGTTTTTTCATCATAGGAACCCGAGATCAATGTCACGCACCAATTTCGTTTCTTGCACGCCTGATGGGTTTCTTCAAGCTTTAACTTTGTATCCATTCGACTTATTTAATTGATGCTCATGACTTCGAAAGGAGCAAAAAACTTTATAAAAAGCTAGAAAAGTGACCTAATACCTTTGCATGATAATAATATTTTCAC
Organism: Druceiella hillmani; assembly: GCA_039881145.1. Taxonomy (NCBI): domain Eukaryota; kingdom Metazoa; phylum Arthropoda; class Insecta; order Lepidoptera; family Hepialidae; genus Druceiella; species Druceiella hillmani. The sequence continues at coordinate 5,506,177 of JAYKKI010000104.1, forward strand.
TAAATCAATCCTTTTAACATTAAATAATAAAACAGGAAATCAAAAAAAAAATTAATAAATATAAAAAATAAATAAAACTCCAGTAATCATTATTTTTCATATTATTACGGTTATATTTGTAGTAATATATAAATATGACAGCAATTGTCTTCATTATAAAATACAAAATCAACACCCAAAATAAGGTCGCCGCCAGACATGTGCACTTGATGCGCTAGCATAAATATTTCTTATTGCCCGTGTCTGAACGCGACTTAACAATACATAACTCGATAACGAATGTATAGAATAAGTATGTCTTTACAGAACCAATTGTATTGATGTATGTAAAAAACAAAAAAAAATATGTCTCAATACACACACATGTTTATATGTGTATCTGTATATATTACAAGTTTGCACATATATTTGAATATATGCAGATATTATATACACATACATACATATGTTAGTATATTTATTCATTAGGATATCACTAAATTTTAATTCTTAAAAATTATGTATCATTATGCATTTAAAAATTAGGTAGATGAGAAAATAATTACCAACACATTCATTCTCCAAACAATTCATCATTTAATTCCGTAGTATAACGACTAGTATTTCTTTAAGTAGGTAATAAGTACAAACGTCAAAGTTATACTTAATACATACTTACGTATGTGTCATATTTTTACTTTATCCGGACTTAAATATTGGCTCGCTCCTCTGGACTTATCGGGACTCGGCTCCCGGCAGTTTAGGGACAGAAGTTATGAACTAGCCTCAGGCTATGGAGTCCTTCAATTTCTCTCACTGAACCCAAAACCGGTAGGGACATTTATTTGGAATGATTTTACGAAATGGTGACCTTTATTTGTTTCATTTTTAAAATATATACTTCAGATCTCTTTATACACGTCTATTTATAGAACGAGAAATTGGCTGTTAACCTAGTTTTTGAGGTTTAAAATTGATTCGTGACGTTATTTGCTACCCTATTAAAGAAGATACGGTAACTATATTCTCAAAAAGGTTCTCAAAGGGACGAAAATTGAATCGTTTTACACAAAAAGTCAATTGAAACAATCAGGTTTAAAAGTAAAAATATGACACAGAGCGCATACATTCATCACTAGTTTTTGAGAACTTCGATAATTGACATGGCAATACGGGTTGCAATACTTATTTGTTCCGATTCCAAATTATATTTTAAAAATTAAACATAGATGAAGTACGCGAACCTATTCAATGAATACTTTCCACGATACTAAATAATGTTTTCATTAAAATTCAACAGAACGCGTCGAATCTGTTAAGCCGGTCGGGGGTGATCGCGCAAGCAGCTGGCAACGATAGCCCACTCGACGTTAGATCGCTAATAGCCTCTATGAAATATCGTCTAAACGCCTCTCGAGAGCCGATATTGCATAATTAATCCCCCATGCGTTCGCTAATATCGAGCGATAAGCGCTTTATACGATAATGTCTTCAGCCGTAGAAGCGTCCGCATCGTGAGCTTGCAAGTATGAAACATGGCAAAATGATAGAAGAAAATGTGTTTTCACTCTGTAGAACTTTTGTGCTACGGTAAACGTAGGAAAATGCTTATCCGACGCCTCGGTTAAACCGTCCATTTTACCCAAGGGAGTACGTTATCAGATGGAAATGTTAAAGGCACTTCTACGTATCTACATATATATATATATATATATATATATATATATGTGTGTGTGTGTGTGTGTGTGTATGTACGTATGGTATATATAGCTATTTTCAATTTCCTCTCTCGTCCGTCTATTCCCCCAGCGACGGCAATATACAGAACAAATTTCCAACTATGTCTCTTACTTTTGCAAAGAAACGAAAACTAACTTTCGAAAACACTTTTCTTTTAATTCCATAGACTTATCTGGAGGGAGCGTCTCGGGTGGAACTGCAACTACGTCTATTTACTTAGGACACAGGGCTTGTTTACACTGTGAGTATCTTTTACGTTTAAATTGGATGCGGCTCATTACAGTCCGAAACCTTAACTCAGGCTTTACATTTTGTCCCACTCTATTTGTTTTGAGTAATCAAACATTAATGTAGGTTAAGATAATTGTGATACAGATATCTAATGTGAGGCAATGAGAGTGTACTACTAATAATACTTATAGAAGTACTAACAAAAGCCTTTAACTAGTTATAACGTAATATATGGTGCTTCAAATCTATAAATTTCTATTCATAAAATTTTGTTGGCCTCTAATGATGGCAGAAAATTAGTGCACACGTCGAAAATACACGAAAAACATGGAAAAGTTCAGTGATTTCTAGGTCTAGATTTAATTGGTAACAATTAGCGAACGCCGGGTTATCTTAAAGTTCTTTCAATTCAGCCACTATTATTTTACTTAAGATTCAATCATGGGTATCACGACGGATACGAAAGAGAACCTTTTAAGGGCGTACCTCATTGCTAAAGCTAAAAAAACACTTTTTAATTTATTTCATTTCAGTATCTTTTTTCTTATTTCTCTTGCTTTTATAGTTTGTGTATTTGTGTAATTATCGAGATACTTAAGACACACTTAAACAGGTAAGATAAATATTAAGATTTAAATAACGTAAATCCATAATTTAGGAATGGAACAAAAATACAACACTAGACTTTGAACTCGAAAACAAAACCTCGACGTCGATAATTTCAGAAATGCATTACTTGCCGTATTCAAATATGTTATGGCTATCGCCGTTTTTTAATAAAAATAATGACATTGCAGGACGCACCATACGCTGCAAGCGAAAATGTCCAAATTAATTTGTATTAACAATAGTACCATTTAACACAGTTACGAACTTAGATTAAGCTAAATCTTTCTCACGGCCATAGTTGGAAGTTTAAACTTTCGTTTGGTTTTCATGGCTTCGATCATTTCATTTCAGTAACATGCTTTCTATAATAATTATACCGTATTACTTTTAACAACATAGTTCCGTCGATAACGATCCGTCGAGGCGTTATAAAACAACACATTTCTTATTTGCAATGAAGTTTAACATTCATCCGTAGTGTCATGTCATTTATCAATAGTCGCAAAATTAATTAAGAATTAATAAAACCATTTTAAAATTAATTATATGCATAATCATCATGATCATTGTATGTCTAATATTTGAGCGGATATGATAAAAAAATATTGTCATTGATTGGACTGAACACAAAAAATTAAAATTGTCATTGATTGGACTGAACGCAAAATCCAATTTTTTTCGTTATACGCGATTAACATCATTTTCCATGGTCGGTAAGAACATTCTTAAAACATTTTTGATAGAAATTCACTTCTTTTATTTGATATGACTTTCGTTAGATATGATTTTCGTTAGAAACCATTCTATGATTACATATGATTTCAATTTCATTTGTCGCTCAGATAATGTTTACACATTTTGTACAGTACTTAAAATTCTTTTCATCGGTGGTGAGTGTCAAAATTACATATTTGCAATTTTGTTTCATGAACCCATGGAAAATGCAAACTATTATTCATTACATAATTTTCCTCATAACTAGGATATTTTAAGTCACCTAAATACCGAAAATAGGAGCTGTAGCGTGACACTTTTGAAATGGTAATCTCAAAAGTGGCACCAAATTTTATTCCCTTTACATACCTCAACTAAGAACGGAAAATGACACGTCACACGCCTGTATTAATCGTATGATTATAGAATGTCTAACATTAAAACAGATATCATGAAAGAAGACATATTCCTTTTTCACTGTATCTGTCTAAATGTCAGACATACTATAATTATAGACTCACCTTGTTAGCTACGGCGTAGCAAAAGAAGCGACTCTAATAATTACAATTAGTAATTTACATACAACTAAACAATAATTAAATGATGATGAAAAAGCATATACGGATTAAATCCATATTATTATATAAGCGCCCTACATTTAATTATATATCATATCTAATACAGTATTGTAGCCTTGAATTAACATAAAAGATTACAATTCGTAAAAGGCAAATATTATAACTCTTAATGATAGTCCATTCATTTCATTAGAGTCGTATTCAAATAATAACAAAATGTTATAATGAACGTACATAATCAAATATGTATCCAAGAAATCACAAACATTTGAGGTTTATAATAGTATTTGTAATAAAATAATTATAATAATGTTATAACATACATAATATGATAGAAAAGTACAATATGATAATATGATATAGTTATTTATGACTACTAATTAATAGTATAATGTAAAGTAAATAATAATTTAAATTTGACATTTCCACACTGGATATTTAGTTTAATTTTTCAATTAAATTTCACTTGGATAAAGTTAATGTTTGTAATGATATACGACAAGCGAGATAAACTTAAAACGAAGCTTTTATTTAATAATTATTATGATATAAGGCACTTTGTGATAAACAGTTCCCAACGAATGCAATACCAAACCGAGGTCGCAAGTTTTAACTGCGCTACTACGTACTACGTATTTTTTCCCGTTGAAAGTTTTACGGCTGTGAGTACATACGAGTGCACACAGCTGTAGCCACGTGAGTGTGCCGAACCGAATATATTTCCAAGGATCTTTCTTGGAGTACCACATTGCCAAAGTTAATTTTTAATAAATGAATATCGATTGACATCCTACGTTTCTTTTTCTATTTCATTAAATTCCGATTATAATTACTTCAATTTTATTTTTTTTTTCATCTGAAACATTTACGGCAAAATATAACAGCAGCATATTTACTTAACAGCGTAAATTATGCAAATTTGAAGAATTTTGAATTGCTAATAAATCTATATAGACATAGATCGCTTTGACATACTAACAACTATGAATATATGGATCTCAATATATCGATGTTTGAAAAGTGATGAAAATCCCATTTCCAGATCTAAAGAAATTTCTACCGGCATCGTATTATAATTATTTTATTTTGTATAATAATGATGATCACGTTCATCTTGCAGGACTCCAGGTGCTCAAATTCAACCATAAATAAACTTGTTTAACAATCTTCCGTTCACTCACGCAGCCGTTTCAAGACTTAACCAGTCACGCAGCCGAGACCTTCCCAATCGACGCCGGGCGCACCGGCCCACCGGTTAGTTTTACCTAGCGCTGCTGAGGGAACTCTCGCGTAAGGCTCGCGCCCTTTGCCGCTCCACCTCCAGCCTATCCTGAACGTCGCGCGCATCAATTATCAGTTTGGCCTTGGTGGCAATATAACGCTTGTAGCGCGTTACATCTGCCGCATCCAGCTGGGCGGCTAGAGCAGCGCCCAAAGTGGCGGCACGCCGGTCGATGTTCTCCTTCAGGGAGCGTGCCTCCTCGAGCTGCTTAGAGAGCTTATTCTGCTTAGCGTGCAGCAACTCGATCTGTAACAAGTAGAGAAGGATGTAGATTAGTATCTTATAAATTTCGATAGCAGTGTATTCTTTAATGGACTCCAACGTAACGAACGCCAGAGTCACTCTTACGACAGGAGTGATAATTCTAAATGGAATTGTTTATATTTTTCTTTCGATGTGCAAAATTAACTACAAAAAAAACAAAATATGTACTACATGATTGTTTGATTGATTTTTTCTTCGGAAATTTTTCTTCAGAAATCTGAAGACACCGGTCAAAAAATAAAAGAAACATGAAATCCGCTAGTATTTTGGCTAAAAATAGTCAGTAACGTATTATCTCTTTTAGTTCTTTTTTATTATGAAAAATTTGATTTAAAAAAAAAATTTATGACAAAGTATGAAGAACAACGAAAAACTAATGATTTATATAAATTTGTCAAGTTGAAATTACATGATAAATATTTATAATCATTTGTTTTATATTTTCATTTCTTATAGATTTGTTACAATATTCATATAAAAACCCGTTTGTACTTTCATAAAAATGATGAAAGTATTGCGTTAACGCAATAGAGAAGGGGATAAATGAAAATAAGGGGGAGAAGAGTGTTTTCAAAGGAAATGTTAGTGTATAAACAAGAATCATAACGGGATCTGTGATTATTTAGTTATATATTTCGTGGTGTGTATGGATATTCGTAAGTACGTAAGGGGACATCCAATTGAATGAGTTTTTTTTTGAGTTTACACTTTAAGAGTCGATTTTTATAACGCCCGGTATGAAGTTTTATGAGGAGTAAAATTAGAAGTTCAGAGCGCTAAAATGTAAACGTTAGGTTCTGATCGTATGAAGTTCAGAGCGTTAAAAAAGTGTAACCGTTAGGTGGCCTCTCCGCGCAACATTTTTACACATCTTTAGAGTGAGATATCAATATGCTTATTTGGCATTTTCTTATGGCGTAATCGCAATGATGGAGTGAGACACGTAGTTTACTATCGTTCACTTATATCAATATGTAATCATTAAATGTCATTATGTGCGAATATTTGGTACCTTCCATCCTACAAAATAAAAAAGTCTTTTTTTAATTTTAAATTCTTAGTCTGACGTTACTAAATGTTTTTAATTTTGTTGTATAAATTCGATCTTGTTCATTTGTGTTTTATTTGAAAATAATTATATTGTCATCATTTTTTTATTAAAGAATTTTCAATTTATGATATTGATATATACTAGTAAGTATTCGATTGATTGATATGTAATAGTAGAATAGGTAATACTGTATAAACAGTATTACCTATTCTATACATTCCAAGACAATCAGACTCAAGGAGTAAACTTCAGTCGCGCGTCGGCGCTGACACGTACATTTTTTTATTGACAATGGCTCAGTGGAACAAACAAAACGATTGAGTTATCCCAGAGAAAAACTCTTGAATTATGGCAGTGAAAAGTTTAAACCTATTTAGACCATACCTATGATTTTTGATTATAATCGTTTAGTAAGATAAGGAAATTACAATCGTTATGCACTTAACCCTTGCTTCGATAACTGGACGCGTCTGCCTAATAATACAAAACGCTAATCGCATAAGCTGTACCTGTCTACAGTGCAGTAGTTATAAACTAGTAGTTACATCAATGAACATTATCGAAATAAAATTTAAATTATAAATATTATTGAATAAAATATGATGTTATTATTAATGTAACATAAAATTACTTGCGAAAAATAATAAAATTAGGTTGCTGTGGGCAATTGAAAAGAAAAATATGTACAATTCTAAAATACCGTGAATAAGTTGGACAAATAGCAACGTAGTTAGCATAATAAGCCTCTAGTTAGCCGTAGACTGATGCCTTCATTATCTATGTCTGCTTTCGTGATTCAGTAAGAAATTATGGCTCACTTGTCGCGCCAAATTATGACCTTCATCATAATTATTTCGGCTGTAGCCAGGTACACTCGCTACGATAGGTATGTCTCCTTTATTCGTCGCGGTATACATAAACAAAATTATTGAGATGATTTAGTGATTATATAATTAACAATAAATACTAAAAGAAGCAATATTTAGTTATGGATATTATTCAGCATTTAATAATAAATTATTACGAAAATTTACGATTAAATTAAAAACTTATATTATATACTGAAAGTATACTTGTTTTCCGAGGCAATATAAATTGTGTCTAAAAGAATACGAACGAGGAAGAGTATACGGATCGAATGATATTAATAATCGCTCGTTCATGCTATTAATAATGGGTGTGAGATGTATACAACTTTAAAATGAAAAAAAAGATGAAAATCGTGATAATGGCCATGTTATTGGTTTTATTGTAAGGGTAATTATATACCATTTGTGTTTAAATACGATTTTAGGCATATGGGTGCTGCAGCTGGCTCGAATAAAGCGCAATCTGGAAGCCCAATCTTTTGAGCAATTATAATTTCTTCAGTGGTGAGGCTAATTTTTTATTGCACTTGGATTGGATTGACTACGTCAATAAATAAAATTGGCGGATTTGGATTGAAAAAAACCCATGTGCCATTATTGAGACACCATTACATCCACAAATGCTTTATGGACTGGTAGAATAATTAACCCATATTTCTTAAAAGATGATGCCGGCGAGAACATGGAGATTCATGGAACTTAGATCCATTATTACTGAATTTTTCATTCCCCAATTGATTGGCATTAATATTGAAGAGTTTTGGTTTCAGCAAGACGATGCAGCACGCCATACATGCAGCATGATTTTTATTTGTTTTTTTTTTATATTTTCAAGTCGTATACCTCTACAGTTATTTTCCTAGAAAAACTTTCGTCTTCGTGTCTCTTTAGTTAATTGACTAATTAGCAACAGCAAATCTCACGGTCTATTTAAGGTTCTTGTGGCGTGATCTCTTACGATATCTATTTAATGAATTTGAATTACCAATATATAATAATGCAGTATCTATAGTTTATTTTTCAAATGTTATTTATCTATAAGAAAACAATTAGATATAGTCTACAGAATAATTTTAATTTTTTTCAGGGCCTGTTAATGTACTGTTATTTTCCTTTAGCTTTGTTTTAAATATATTTTCCTTTCTTCATCTTTTATTCGGTATCATCTTTATTATGCATCATATAAAATTTAAAATTAAATTTAATTTGCACTTGAATAAAAATAATTGTTATGTCGATAATAGCTTGAAAACAAATTTGGAGTACACCGTCTTGTTACTTTTAAATTTATAACAGAACAATTTGCTATTACATTTATTTACTTTTAAATTCAAAGTTTTTGAATAGATATTTTGTACAGTTAATTTATTAATCGCCCGATATGGATTAAGTTAATTAACCCTCGTTCGCTCGTAATTAATTCGTACAACGCTGCCAAGTAGGCGAACAAGACGTAGTCAAAAGAAATCAGCATGAATAACTCAATTTACCACCTTCGCTCTTCGTGAGCCAGCTTTAAACTATTGTTTCGATCGTTAACGACCGCTACGTGATAAGAATACGTTACCAGATGCCCAAACTACTAACGAGCGGCTCGAGTCCGCCCAAACTAAGGCCCGGGCCGCCTAAATAACAGGAATCGCCTACACTTGTATAGGGGCAGTGGCGCCGCCTTGTGCTCGACCGCACTCGAGCGGGTCTAGAGGCGCCTTCATTAGTCGTGGCATACTCTGCGCCCCACTCGACGCTGTCGCGCCTCTTACATCGCGATGAACTACATCCGGTAGGCTCGTGTCTTTACTGTCGTGCGACGAATGAGGCGCTGTTCGTTTTGGAATTAATTGGATATCTGAGACATTTTGTAAAAGTCTTGCGTGTATTTATATATACGTGTATTGGTAAAGTAAAATTTTACGTGCGCGTATCTCGAAATTCGTATTATAAGTGTCGGGGTCGCGCGGCTGCTGCGTCAGATATTCGTGCCGAAAGAAATATAAACAAAATGATAATTTAATTATATAATATGAGGAAAAAACTTATCGATTATGAGTAGAACTTGCGCTACGTGGGACCCGTACACATTTAGGAGTATAAAAACATTTAATATTTTATAATGTTATAGTTAAACTATAAAACGTTAAACTACTTATAAAATTTTAATTTTTAGAACATAAATATATTGAAAACATCTTTCACATGCCCATATTTTTAAAAAAATATTTCTAATTCCAAATAGATTTACCTCCAATTATGCCGACTGTCAAAATTTTGTTAGTACTCTATAGGTTTTTATGATGGTATAAATAACAAAAAAATACTCTCTAAAGTCATATTTTTTTTTCGTAAATCACAAGAATTAAATTTTTACAGCAATGTAAGTTCATATTCCTCAGTACACGATATTAATTTCAACTTGATATCTCAAGCCTTTCCGAGGGAAAGGGCTTAGACAGGCAGACGGACGGATGGGCGGTCGATAAAGCGATCCTATAAGAGTTCCGTTTTTTTTCATTTGGAAAAACGGAACTTTAAATAGACTGTGATATTATATATTCTTTTTATATATAATGTAATCTTTATATGAGATGAAACATTTGTTGAAGGGATCGTTTATTAGTCACTGAGTGATCGGTACAGTTTAATTCGAAGTTTATACTGGTGCTGTAATTCGAACTAATTTGACGACTTGAAAATTAGTTTAGTATCGTAAGCAACCACGTAACCTCATGCGATTTCAATGAGTCCCTGGCAAGGGCCTTGCGCACCAATAGACGGGTCTGAGTCGCATGCAGTCTCTCTTCGTCAGTCGGGCTCATTGTCCGACTTCGAACACATTTTGTACATAAATAGGAGTATTTTACCATTAATTTAAGTCGATATGACTCGTACCTATGTAATTATCGCATTCATATTTCTTGTAATTTAGGTATTATAAGCATCTTATAAATTGGTTTTGTTTGTTTTATTCGGATGGAAGGCATTCCTTAAAAAGCAGAATGAAAAACGTACCACTTTCTGTAGAATCAAATTATTTTCTTCCGAAATTGTTTCTTCAAAATACAGTGAAAATGGATAGTTTTTTTTTCTTATCTTCAATTAGTTATTTTCTTGAATTCATTATCCGTTTACGTTTCTTCCCATAGGCCACAAGATTGATCCTTGTTTTGTTCCACAATAATTCTTTTCAGTACTATACTTTTCATTTTCTTTGCTATTATTACTTATGTTTTATAAGTTTCCAATATTCTTTTTGGTTGCTATACTTTTCATATCTTTTACTATTACCTATGTTTTATAGGGTTCGTATGTTTTTGTTTGTTAATATACTTTTCACATCCTTTACAATTAACTTCTTTTATATAGTTTCGTATGTTCTTATTGGTTTACTATATTACTATATTTTTCACATCGTTTACTATTACTTATATTTAATAGGGTTTTGTATGTTCTTGTTGGTTACTATACTTTTCACATCCTTTACTATTACGTTTGTTTTATAGACTTTCGTATGTTCTTGTTGGTGACTATACTTTTCACAACTATGCTTTATAGAGTTTCGTAACTAAATTACGGACTTTCATAATTATCACACTTGTTGTCATAAGTCTGTCGCAGTGAAATTATTGAAATTTGAAACCAATCCACATAAAATTGGGCGCTGTTCATTGTAAAAACTGGAGATCACAAATAGTTTGAAGCCAAATCAAAAGAAAAACAATGGATGGTGGGGCGAACGATATTTTTACGCACTCCGTTGAGAAGCGTATCAGTGGAAAGGCATTTTAAAAAGGTATCAAGTACTTAGACTATTTATTATTTAGATGTCTCTTTTGAAAGTATTAAAGTATTTTGAAACGCATCTTTGATATTCTGCATATATTTTGGATTTTGCATTGATATAAAATGCACAATTTATTTGTACCTTCATCGTATGCATTTATAGATTTGTTGCATCCGAATTCTATGTAATGATTTACCTATCCATTCTATCACCATCTTATCTTTATATGAAAAGGAAAATAGGACACCATATTGCACCCACGTGCCGGTTTATTAACCTCATTTTAATCACCAGAAAGCAGAGGCGACATTCGTGCAACTAAAACTGAAAATAAATATTTATATATCTAATCAAAAATAATTTGTTTTTCTTTCTGCATTAATTTTGCAAACAGCTCAGAGTGACTGATATTTCCAACTCTGACTCATATATACTAACCCTAACAACGGACGAACAAACGGCGAGGCGTACATATATAAAATAAAAATCAAAGGCAATCCTCAATCGAACTCCTTCAAGGGGCTCATCGGGACGAACGAGAGTCCTTTTATTCAAATTCCTTTACTCGTTGCCTACACGAGCGGGAGGAAAAATGATTTTGTCGAAATTTCAAAAGCAACCCCCATCCAGTAAAGTACTTACTTGATTTACACTACCCGACAACGCCAAATACGTGCGCTTAATACGAAAGCGATTTATCGGTAAGAGCGATCGCAATATCGTAAGCGATGCTACAAATACAAACCGGTATCATTGTACGCTTTCAAATTCATATTTATTAAAACGATTCGAATGAAATTGTATTTCGATATGTCTTGTAATGAAGAGCGTGACTTTTATCAAACAAAACATATTACAAAACATCCTTCTGCAATAAATTTCTGTAAACAATTTTTTTCTTTGAAGTCGTAACTTTGACTATGATTTTTTTCGGGTAAATAGTTTTAAACATTTTTACTCTGTTTGATGTAATTATAAGTTGATGTAATAAAAGATATGTTTTTGTTATATAAGTCTAACAAAGAACGTGTTAATTATTCATATATATGATTCTGTGTATCAATGTATCAAACTGAATGCATTTAAAGCGTGTTTCCCCACATTTTTTTGTTGGAATCGCAAAATTTAACTGCAATATTTCACAGAATCATTTGAGAGTTGTCACAAAGTTCCTTAACTTTTTCTAAGTAGTTTGAAGTACAGAATTAACAAATATATATAAAAGCCTAAATATTTGACAGGTTTTTTCTTTTTCAAAAACGACAAAAAATCATAACAATTGTACAGTACATTCAATGAGTTGGGAAAGTTTATGATAGAAATGCCACGTTATTAAATTCATCATTAATTTAAATCTACGATCTCCAATAAAAAAAATCATTAAAATGTAGAAAGCACGGAAAGCATGATACAAAAATCGATAAAAAAAGTTTTTGTTTACAATCGTTCAAAAGAAAAAGACAACACTAGCTGGTTTCCCTTGGACATTTCGAAATGTTCCAATGATATAAATTAAGCAATTTTACAAAATTCGTTAGCACTTTTACAAATTGTCACTTCCCGCCTGTTTAAACTACGATATATACGTATATAATTCATGATATATACGTATATAATTTATAACAGTAGAAATTACGAAACATTACAAGTACTGGTCACCCCACAGCGAAGGATAAGACAAGGGAAGCGAAAGAAAGGATAATACTAAACTAAGTTAGTTACATATGCGCTTTAATTTATTGTGAATCAAATAACTCTTCCGCTGCAAACCGAACGCGAGGAAGCCGAACATATAATAACTACAACTCGATCTATAAATTATTCGACATCAAAACTTTTAACAGGATAACGCGGAGTCAGTTACAGCATAACTTTTCATAGCTCTTCATGCCGTGGTCTGTATAACGCTGAATAACAAGTAAACTCTGAATGTATTGCGTTAACATTCAGCCTTCAATAAAAGTTTTCCAACTTATATCCGAACGACAGCGATATAAAATTTAGCGTATATTTTATTCATTTGACATTTGTCGATACTCAAGACTGTATGAGGAAAATACGATTAATTGTACGTTAAACACGATAAGATGGATTTAAGATAAAGACCATAATTGAATTCAGCTGGATCTCGACGTACAGCCACTCTAAACGTATTAGATTCATATAGTCTTTCAAGTGAATAGTTTATAAGACTCCATAACCCGTGACACGTTTCACGAAGATGAAGTGTGAAGTTGAAGGACGCAGAAAGTGTACATATGTAGATATGTTGAGAAATTTGTATCCCTGTTGTGTGCTACAAATGTAACACTATTGCGATAACATTTAGGTATACATTTTATTTTTATTTAGCTATTTACAAATATTAATTAAAGTGTGAAGCTGAAGGATGCAGAGAGTGGGCACATGTAGATACGTTGAGATATTTGTATCTCTGTTGTGTGTCACAAATATAACACTATTGGGGAGTGTTTATGATAACATTTAAGTATACATGTTATTTTTATTTAGCTATTAACAAATATTAATTGATGGAGTGTGAGTTGAAGGACGCAGAAAGTGTACACATGTAGCTACGTTGAGAAATTTTTGTCTCTGTTGTGTGCTATAAATATAACACTATTGGGGAGTGCCTGCGATAACATTTAGGTGTACATAGTATTTTTATTTTAAAATTATAGAAGTTAGCGTAAATGATATAGTTTTACTGTAGTTTTATCAAACATGTCTTTTATGATTTTTTGGTCCCTAGTTACGGAAATAAAGGGGAGGGGGGAGGAGGGAGAATGCTCCATTTTCGCATATTTTTTAGAATACCTTCTCAGGCGCGCAATTTAAAATTATAAACAAAATATTTTCGTATGTCCCATAACAACACTTTGAAACGCACCGAAACGAAACTAAAAAAACAATTAAAAAAATTGTACTTTATTTACCCTCTCTTTAACTCTTATATGAATATTTAAAAAAGTGCAAAGAAGTTAGTGCAAAATGTGTGGGTTAATATGATGTATTATTATACCATAATATAAATTTCAAGTATCTACGTCGTATAGTCTCTGAGAAAATCGATACGATGTATTATTGTACCATAATATAAATTTCAAGTATCTACGTCGTATAGTCTCTGAGAAAATCGATACGATGTATTATTGTACCATAATATAAATTTCAAGTATCTACGTCGTATAGTCTCTGAGAAAATCGGTTGTGGCAGACGATTTCTAAGGGTTAATACGATATATTATTGTACCATAATATAAATTTCAAGTATCTACGTCATATAGTCTCTGAGAAAATCGGTTGTGGCAGACGATTTCTAAGGGTTCCGTTTTACCTTTTGAGGGCGTACTTTCTTCAAGTTCTTTACCACGACCCATGTTTCGTTGTATTACAACAATTTCAATACTTTAATTAACTATCCACTGTTTCTCTTTCAATACATTACTTAACTGGCCACTGCTTCTCTCCATAACATTGCTGCAGCAGGAGCAGAATTTTAATTCAAAGATTCTTTGCTAACAGCTCACCTGAAGATGCTGTAATACAACGAAACCTAGGTCGTGGTAAAGAACTTAAAGAAAGCAGATATAATACTACATCACGTAGTTTCATTAATTGTTTAAAAAATCACTTCATAATATTATTACTTATACATAAATAAGACATTACTATGATTTTCTCGAATCAAATCTGTTGGTACTGTATAATTTGATTTTAGAAAATGTTTTTAGCGTCGGCTAACTTGCATCCGTCTTGTCTAAATGCTATAAACCACTCCATTTTTAGTGGTATTTCAGGGTATAAAAATGGTACGACACAGCATGACAACATCTTCAATTTGAAAATAAACTACTTGAAGATAATATTAAGAGATTTGCTTTGATATAATGGCATGTAGAGAGGCGCGCAATTAGGGGAAATTTTGAGATCTACTCGCAAATACTTTTCGTTGAATACAGCTTGTGATGAAGTTAAGTTAATGAAGCACCTTATGTAGCGAGAACATTATCATGAAATTTATTTAAGAATGTATCATTTTATTAAATCTATTCGTTAGGTATCTGCTTGTCGCTGGGTTGACTTTTGAAATGTTTATTGCAAAGAAACTTGTTATTAGAGGTCGTACATTAGACTTGTGTATTAGAGCTCGTTAGTTAATTGGTATAATAAGATTGTTTTCTGATTCGTCTCGAAAATATAAGACGAAAATAATTCACAATATTTGTTCATTTGGGCCGTTATTACTGGAAAATAATTTATTTTTTAATAACACAGTATTTTTTACAACCAATCTTTTATGAATCATAATTATATGTAATGGAATTATCATAAACAAAACCTTCATAAAAAAAACTTAGGTAAACATAAAATTTCCAGTAACATCAGTTTTTTTTCTGCAGAATAAATATTCGTATCGCCAAATATTTATAAACGTACAAAGTGTTAATGATTGATGCCGTAAGTATATTGTAATATGGAGTGGAGTATACATTGGGTGAAATCTTAGGAAATTACTCTTCGGTGTTTCAACTGCTAACATGAAAGAAATTTCACTTCAAGAAAAATGGATTGAACAATTCTTGTTTTTTTATTTATTTGTATATATATATTCTTTAAAACGAAAAAACGCCTTATACCGAGTATTTTTTATTGTTTAAAATCTAAGCAATTGTAAACAAAAACTAATAATAAAAAAAAACAACAGAGAGCAGAGAGTAAGTAAAAGAAGATATGCACATAGTGAGGCTGAAAACAATCGCCGTTTAGAGAGTTGTTTATAAAAATTAAGCTATTTTACAAGCCAAAGTGAAATCCAATAAGCCTCTGTTCTAATAGCCAATGGATATGACAGTTAACCAAGTATTGCAATCTGTAGCATGTCCTCGTACTTACTTACGAACAAACGTACAGACCAAAGGACGGAGAAAAATTTTTAAAAAATTTAAAAAAAATCATGTTTAGAGGGAGGTCTTACTAGAAAAACTGATTCTTGTAAAATTGTCGGAGTTATAATTATCTTTATCGTCAAAATTCGAATCTGCCCTGGTAGGCGATAATAAAAAAACCGCGAGGTGTGCATATATTTTAATGTAGTTAGTGCGTAACGTTTAACTATTTGATATTTCTTTTTTAAATAAAAAAAGCATAGTAAATACATATACACGGTGTCCGGGAATAAGTATCGGACAAAGAAAGACGTTAGTCTTTGACTGAAAAATAGTTGATTGTCGTTATAAATAAAATTGAAAACATGCCTTTTTTTCAGAAAATTTAAAGTAATATTGATATAACTATTTGTCACCTTTTTCGTACACACGATACTGGCGCACATTATTCTGCGCCGCTCGGGGGAATAATCCGCAAACAACTGTAAACATCGCCAGTGCGAGTAAAAACCGCACTCCGGGCAAGTATTGGGTGTTTTAAAGAGAGTTATGTGTAATATTTTTTTTGCACTCAATTAGACAAAGGGCGTGTTTTACGTTTTATTTCAACGACAATATGTTCGTTTATAGCGAACAGCGTCAACGAATAACTTCTTTCTCTGTCCGACATATATTCCCGGACACCGTGTATAAACACCGACAAATACATTTAGCCGCCACATCCAACACATCCAACAACTGACGAAGACGAGAGCGAACGCTCTCCAGCAGTCTGTTAGCGCTGAAGATAACAGCTAATTCCGAAGACGACGGGCACTAAACGAGACCCATCCATTATTCATGGGCATTCACACGGTATCGGCGGATCTGTCAAGATCGATGTCGATGCATAATGGGGCAGCCAGATTGCTACACCGCCGCCCCCTGTACACATCCAGTGCGGAGCTTCAGCGGCGGGGACGCGCGATGCGACAACGCAATTAACTATGCATCGAGCGCTCGTCTAACTACTTAAATCACGCGCCTATCTCCTGGATATTACGAGAGCTTTATGGAACATTTATGAGTAGGCTCGAAGACCCACTCTAGCACGTGGGCGGAAAGCTTATTCGCCTTCGAAGTAATTTATTAAACTCATTAAAATAGCGACCGCTCTTCTTAGAATTACCATTAATATATTAAAATACGAGCAAGATCAACATTCAGTTACAGAGAGCCATCGCCTAAAAATTTGAGATGACCAACGAATCGGATTTTAAAATGTCAAATAACAACAAAAGATCAAGGATATCTACTCTTTCACTTTCAGTAATGTTATCAGCATATTCTAAGTAGTCATTATAAATATTTGCGAAGATAGCATTCTATAAGTACTGTCATTTGTCATCAAAATGTCGCCATAGAACGTATTTGACTAAACACAAAATTTTACATGAAACAATACGCATTTTAATGTAAATTACTTACAAAAATAATGAGTATTAATAAACTATACCATTTTTGTAATAATCGATACTTTACAATGCATAACGGCGGATTGGTAAACAATTATCAGAGACAAATTACCAAATATACCTAATAAACCGGCGAATTATTTATCAAATATAGACTTGATAAATAATTCGCCGGTAGATGTCGGTAAATGATACATGATTCGCCATGTTGACATTCATCACTATTTTGAACTTTAACAATGACATATATTTTCAAGTGCATTACATAATAATTTATTCCAACATAGTTTCTTTAATACCTGCACTCATTCAACTAGTGCTATCACTTGGCTGATATAATTGTATGTACTATTTAGTACGTTTGATGAGAATAGTTTGCTCCAAAAAGTTACGAAACGCCTTCTGCTTCATTTCATTCTATATTAGATAAATAGATGGTTTCTTACTTTTTGTTCACTTTCGAGTGATAAACGCAGT
Organism: Druceiella hillmani; assembly: GCA_039881145.1. Taxonomy (NCBI): domain Eukaryota; kingdom Metazoa; phylum Arthropoda; class Insecta; order Lepidoptera; family Hepialidae; genus Druceiella; species Druceiella hillmani. The sequence continues at coordinate 5,524,095 of JAYKKI010000104.1, forward strand.
GAATAAATGATTGTAATCGTCCAAAAATTCGAACTCGTGCATCTGGCTGAAATTAATTACATTGCATCAAAGGTTTGGCCACAGACGAACAGTTCAACGTTACAAATGGCTCGAGCGCCAGTTGAAATCCGCTATTTAATTTCAAAGTGGTCTACAAATTTGGTGAAGTGACACGACACTATCGATCTTCAAACAGTTTAAAGCGGCCACTGACTGAGCATAATCAAAATCATATACAACACTAAAGTGAACGTTGTATACCTAGCGTTCATATTGCAATGGAGGGGCGTGATGAGAGGCTCGAGAAACTGAAATACTTAAAAATACTTTATGAATTCAGAAATACAAATACTTTACAAAATCAACAATCCACGTACTTTATAAACTCAACTATAAAATTACTTTATAATTTCAACAATACGAATAATTTTAAGCTCAGCAATAAAACAAAACTACAAAATGTATTTTATAAAACATTACGTCACGAAAAGTATTTTACAAAACAATACGTTTTGCGAGAAAGTTTACGCAGTGTGGCTACACTTTGTACAGATTTCTTTATAAAAATTAATTTGCTTTTCAATTAATTTTCAGTTTCCTATCGTGAAAATAATTATGAAATAAAAAAATAAGCTTTCCATTATGATGTCAGAAATGAAAGCCGTTTGCGGTTGCAAACACATTAGAATAATAATCAAATGATTATATCATGGTAATAAGAGCAATACGTAAAGTACTACACTACTAGTATCAACTAGTAATTATAATATTTATATATATATATATATATATATATATATATATATATATATATATATATATACATATATATATATATATATATATATATATCGGAATTAGAATTCCGTTAAATAGCAGTAAATACCACATACAGTTTGTTTAGCGTAAAAACTACAAATTTTGGTTTGTGGCTATATATTATAATTATATGTCAGATATAATAAATGTACTTTAGAAAACGCAAAAAAATGTTCGCATCGAACACAGCTGGAGGTGAGTATAACTATTTTTTTTTCATACAATCCGTTCAATTTCTCCAGAGAGAAAGTGCGAAACTACTAATTATTTATACAGCGATGGCTGGCAAAACTGCTAACTAGACTGTCATGCGAAAAAAAAGTACGACCGTTCATTTCTTTGTCTGTGGCAAGTGTCTCTGACTGCTCTCTTTCATTGAGCGAGTAAAAAGGATAAATGATCTCGTACACCGCATACATTCTTGATCGTTGACTTGTGTCGTTAATTTCTGGCACTCTTGTTTTGAACGTATAATGACAGAAAGGGGATTAATAGATGAAACGCCGGGCGATAATTTCATTACATATAACGCTATAATTGCGCCCTCTGTCGCACGGGTTACAATAATATTTTCAAAGGATGAATATTACTGTGGATGACAAAAATGAGACGTTATAGGGGACACTTTAAATGACAAAGTTGATTATGTTAATAAGTTTATGGAAGTGTCACAATTGATATTTAGAAGCACTATATTTTTTATTGCAAAGTATAGTTCGTACACGTTGTGTTATAAGGCAAGAGAATACCTACATATATACATAGATTTTTTATACTACATACACACATATATATATATATATATATATATATATATATGTATGTATATATATATATATATATATATATAGATTTTTTAAATTACAACAAATAAACTCGATTTCGAGATTTTCACTATCCATTCAAGTATTGAAAAGTTGTCTGAAAAAATCAAATCTCCCCTAAATTCATTTTCCGCAGTCCACTTCCTTTTATGTCCTTTGTCTTAATCGTTTTCCTTTCTTTTCCTCACCTTCCACTTTACTCCCTAATGTCCCCGATATAAAAATAGATTATTTTTGCTTTCTTTTAAATTTATTAATAAAATTTTGTTACCCACCTGTCTTATAAGATTGTAAATGCATATTGCAATATTGGTTTACTGGAAGAGGTTGCTCCTGAGCAATAATTTCCTCCTCAAATGTTCATCAATAAATATGATATGTGTGGTCAAGATCTAAAAGAATAAAGTATGAAATATCCTTCACAGATTTTTAAGCATACCTACTCGCATATACATTGCTGAATTTACATATTCCGACTCGACAGACAGCCACGCGTGAGGCGCGTCATAAATAAGTGAACTACGTACAAAGTAGATAAGTGTCAAAACGGTTTGTCGAGTCGGTTACGGCTAAACCTTAAATATACACGCTCGCATGGGCTTATGCAAAAGAGGGGGATGAAAAGGAGTCGGGAGGTCTGTCTGTCGACTTTCGACACCCTCGTAGCCTATACCCGCCCCTCGGTCGCTAAATAAATATGCATTTTAACTGCAAAGTCGATCTATTTGCCACTTTGATTTTGAAATTGGGTTGTTATTTTATCGGCCCGTGGGAGGCGGAGTACTCGGAAGGCAGAAAGTAAGCAAATAAAATTATCATAAACGAGAATTTATGACGTTGTTATTTCGAATATTTTTCCAATGCAATATAAATGTTTGACGTAGAATTACGTTTGTACATATATCGGTGAGGAATCTCTTCCAGAGTACGATGCACTTTAAGCGAGTTTCTCCAACGGGAGAATTAAACCGTATCATAAGAAACTAAAACTATCTGGGCAATATCATCCGCACTGCTTTCTATTACAAAAATTAAAAAAGTTCGTAATAATTTTTTTGACAAATTTCTAATTTGAAAAATTTTATTAAAAGGAATACAGTAGTATAAAGGCGTAGTTTTCATCGAAAGTTAAAAATATAAAGGAATACAGTAGTATAAAGGCGTAGTTTTCATCGAAAGTTATAGCGCTATTGCTATTATTTAATACTTTTTTAAAATAATTATTAAATTGAAACGTTAATCCAATTTATTATAATGCAATTTATTTGTTTTTTTTTTAATAATTTCATATTCGAAAGGGATAAAGTTATAATACAAAAACATTACACCCGATCAAACTGAAAATGTTGATGTGATATAATATAATTTAAAAACCATTTATACAAAAAGATAATTCCCTTCTCGAAATGATGCGAAAATAATGGTTTTTTTGCTACGAAATGAATTTATACTCGCGTATTTATTCGTGTGATTAATTGATCACACAAACGCGTCTTTGGATAAATGCCTGTTTTTATTCTTCTTATTGTATATTTTCTATATTTATATATGTATGTATTATTGTGAAGTCCTCAAAATGAAAAAAAAACAGAATGAAAAAACCCTTTACAATATGTATGAAAAAACCCTTTTTCTCAGAAACGACTTAAAATATCAATTAATGTCGCATTTTGAAGGCTATATATCGCATTTTGAAGGCTATAGCCTTATATAATAAACATTTTTGATTCACGCAGCAAAAAGATATGAGGTAAAACGATTTTTTTATTAATACAGTAAGTCTCACTTACTGATCATTAAAACCTAAGTATTTCCGGTCGACATACAATCTTGCAAGTCAGCATAATGGAAAGTAAAGGGAAAAATCCAAAAATCAAAAGGCAAAAAAAAACAAATTATTTTCAATCCTATATGGAACAATGTATTTTTTTATATAAAGCCCGTAAAATATGCATTAGACGATATATTTAGGTTCTGAAAAATATATGTAGTGGAGAAGGTTCTGAAAAATATATGTTTGAATATATGTAAATGGTTTAATTAGAAATATTATGTATACTTAAATATTTATTAGTGTTTTCTTTGCTAATTGCCCATCTAAAGATATATAGTTATATGTAATAAAACGAAACCTAGCTCGTGGTAAAGAATTTAAATAAAGTAGAAATAACACTACATCATGTAGTTTCATTTAATTGTGAAATGTGTTTATCTGTACCTAAATGTACACGGAACCCTCGTAGTGCGAGTCCTACTTACTCATTCTTGACAGGTTTATTTTAATATTATTCACGAACATGGGAGGCGATCCAGTTGTTTTATTCTATTAGACCTAAAAATTTTATAAAAAATACCAAAGCTATTTCTAAAATAAAATATTTTTGCTTTTATTAAAATTTCAAAGTTCAAAGAAGAGTCAAAAAAAGAGTTCAAAGAAAAGAGTTTCAAACAAAAAGAGTTTGGAAACGTCAAACTTATTTCAATTCTAAAATACATTAAAAAAATATTGTGTATCGTCTATTGATGACATAATCGTTACTTTCTATTGTCTTACTGGAAGCGATTTCATTTTATTTCGCCAAAATGTATAAACGATGCATCATACATTAGGTCAACCATATATCTACTCTACTTGTAATTAAAAACCTATTTCGATAATGTACGTGCAATTAGTCAGTTTCGTTACAAAACAGCGTAGCTACATGCTGCCAAGTTGAAAATCGATTAAGAGAATTATGCGGTAAACGATTATTCTATATATAACAACGAATATCGTAACAAAATTGCCTATGTTCCAGATCCAATGAAGTTTTAACCCACGCCTTTCCGAATTTTGGATAAATCTTCAATTTAATTCCAACATAAAACTAAAATTTAAATTTAAGTCTTACCAATCAATTTTCATAACACGTTATCATTCATAACACGTAAAAAAAAGAGTGATACAAAAAAGTGACTATATAGGTATTTATCTGTCTTTTGATTATATTTATAATATGACAATTAATAAAAATATATTTCACATACAAAATATACTCACTAGAAGTCAACTTCCACTACGCTTTTTGGGCAATGGCATACATTTTTATACAGATATTCTTGTAGTAGATATCTCAAATGTTACTTCTACTCATATAAGTACTTTAAAGCAGGTATCATACCGAATCTCTTTCGAAATTCTTACCTCAATTTAATAATATCAAACAAGATAACCAACTTGAGACTAAACGATTGGACAAAATATTATTTTAGTTATAACATTTTTGTTTCAAATAATCCAAGTATTTATCTATTTTCCACACCACACTACGTACAGAGAAATATAGATATATTTGAGTAAATTTGTACTGATATTACTGTGATACGTTTGAGGTTGTTTCTCTAGGTACACCCGTATTGCGCCACTTATAAAGTTTACATATTATCACCCACATCTCGCAATTTTGCCGGGTGAATGAACCGAACTTGGGTTGTTATGACATTCTAGCCCCGCTTGCATGCGGCCAACTTCGAAATTCGTCTCGCGCAAGTAATACGGTGGAGGAGTCCCTCGACCTTATACGAGTTCAAGTCTACTTAATCTGAAACGATAAGCATATACATAATATGTGTCTGCGTGCTTGGGGTCGTAGAAGCCCTGCATGACAATACTTACATATTTCTTGAAAATAGTTTCGGTATATAATGCTTTAGTATATAATAATTCACGCTATGTTAATAGACTTAAATATTATATAGAATTCAAGGGTTTCTTTTTGCGTTGCGTTGAATATAAATGTTTAATAAATTGAATAAGAATTTACATAGACGTTAGTACAAAAAATTCAGTATGCTACTTTACTTCTACGAACACGAACAATGCGTAATCTGCTACGCGCGCATATCTTTTATTCCGAGCGCAAGTGTTGACAAGTTTGTTAACGAGGGAATATTTTCGGCAAAGCTGTTATAATCTACGAATGTTTACGAACGAAACTGCAAAGCAAAAAGGTAAAATTATAGGAAAATTGTTTTTATAAAACATAACTTGCATTTTTGAACCTCAAATATGAATAATATTATCTAATAATAATTACACCATTATATTGAGAATAATACTAGTTTGGATATCGATGAGACTGGCCACATACTTTGATTTTAATAACAAGACTGACATAATTTTATATATTTGAAAAGTAAGTTATTTTCCAATAATCAGAAAATAATTTTATAGCACAGTTTAAAGTTGGGTATACATACCATTGATTCTAAATAAATGTTGATTATTAAGAAATTTTCTGTTTCTAACCTTTTAGGGTTCCGTTCCTCAAAATGAAGAAAACCTAACCCTTATGCTCTATTTTCATAAACGCCTTGAGATCTCAAGCTGAAATTGAGGTCCAAGACCTTACATAGCTGCACAAATTTAATTTTTTTCGTTTCGCGCAAGAAAAGATACAACCCTTTGGAGTGTATTTACACCGTCGTTAAAATGGATAGGGTGCTTGTTATTTATACCGTCGTTAAAATGGATAGGGTACTTCATGTCGACCTACAATCTTGAAAATTAGCATAACGGAAGGTATTATAGCACATTTAAAGGGAATAAACCAAAAATCAATTATGCTAATTCCATGTGGAATCACACATTTTTTGAAATATGCGCCGTGAAGGATATAGGGAGTGCGGGCTGGAAGTTTTCGGGGTAAGTTGTTCCGACAGCAATAACTTTGCAAGGAAAATATAGCAATACACGCAAAAAATAGCAATACATGTGTGAAGCGCGCCTTAAAGCCTCTATGACGCGTCGCGCTGGCAGCCATTTTGAGTTACTCCGGCGACGACAGATGAGTGGCTCTGTTCGTAGAGCTGTCAAAACATCACGTAAGTAAATTTTTTCATGTTTAGACTTTTTGATCTATCTTTGTTTATTATGGACCAATTCACACGTAACTTTCTTAAATTGTAGTGACATTAATAACGTATCTTATTTTTTTAGTATTTTTTAATCGATTCTATTACTTTGCCAGTATGTCAGTCTTCGTATAAAACGTAATTTGGAGCCATGAGTTCCTCCCTCGAGGGGCTGGTTGTTCCCCGGAACAACTTATCCCCATTCACCTTCAATCGTACCTAAAGTTCTTATGAATATTTTTATTTTTTTTTAAGGAAGCAAAACTACAAAGGTAAGACAGAGAGAGGTAAAACCACAGAGACATTATTGCGTAAAGCTGCAAATGCTTTCATAGAGAAAGGAAAACCTGTAAAAAGAACTTGAAATTTGCCACATGACGTTACATTGATTTCTTACAAAATTGGAAGCTGTTAAGCTTCCTACCATAGGCTACCAACCTATCATAGGATTCCTACCATTACAGACCGAGGCTAGCGTACAACAAACGATACAATAATTTATAATATATTAATGAGCCCGGCACGTTTTACTTACACGTGCATGACAGACAAGTTGTTTTCCTAAAATAAACATAAAAATAATTAAGTCATCCGCCATGTGCGCTCCGCAAAGATGGGGGACATCCGGTGATACAGGTGAAGGAAACATAAATGTGTTGGAACGACTGAACCAACAATTTCCTATTTATATATATATATATATATATATATATATATATATTTGTATATATATTGATATATGATATATGTTTATATATTGATTGGAACCTTCCTATAACGAGAACGCTGCTTGTGCGCTCTTTCATTTGGGAAGAGGAAAATAAGTTATACATTCAAATTTTACACGTTTTTGTGTAATTATTTGACCCAAAAACCGTATTCAACCCTGCAGTAGTCGCGCAGGTGACAATAGTCACCCATGCCTAGAATTTCCACGCTTATTTTTTATTGTTTGTATTGGTGATGTAGAGCCGTCTAAAGTATTAAACTAGAAAGCATATTGTATCGCATCAACAGGAACTGTGTGCTTGAATTAGCAGGGACAGTCTCTCTTCGTGTCGATAAGACAAAGGCGGCGGTTTCCCTGAACGCCCGTCACTGGTGGCGGGCGATTGACGTGGATCCGCTACCGACGGCGCCCAATTTATAAGTATGAATATGATCAGGTTGAAGACGATATGCACAAAATGGAGACCGAGAAGATTCTTCAGGCACGAAAAAAGGCAGCTTTGTAAAAAGTTGTCTATAATAGGTAAATTACTTGACAAATCATTGTGAAAATAAATATGCTTCTACTTTGACACCTAACTAATCGGTAGACAAAAGAATCATCAAAATCGGCTAAGAATTGCGATATGAGGCGTGTCCATATACGTACTTATGTGCAGACCAACGGACGAACACGCACCTAATTTCTCAAATGGAAATTAAAAAATTGTCTATAATAGATAAATTACTTGACAAATCATTGTGAAAATAAATATGCTTCTACTTTGACACCTAACTAATCGGTAGACATAAGAATCATCAAAATCGGCTAGGAATTGCGATATGAGGCGTGTCCATATACGTACTTATGTGCAGACCAACGGACGAACACGCACCTAATTTCTCAAATGGAAATTAAAAAATTGTCTATAATAGATAAATTACTTGACAAATCATTGTGAAAATAAATATGCTTCTACTTTGACACCTAACTAATCGGTAGACATAAGAATCATCAAAATCGGCTAGGAATTGCGATATGAGGCGTGTCCATATACGTACTTATGTGCAGACCAACGGACGAACACGCACCTAATTTCTCAAATGGAAATTAAAAAATTGTCTATAATAGATAAATTACTTGACAAATCATTGTGAAAATAAATATGCTTCTACTTTGACACCTAACTAATCGGTAGACATAAGAATCATCAAAATCGGCTAGGAATTGCGATATGAGGCGTGTCCATATACGTACTTATGTGCAGACCAACGGACGAACACGCACCTAATTTCTCAAATGGAAATTAAAAAATTGTCTATAATAGATAAATTACTTGACAAATCATTGTGAAAATAAATATGCTTCTACTTTGACACCTAACTAATCGGTAGACATAAGAATCATCAAAATCGGCTAGGAATTGCGATATGAGGCGTGTCCATATACGTACTTATGTGCAGACCAACGGACGAACACGCACCTAATTTCTCAAATGGAAATTAAAAAATTGTCTATAATAGATAAATTACTTGACAAATCATTGTGAAAATAAATATGCTTCTACTTTGACACCTAACTAATCGGTAGACATAAGAATCATCAAAATCGGCTAGGAATTGCGATATGAGGCGTGTCCATATACGTACTTATGTGCAGACCAACGGACGAACACGCACCTAATTTCTCAAATGGAAATTAAAAAATTGTCTATAATAGATAAATTACTTGACAAATCATTGTGAAAATAAATATGCTTCTACTTTGACACCTAACTAATCGGTAGACATAAGAATCATCAAAATCGGCTAGGAATTGCGATATGAGGCGTGTCCATATACGTACTTATGTGCAGACCAACGGACGAACACGCACCTAATTTCTCAAATGGAAATTAAAAAATTGTCTATAATAGATAAATTACTTGACAAATCATTGTGAAAATAAATATGCTTCTACTTTGACACCTAACTAATCGGTAGACATAAGAATCATCAAAATCGGCTAGGAATTGCGATATGAGGCGTGTCTATATACGTACTTATGTGCAGACCAACGGACGAAGACGCGCCTAATTTTTCAAATGGAAATTTAGATCATAATAAATTTTTAAAAAGATTTTATAATTTTTTATGGAACATCTCATCTTTCCAAAAAGCTACCTCAAAAGTTAATTACTTGTAACATTACCCGAATTTAATTACTTCTGTAGTCAAAACTACTGGCTGATGCACTAGTCGACAATAAAGTACACAACCAGCATGTCTTTATTTAATTTTTAAGTCAAATATTACCATTAATAGAGAATATTACCATTAATAGAGATAAGCAGTATTATTTTATTAGATTATTAAGGATTAAAATTGAATTTCTTTACACGTATTGACTGAAATCAACATTATTATCTGTTAATATACCTATTTGAATTGAAAGCTGACCTTTCAAATTGTGTTATTCAATAGGGACGAATTAATGTCATTACGTATTTACATGATATAACCGACGTAGGTTTGAGATCGCAAGGCGTGGGTCGTGTTAAAGTTAAATAGAATACATCAATCTATATAAAGGTGGAAATTCCAGTCACGATAGATTTAAAGTGCTACGTGGCCACCTCAAGTAGTGATAGTGTAGTAAGTATAGAATAAACTGTGATACTGGAAATCAAAGGTTAGTAACAAATCGTTTTCTCCAGAAGACAAGTACACGTGTTGGTCTTTTTAGGGAATCGATTAATGGTGAATAGTTGAAATTGCTCTTAGTTGAAAACGACGATAAATGCTTTCGTAGGTAAAATCAATTTAAACCCAACTGTAAGAATATGAATTATGAAATACTGAAATATTTAGTTTGTCAAAGAAATACATTAGGAAAGAGGAAAATAGAATATGGGTCTGGTACTACAGATAAAGTATCTCACGACAATGTGTAGGTCTATCTCCGTAGGTCTATCTCGTACAATTTTTTTTAACCGAGAAAGTAAGACGCGCAAAACCAAATTACATTCACGAAAGAAATATAACGATAATTGACGATAATTGACATATACTTGACAAGAAAATTAATTGTAAGACTATTTTCTACGCATTTTCACAACATGAAGTTGAGTTGAGTAAATTGAATAGTTTTCTCACTTCATTTTTTTAACATTTATAATTAATTGAATGTCTCCATCAGTTAACCGAAAACCAATATGATTGATTAGCAATAATTAAAATCGTTTTGCTTTAAACATTTTTCTACTTTATTTTCTAAACAATCCCGTTAAAAGTAATTGTGAAAATAAATAATTTTTTTTCAAAATTCTTTACAATTGGGTATTTCACTTTTTTTATATTTCATAGATCATAATTTTAAGGCACAAGCTGACGAAAAGTGACTGAATTTTGAGAAATCTTGGAAAATACCGAGTTATAAATCTTTGCATTTATAACGTTTAGCGTTAGCATTACAAGACGGCAATACTGACTTGTGACGTCATTTTTAGTAATGCTTAATTTAAACTATGAGAGCGAAGTTGACAAGACGATATTCTCTATACGTATCTTTAAATTTAATTTTTATAACTTTTCAATGCTAATTTCCAATTAACTTATATCATCAATAGTAATAAATAACTTAGACACGACCCTGTACAAAATCGCAACTTCCACGCAAGTGGAAACAAGACTTACGAACCTCACAAACCTTACATGTATATGTGTATATACATATCAATGGTCAAATGTGTTGAATTTATCAAGGATTTATAATCGCATTCCTTTGCCGCCATAAATACAATGTACGGTGACTATTCTATTTCGGTCACAAGACGAAACCATCGATAATATAAACCAAACGGTCATCAGTAATTCACTAAACAATTCAAACGAAAAAGTATTGATCGCGCGGTGCCGCATTTCAAATATGATCGATGATGGGAATGCGGAGCTTATTATTGTTCTCGCTGTCTCTAAATCAAGCGGCGGCCATGCGTTAATTATTGAAATTGAATTGCTCTGGAAAATTGAAAATCTATGTTTGATAATACGAAGGGGAAAGGAAACGCGCCCGCCGCGTGTTAATGCGACGTCGATTATAGGAAAAGTTATATTTCCCGCGTGTACTGAACGAAAATAAAGTTAATAATTGAGATAAATTATGTATCAAATTAACCATTGTTGTGAAAGTTTCATAAAAATAGCAGTAACAAAGGAAAATGCTTCAATTTATTCAGTTAGTTTAGAAGTGAAAACTTTTGATAATTAACCATGTAATTGTTAATAAGCGTTTCAGGAGACGGATTAAATAGGATGAGTAGTTATTAATTCATACACAAAACAAAAGATATGACGTCGCATAAATAATATCTAAAATCGTGTAAAGTAAAAATGTTCAGTGCTAAAGTACTCTGAAGGGAACATCAGTTTAAATAAGCAAATTATAGCCTCAAATTAGCAGTCAATGAAGAACATGACTTTACCACAACTGGCTCTTAGGTTGACGTTTTATGTGAAATAGAAGTACAATGTCAGAGTAAAGTACGGAAGTTTGAACTTGATATTATATCGCATTAACTAATTTTAATTTTATCTTTTATACCAGGTTTTTAACCTGGTCGTAAAAAAGTCTGCATAGCTCTCAAAATCGTCCTCGATTGTCGCCTTCACTTTGTTCTTGCTCTCAAATCTTCTCCTTTAAGCTTTTTTTCAAGTTTCTATGTAAAAAGTAATTCAAAGTAAGGTTTTTTTCAAACTCTTTCTCTCCAAGCTTACTTTGTAACGGCGGCGTGTGAAAAAGTGTGTTTGTATTGAAAAAAAACAAAATTCCTTTAAAGTATCTTTTTTTACAAAAATATCTGTTTTTTGCAATAATTTCGTAAACCTTCCTTAAAAGCCCCACAATCTTCATTCAGTGTACGATGATTTGGTGGATAATTAATTAAAATTACCACCTCGAAACTCCAAAAAGAAACAGTGACCATGGACATAGAAGCCAACTTTTAATTTTTTTGGCGATTTTTCACCCTTTCGATACATTGCATGAAGTTCTATTTTGACTTCAAATCGTGCAATAAAATCTATATCTCATCCATGGTAATAATTTAGGAACTAATTTCGTCTCTATTGTCTTTGCAACATAAAAAAAATCCAGCTAAATTTCGACGTCACATTCCTTATCGAGTGGTGACGGCATTTTTGTCTCCAACATGCACTAATTTTATTTATGTGCAAATGCAAAATGTTTCCTTTTTTATTCTTTATTCACGTCAAGTTGCTCAGTTATCTGTCACACCTTTATTCTGCGAACTAACAATATTAATATCTTGACTTTTTCAATGTTTTCGTTAGTAAATTTTTTTTCCTGCTAAAAGAGGCGAGTCCCACTTTTGACGGTTGCAGATAATGGGCTAGATTCGCTATAAATTGCAAATATTTCTTCAAAGTGTTATTTGGACGGTTTTTGGTACTGATTTTTTTCTGTAACAATTGTTGAAAGTCTGATAAATGATTTTTTGTGAATAATATCAATGGCTAATATCAAATGAATTTCCCGTTGAGAGAACGCTATGTTCACGAGCCAGTAGCAATTGATGGGCTGCAGCCGACTTAAATTGTCTTATATGGAGGAAATTCATAATTATATTAAGTTGTATGAAAATGTAACCAATAAAGGATCAGTCATAGCTACTGGTAGAATGCAGACAGAAGATAGATACGTCGATATGTCATAATAAATCCCAAAGGCAGTGTACTGCCTGGTCATTCACCATATAATATTTCCAGACAACAAGACACACATCATAGCTTCGTAGACAAATGAAAATGCAATTTGGCGCTTTGTTATCGATACTTGTATTAGTTTTATGAAAAATAGCGTGAAGGTATCAATTATATGAGCAAACTGTATAAAATTTAAAACTACTACAGCAAAATTGAAAATTCTTTATTGCAACTTTAAATAACTACTTATACAACTTTAAAATAGTACTGAATCGATTAATCTATATCGGTACTGACATTTTCAATGTAAAGAACCTTCAGTTACTACATGTAACATGTAGTTATACGTTAACAAGCTTACTAAGCTATTACAAAAATAAATATGACATGAACACTTTCTTTGCCTTCGAAAGCATTATAAATGAAGATGTTTAAATCTAATAAATTTTAAATTCACTGTGAAGAGTTTTTAATTGAAATTTTCCAAGGCTCTCTTGAATGTGAGGAAAGTAATCATAGCCAATGCCGAGTCTTTTGATATAAGAAATTGCTGCATGTCTGATGGTTAAATCGATAAAGAAAAGTTTGTTGGTGAAAGGTTAATGAAAGATTTCTTTTATGACGGGAAAAACGCAGAGGCGAGATTAGATAACGGTTTTTCATTGATATATAAATAATAGTAATGTTATGAAGATAATTATGTGGATGAAAATTTATGAATTTCAGTAATTGGTTTTGTGAGAAATTGGGGGCTTTAAATTTTAGATTTATCGTATCGGCTTGACCCAGATTTTCATCGTGGGAAGTGCTCATCGGATGACGTTTCGTGGTTTGTTTAAACAAAGCATTGCGCTTGATATATTATCGCGGGTTATATTTATCCTCGGCTCGACAGGACGTTTTAAGATTTTATGTTTTGCTTCATATTTGTTTGAGCATTTTGTTTATGTAATGCTGTTCTGGATGTAGTTTTATTCTCGGTTCCCTGGTTAATTCTATTGTTCGACATAAGCTTGTACTTATAGTATTTTCATATTTTTGATTAATAAAACTTTTGAATAATTCTCGTATCTTACGCAAGCTTTTGCAAACCATCAAACAACATAAAGTGGCATATTTGGGGCATATGCTCAGGTCATGATCCGAGCTATAATAATGACGGGAAAAATAGTTGGGAGAAGTAAAGCCGTCCATAGAAAAAAGTCATGGTTGCGTAAATCCTAGAATCGGCAGGGATTGCGAGAGTCGCTGAACTCTTTTGAGTTCAGCGACTCTCCAAGTCGATTTTTGTCAAGGACAAGATCACATACGCTGAGCTGACTGGCGACTTTCACTAGTTGGAGAGGCACTTTTAGAAGAAGACAATTTTTTGGAGCGTTTTTAACGTGAAGTTATTTTTAATATTTTATTGTTCCGTTACCGTTTTATAATTCGTCAAGGTCTGAACAACAGATATACATTTGGTATCAGTCGACAGGAGAAAATCTTTCATTTTAGAAGGTATTGTATATTCATCGAAAATACAATACCTTCTAAAATGAAAATACATACGCAAAGTTAACACTCAAATTTCATTTGTGTAAAGCTAAATTAAATTGATAATACACAATTTTTCTTCTTAAAGCAAAATTTAATTACGTATAAACTGCTCAGGATTCTGTTAAACTTGAATTTTATTTACATATGTATCTTGATAAACTATTTTTGTTCCCAGCTAGAGTTTTATATATATATATATATATATATATATATATATATATATATATATATATATATATATATATAAGAACTACAAAATTTATTTTATAAAACATTACGTCACGAAAAGTATTTTATAAAACAATACGTTTTGCGAGAAAGTTTACGCAGTGTGGCTACACTTTCTACAGATTTCTTTATAAAAATTAATTTGCTTTTCAATTAATTTTCAGTTTCCTATCGTTTTTATGAAATAAAAAAATAACCTTTCCATTATGATGTCAGAAATGAAAGCCGTTTGCGGTTGCAAACACATTAGAATAATAATCAAATGATTATAACAAGGTAATAAGAGCAATACGTAAAGTACTACACTACTAGTATCAACTAGTAATTATAATATATATATATATATATATATATATATATATATATATATATATATATATATATATATATATATTTATATATATCCTACATAAAGTACTAGGTTTTACATATTTATCTTTACACTCTTGTCCCTGAGATGATTTTTTGATTACTAAAAAATTTAAATATTATTATGTGATGAAATAATTCTATGGTCCTCTCGACGGTAGGAGCTACATGTATGCAACATTTGAGGGATTAGTTAAGAAGGTAAGGCGTGGAAGCGGAAGAAACAGAGACTTTTTTATTGATTAATTTATAAAAAAAAACGCAGACGTATTACATGAATATCTACCACAAAGAACCTTGGAACCTAGTCCAAAATTATGGTTTATGTGAATGGAAATATATTGAGAAAAAGTTTAAAATATTTAAATTTTTTTATTTCGTCACAATTGTTATTTTTCTGTTGATAATCTTTTAGAATGCTATCGTCAATATATTTTATAATATAATCTGCAAATGATACTAATAAAACAACCTCTATTTATCGCAGCATATGGAAATAACTATTTTGTCCAAAGATTTTCACGATTTAGTGCTTTCGATGTCTATAAACATGACAGTAAGAGACGTGACAGTACGATGTTTTCTTTATCATATAATATTCCAGACATGAGGAAAATTTCTAAGTATATACATCTCCACGCAGCTGCCCAGACTGTTGCCCTGTGCGATCCGCCGATCTGACATGTGCGTGTTTTCCCGAAGACTCACCCTTCTCAGCGCCGCTTTTCCGCATCGAAAAACGCTACCTGTCTAGCGATATATTATTTTTTGACAGCGCTGTGGATGCTAATGGTGAATAATAAGTAAACACACATACACACACACATATATATATATATATATATATATATATATATATATATATATAAACGTAAAGAAATTTAAGGAACAACCGGCAACGAAGGGATTTTCATCGAAATGGTGGCTCGCCATTATCCATCACATTATTTGCGGAAGCGCAGTAAGTAAAGATGTTTAGCTTAGTGCTATTTCCGCTCCATTTCCCCTTTATAATAATGGATTTCAAAATTAAATTAAACTACGTGATGTAGTATTATTTCTACTTTCTTTAAGTTCTTTACCACGACCTAGGTTTCGTTGTATTACAACATCTTCAGGTGGGCTATTATTTGCTAATATCCCACCTGAAGATGTTGTAATACAACGAAGCCTAGGTCGTAGTAAAGAACATAAAGAAAGAAATAAGACTACATCACGTAAATTCATTTAATAATGAATAATGAATTTCTACAAAATTAACGCCAAATATATTCAATATTTGAAAACAGCCGATTTGGCTACACTTATACTGGATATTGTACCGTCGACTCGGAATTAAATTTCGGAAGACGATACAAGGCATTTAGTTCAATAAAACGTGAAAAAATAATGGATTTGTATGTTTGGAGAATTTGGTTAGGCTTCTTTTTTATACTAACTCCCCTCAAAACTTATCTGAAATTGACGGACAGATAAAAAGTATTTTGGAATTATCCTCAAAATCGGTGAGACATACGTAAATAACAATTCCTTTTCCTATCTTTTGATATTAATTTTTACTTTTTTTTTCATTTTTATTTATATTAAGTATGAATAGTAGAAATAATACTACATCACATAGTTTCATTTAATTGTAAATCCAATAAGTTATTCAAAGCTTCATTCTGCAATGTACTGAATAGAAAAAAAACACTCAACATATAAATAAATCAGGTTTAAATTGTCTAATATTATAGTAACATTCAACATCTAGACAGTCTTAAAACGATTTTGTTCATCTCGAGCGTCTTTCCGCTGTGCCGATGAACACTAAAATATTCTAGCATATTTCAAGCCAACAGTTCGAAAGAAGTTCCAAACGTATATTCGGCTGGCTTCCTGAGAATTTATTGCATCAACACACAACAGTGTCAGTCTAACCTGCCGGACGAATCCCAGACTAGCCATTACCAATGAATAAAAGAGCCCCGGACGGTCGTTTTTTAACATCTAAGGGTAACTTATTTATAACGCTCGATGACAGTCGGTGCTAGAAACGGCGGGCGGTCTCCATCGTCTTGACATGTCCGGCGGCGAGGGTGCCTGGTATACCTAGACCGATTAATATAAGAGAAATACTATGAGTAAAGCAGCGAAGTAATTCCAGGTGTAAAGGGTTTCATCGACACGGATACAAGACGTCGAATTCCTTTTTAGAAATTGATTTTATTTTTCAATTGAATATATTATTGTATCATGTAAATTTCAGCGGTGGGTCCATTTTAGTTACTTTTTTTAATTCTTGAAAAGCTACCTTCCGAAAGGCCTCTTAAATAATTCTCATAAATACTTCAAAATATTTTTCCTTGACAATTTTTACTTGTTACAATTTTTCAAAAAATTATCCAAAAATATACCGAAATTATACTATACCGAAAATATTTCTGGTATCATTAATGCCGAAATTGTGGAAAGTCTCACAATATTTACAAAGACATGAAAGTATTATAGGTTTTTTTCCGGCTTAGATTAGTTTCTTCAAATACGATGCTCTTAATTCATGAACATATAACGATTGCAGTTGAGAATATTTCCATTCTCACTTGTCAACTTTCATTAAAAAGAAAATGAAAAGGTATAGTAAACCTTAGGTGTGTTTATTTAGATAAGGAAATTGTAAAACTGACCAAGAGCGAGTAGAAGTCGCGCACGATGGAGCACCAAACAATATCAAACTATAAAGTTTTATTTCTCAATGACACGGTGTAAAACTAAGTTATTGCTGCGGTCGGTACCGAAAATATCTCATATCTAGAAAATCATATCTTATTCAAACCAGTTTTCGTTGAAAGTTTATTTTTTTTCAGAATTTTACACAAGTTAGTTGAAAAGTTAGAGGGGGGCATACTTTTTAAGACTTTAGAAGCACATATTTCACCAACTACTTACTTAAATAAAAAAAAAGTTATCTTGGACCCTCTACATAATTTTAACGAACTCTAACGAATCTCCACAACACCTATGTGCACTGGACTTTTTTCACCCCTTAGTTACTTGTATGGAGTGCCAACCCCAATATAATTTTTTTCATAATTACTCTGTTTCATTGCAAACCGGTTTATAGAAGTCACGTACCATCTATATAGTACCAATAGTCTCCCGAGTAAAATGGCAGAGACATACGGATAGGACAAAAAAATAGCGGCCGCTCCCGCCGTTAGTTACGAAGTTTTGTGTTGCCCGATTTGATTAAAATTGGTATACTATATATCTAGATTCTAATCTCTAATATATACGGTTTTAATCAAATTCGATTAAAATTGGTATATATTCCAGATCGTTGATATTCTAACTAGTAAAAAGTCGACAAAAAGGATTAAATTGGGACAAGAAATAATAATGTAAAATTATTTTCGACACGATACTCCATAGAACGTGTCTACAGTATAACCACAGTCGATACTCGAAAGAACGTGTCAACACTACTCGTTTAATCACACTCGATACTTGAAAGAATTATGTTCGACATGTATCTATACTATAATCACACTCGACACTCGAAAGAAATATTTTCGACACGTGTCTACACTATAATCACACTCGATACTCGATAGCACTTACGTACTAAACACTGGATGATCGTAAGCAATTAAACGTTGGAACGTAATTATTTTTTATTTCTGATCATCTAATTCTTTGTAATATTTTGACATGTTTAATAAGCAGCAAATTTTTAAACGTGACTAGTGTCGAAAAATAAGGACATTTGGAATCCCACGTAAGGCTTATGGCGGCCACTTTTCATATCCCACAAAATCGAGTTTTTCCGTGAAAATCGAGAAATCTGGCATCACTAGTGAAAAGCAGCATCCACGACCGGAACAGTTTCTCCATATGACGTGACTCGAACACGGTGTATCGTGGCAAGATGTTCGTCTTAAGGTCATACGTACTTAATTGAAATATAGAACTTAGGTTTTAATATTTTGCTCGCACGAGCGCACGTACTGAAGGTCGGCCTACGGTTACAATTTGTAAAGAATAACACGTAATGATTTATTTCCACATCGGCTAATTTTCCATCTGAATATGTTATCATACAAAGAAACTTATGTTATGGTAAAGAATTTAAATAAAGTAGAAATAATACTACATTACGTAGTTTCATTTAATTGTGAATAATGAATTTCTACAAAATTAACGTCAAATATATTCAACAGGTAATATTATTACGGTTATCTAATAGCCCACAATAGATGTTACGATATAAGATATAAACCAAAACGCTATATCAAACGGAATTTAGAAAGAAATTCAATGAACAAAATTATTCGGACCGATTTGCATTAATAAACATGGGAAATAAAATTTCTGCGCATGGTACATATAGACAATTTCTTAATACGTAGTGGTATGAATTTTTTTTTTCTTAGTAACTTGGTGATTATAATGATCTACAGATACGTGACTACATTAACAGTTTTTACGACAGGCACTAATCTTACATGTGGATATTATTTGAAAATTCTTAACAGCTCGTTAAAAAATATCCAGAAATAATTATTTCAATCACAACAGTTTAAAGTAAACGTCACGTGACACATTTATTAGGGATATTTTTCAATTTACAGGAGATTTTTTTTCCTAAGATAAAGTTTTATAAAACGAAACGTAACGATGGATTTCTAACGACAAATGAAACTGCATTTCAGTTGTAAAAAGAATTTAACTGACACCAACGTTATCGTGGCTTTATGAACAATAATTTGTGATTATTAATAACGATAATTGGATGATTTCCACTAAGATCAATAAAAAATAAAGATGTTTTTTTTCTAAACCAATACAGAGCTTGTTTCTTGTTTTTTAATTCTGCTCATCCGCAAATAAATCGAAACGGAGATGGAATTTTTATAGCAGAAAGACAAGAATTAGTTTGAAGTTCGTAAAGTATTCTTATAATTCTTCAATACTCCGAAAGAATACTTGAACAAAGAGCCTTGTATATATAAGTGCAGGACATTTCAATTCATTTTGATTATTATATATTGAAAGTCTCTTCAATGCCGCAATAAAAGTTTTGTAGGTCACATAACATAAATTTTAGCTTTTTCTTTTTAGCCTCTTCCTCCATCTATACTTGACTTCTTAATTTCTATTTTTCATCAATCTTTTACTACTTGCATATCTCAATTATTTATTTTAAATCAATAAATGTTAAATTATTATTTTCTAATAAAATGTTTCAATACTTTGAAAGCTTTAAATTCGTTACGTTTAATATTTAAATAGAAGTGTGATTTGTCTCAATAATTTATTTAACTCGACGATGTTAAATTATTAGTTTCTAATAAAATGTTTCAATACTTTGAACGCTTTAAATTCGTTATGTTTAATATTTAAATCAGAGTGTGATTTGTCTCAATAATTTATTTAACTCGACGATGTTATATTATTATTGTCTAATAAAATGTTTCAATACTTTGAAAGCTTTAAATTCGTTACGTTTAATATTTAAATCAAAGTGTGATTTGTCTCAATAATTTATTTAACTCGACGATGTTATATTATTAGTT
Source organism: Druceiella hillmani (assembly GCA_039881145.1). Classification (NCBI taxonomy): domain Eukaryota; kingdom Metazoa; phylum Arthropoda; class Insecta; order Lepidoptera; family Hepialidae; genus Druceiella; species Druceiella hillmani. Next base: position 5,544,733 of record JAYKKI010000104.1, read on the forward strand.
TCTAATAAAATGTGTCGATAGTTTGAAAGCTTTAAATTCGTTACGTTTAATATTTAAATCAAAGTGTGATTTGTCACAAATATGTGGCCATTTTCCTCCTTTTTCCTGAAGGCAATGTAATTTAGACAAAATTTATCCTCGCACCGTCCAACCCTTACTTTTCTTCTGACACTAATTGCACCCAGCCTTAACACCGTGCGCGACTTCTCTTTCCTCTCCCATTACTGCACTTCCGATTACACTCGACGGCAATTTATATAAGTCGGATTAGCTATCTTCCTCGCATCGGAATAAATTTAATTTAATACTTATCCTACAAAGTCTTGACGTTTACCATTTATAATATTATAGTAATTTCAACTGCTGAATAACACGTAATGATTTATTTCCACATCGACAAATGGCTATTGTCCGCAAAGCTTTCTTCGCATCGCGCACATGTAACGGATATAATCTGGTGAAGAGATTAAATAACGTTCTTACATTTTTGCTTATAATTTTGTTAACTGTTGACTAATTACGACGTCGCAAATCGAAATATATGATTGGCACTTGCGGCTTTGATGAATAAGGATCTGCCACAGTGCTGTCGGGGCAGGGAAATTGATGGAAAAACATAAGTATAAAATGTATCGGATTATATTTCAGACACAATATTCATCATTTATTAATTCCTTTAAAAAAACCTTTTAAATATACTTCAGGAAAAAATGCTGGGTTCCATAAATAGACAATGTTTCCTTGATTGCATCCAAACTGCTGACGCTGAATTTAAGGTTTCTATCTTTGATAGTTCAGATGCAATCATGTAGATATACAGACATCTTAAGTTTAGTTCTAAAATTCTGCGGAAGAAACTTCTTTCAAAACTACTCGATGTCCAAGTAATGTTTACGGGGGTATGTCCCAGTTTTGTGTTTACTGAGGTGTTCCGAAAAAAAATATTTTTAATGTTCATTATTCATTGCATATTATTAATAACATGTTGGTAATATTTTATAGATTATGAATACTTCCACGTTGTCAGAATTTAATATTTCTTATTTATTCATATTTCAGAAAAAAGAACATTCTAAATTCAAAATTGGCACACTTCTTTGGAGAAAACTACTGAAAAAATCATATATTAAATATGATGCAAGTGTAGTCTCGTAGCAAATATCTCAAAGTCTAAAGTGTCACGCTTTAATTTGGCACTCCAATATCCTTTATTTCAAACAAGAAGGAACATATTCCGAGTTCAAAATCATAAACTTTTTCGAACGAAACTTGTGAGAAAATCAAATATGATGATATACATGACGAAATTTAAACTAAAAATATCTCGTAGCATATTTCTCGACGTCTAAAGTCTCACGCTTTACTTTGGTAAAATATTTCAAATCACTTTAATTTGGTCCGATATTTGAAATATATTATTTCAAACAAAAAGGAAAATCTTCTAAATTCAAAAGTAAATATAGATGAATATAATATAATAAATAGTTAATAATTGCGTATGTAAGCAGGAGAATGAAAAATAGAAAGTTTCCACAAACGTAAAGCCGCACGAAGAAGTTAGTTTGTGAGATAAATTAAAACACAGCGGAGAGGCTGGCCAGTTTTCGTGGTGAACAACAGCAGAAATCTCGCGAAATGAAGTGTGCCTTAATATTTCCTTCATCGTTCCTTATCTCGACTGCGCGAGAATCTACAAATACAGATAACTTACTAAGTCATCAGAACCTGTACGAAGTACGATATTCTTTTAAACCTGACGTAACTTAAAACATCCCCGCTAACCCGCCGCCCACACATCAAACGCGATGCCCGCTTTTCCGAGCCAGTTCCCTACAATAACGTTTCCATCTGCAACAATATAATATTTATATTTCGACGCACGCGAAGATAAACTCCTCGCTCGCGCTAGCGAAGTCACTCACTCGATATTACATTCTTCTGGAATGTCTTCCTCGCGCAATTTATCAAGGCGCCGCCCTTTAGCGGGAGCCGGAGGCTGAGCGCGCCCTCGCGGGGGCGAGCGTATTAGGCGGAGTGCCCCCGCCGAAATCCCGGCCAGGCACAATTATTTATATTCGAAAGGCTGCGCCGGCGAGTTCCGGGACGGGACATGGATTAATGCTGCCCGTATTTATATAAAACGCATAAATAAACAATTTACAAAGATAATGCAGACGATTTCGTATGCTGGCGGGACATTCTGCGAGATAAGAATAAAACGAAGCAATAAGGTTATATTTACAATACACGAGGTGAAAACAAAAATTAATTCCGAATGAATTATATTTGGCTGTCCAAAAGGTACACGTTTTTGATTTAATTAAAGAAATTCATTATCAGACGAAAACTAATAGAAATATGGCAAAATTAAGTTTTATATAAAAAAAATAATTTGAAATTGTCGAAAGTAACAAAAATATTGAAATGTAAATAATAGGAAGTGTATAAAGACTACACATATACCGACTGGTCGGCGAAATGGTTGCAGACACAACCGATTAGTTTCTATTATTAACCGTCATTAATCTATCATTTCCACTGTATTATTAATCTTACGGAATAATAATATACTATAAGAATCAATTAGTTCCTATCTCACTTGCATTTGAATTTTAAAAAAATCTTTCAAACACGAATAAAACTCGCACTGCAAGGGTTCCGTATTTATAAATATTTAAGGGTACACGGTATTTCTAATTAAACTGTTTACAAATGTGAACTTTTTGGAACTTCATTGCCTACTATATCTTTCACAGGTGTAAAATCTAAATAATTATAAAAATGTATAATTTCACCTAGAATTACAAATAATTAATTTTCGAATTCATATCTATATATTGAGTGAACCAAAAAACTTGACACTTTTACAGCAATGTAAGTCTATATAATATATATATATATATATATATATATATATATATATATATATATATATATATATATATATATATATATATATACTAGCGTGACCCGTGCGAAGTCTTCGCATTATAAATTATTCAACTCAATTTAATAAATCAAAATTGATTGCAGGTATTCAATTCATTTCTAATTTTGCACACTGCTTATTACGTTTTTATTCCATTATGAAGCTCAGATGACAGATCAAACAAATATTTTACTAAAATTGACATATAGAGGCGCAAGTATCAAAAGCATTGAGCTAAAGCGCCACTTTATTTATATGTGAGTAGATTATAAATTTTTTAGTTGTGGATGCCGGTAGAGCAAGCAATTATCTATAAAATGATATATAATTTATGTGGATTAGTTGTGAGGTTTTTTCTAAAAAGGGAGAGTAACATCTTAACCTTAGCGTATTAATATATATGATGATATATATATATATATATAATACGTACAGGTATCTCGTAAGGAGTGGACCAACGAAATGTCGGTGTTAGAGGGGGTTATTTTATAACCCTACACTTAATAGTTTTAGAGATATGATTTTTTAATTTTTTTTTATTTTTGTTACTGCGCATGAAAACTATTATTACTATTTTTGCTGTTTTATTATCCAAAATCTTTAAGAAAACATTCATCTTCCTAATTAAAATGTTATTCATCCGTTATTATTGACAACATAAAAATTAAACGGTGAAACATGCATTTTTTCAATTACAAAACATGAACAGTGATTTTTGAACAATGCTACAAACTTTATTTCAAAAACATCTATAATTCACACAGATTCCAAAAAGGTATAATATTTTGAAATAAAATAAAATCGCGGGCGGATTATTGGTCACGTAATTATATGCTTAAAAATCTTATAATATTTTGAAATAAAATAAAATCCCGGGCGGATTATTGGTCACGTAATTATATGCTTAAAAATCTTATAATATTTTGAAATAAAATAAAATCCCGGGCGGATTATTGGTCACGTAATTATATGCTTAAAAATCTTATAATATTTTGAAATAAAATAAAATCCCGGGCGGATTATTGGTCACGTAATTATATGCTTAGAAATCTACCTAAAGATAAATTTAATAATTTTACACGTGATGTGAGTTACGATGCTAAAATTAACACATTTTCTACAATAAAATTGACATTAGGCTCTATATAATACTCTTGTTCGTAGCAAACCGGAAACGAACCCAGTTATTTGTTGTACATTTGAAGTAACTTGAGTCCTTACGTTAGAGGGTACAAAAAAATTAAGACTACTGCCTACCATCCTCCCACTTATCCGTCGCTTTTCATTTTCGGCGTGGTTGGATTTAATTGTTTGCAAGAAAAAAAGCCCCACATCTATTCAAAAGAAGTAACAGGGCACATTAAGAATTCACCGGTGTTGGAACTGATATCGTATTCTGAAGCGGACTGTTATGCGCGAAAATATTATTTCATATTCCGCACACACAATACCAACGTTATTTTGCTATCTCCCAATTGCCTGCGCGCTTAATTTAAATATTGTGGTATTAAAGGGATTATCCCGTCTCAACTTGTTGTTTTCACAATTAAATGACACTACGTGATGTAGTATTATTTCTACTTTCTTTAATCTCTTTACCACAACCTAGGTTTCGTTGTATTACAACATTATCAGGTGGGTTATAAGCAATGATTTCTATGCTAATATCCCACCTGAAGATGCTGTAATACAACGAAACATAAGCCGTGGTAAAGAACTTAAAGAAAGTAGAAATAATACTACGTCACGTAGTTTCATTTAATTGTGAACAAAGAATTTCTACACAATTAACGCCAAATATATTCGATTTTTCTTTTCAATTTCAAAAAAATCATGGAAAATTTTGAATAGTTTACGATCAGCTGATTATTTTCACTATTATTCTTGAATTTATTGTATTTATATTTACATGATGAGTATGATTTTTTTGCTTTTATTTCATATTATTTGTTCAATAAATTGGCAATAATCAGTAAATTGAACTAGAATCTCGCTATCTACATAAAGGAAAATAAATATTCACGCTAAAGTGTCCTAGAAAATATTTATTTTGCTATGTAAGAAAAAAAAATAATTTTTACAAAAATTGTTATAGAAATCCATGCTATTGCTGTTATCGTGAAAACGTTTCATGAATTTGCTCTTTTTTCTTGACCTTTTTATGTCTTTTCGATATCCAATATGTTTCACGTATTAAAGCCACATGAAATTCAGATGCATTGCCAAAAACTCTTTGACTTGTAAGCAAGAGGCATTGATATATAAATATTTAACACCTATTTCGTTCATTGACAGTGGTTTGGAGGGAATGGGTGTTTAATTTTCATCGAAATTGTGAATTATATAGAAGTTTGATCGATTTCCAATGATGTTACGAAATGTAGTCAGGGATTCGTTTATGTTTCGAGATTGCACTATATTTCAGAAGCAATAACTTTAGTTAGCACGCTATACATATATTCCTTTGAGATTCAAAGTTTGTAGTTATTTTTACTATTAACCGTTAGGTAATCGAGATGCATGTAAATAACGTTCCATATGTAGGGAAATTGAAATTGCTAAGTAAATACGTAAACCGAGAAGGGAAAGACCTCAGAAATCCACCAAATACACCTATAGGTGAACAGATTGCGCCCGCAGAGGTCTACATCGGCATCCGGAAAACTCGTTTATTCTGGCTGATGCACGCAAGCATATAATTTCCAGGAGAGGAAGATATTCATAAGTTACGATCTCTGCCGCATTCGATTAAAGAAAGTGAATTTCGAATATTTATTTTTGCGGAGTAAAAGAAGAAGGGTTAATAAATATCCTTTTGGTAAAATATAGCTATTTAAGCTACAACTGTACTATGTATCTATAATTTTTAAATAAACTCCTGATTTTAGGCTAATTTGGGTTCTTTATAGGATTTAACATATGACAGTGGAGACCGCTTCTAAATCCATTGAACATTATTTAATATGGGACAATGTAAATCGCTTCTAAATTCATCAAACATAATTTAACATACGACTGTGCAAAAAATTCGTCGAACATAACGTAGCATATGTCAGTGATAATCGCTTCAAAATTCATCGAACACAGTTTAACATACGAAACACAGTTAACATGTTTTACACAGTTTAACATGTGAAAACTGCACCAAAATCCATCAAAAATAATTTAACATATGACAGTGAAAACGGAATCAAAATCAATCGAATATGATTTAACATATGACAGTGAAAACCGCTTTAGAGTCTATCAAACATGATATAGGACAGTGAAAACGAATTGAAATCTTTTTAAAAAGATCACAAGCCATAAGCGAACAGACAGACAGACGTTGCATTTTATAATTAGTATAGAAATAATTTCGTAATTTTGTTTCTAGTTTTGTAATAGTATTTTTATTTCCTTCAAAGTTTATTAATTTTGTATAACGCAAACAAAACATTCACGAGTTTCAATTCTGGTATGCGTCCTCTAACACATGCCTGTTTTATAACTGTAGATACCTTGAATTATACGAACTAATACATAGTTATGGAAATGGTAACCTTATGCCTAATTTAAAGATATACGTAGAAGGTTTAATGAAGAAGTAGCTTCCTTCATCATCGACAAACAGGCATTAAAGTATGGGTAAGTGGAAAATAAATGATAGTAATTCTCTTCTACTTCTAAGTTCCCTTCAATCAAATCGAATATTAATCACAATTAATATCTATTTATAGTAGTTCACTTGTCAAATAACGTACTCGCAAATACGTACGTACATGAAATTAGTCTTACATTATCACCGATACGTTCGAAACACCTGTGTGGGCACACACGATGTCTTATATTTTTACGATCATAATACGGCAGTTACCATATACCGAAATAAATTACGCGCATGCTTGGTCATTTCTCAGGCTTGTTTTTAAACGCCGCGTCCACTCTCGGCCACATCGATTGACAGCATAAATAAATGACGATTCCGAGGTAGGCGGCGGCCGCCCGGAGGGTGATTCCGCCCGCGTATAACAACTGCTCTCGTACGGCACATAAAACCACCTCCGGCCTTCTAACTTACATAAAAGAATATAACGGTAATGCGGCCCCACGCTATCAAATATTAATTTCAGTGCTCCGAGCGCTGGCGGGTGTCGCTACGGAGTATGTGTCGCGTAGAATTTAAAATTGATACTCGGTATGTGAAGGATGAGAAGCGAACAAAGTGTTATCGACAAGCGTGCTGAGCGTGAAGCGCGCTTTGGTGGAGAAGCAAGGTGCAATCATAAAGAAGGGTATTGAAGAATTGAAACTACCAAATGAAAATAACACTTTTTGTCATGACACTTTTTTTCAGGAAAGCTTTTCAGCTTTTCAGCTAAAGGTATTAAATTGAAATTATTTACAATACTAAAATTAATAGATCGATATTTTTCTAAAAAAAATCGACTTTTCCAACTAAATGCAATGAAAAGGTGCTGTCTTCCAAATAACAGGTGTTTTTTAGAGGTATAAAACTTTAAATTAAAAAAAAATAGATAAAAATCATGAAAAGGTAATTTTATACCATTAGTGCTTAAATACGATTTCAGGCATATGGGGAATTGGACTTCCAGATTGTGCTTCTTTCGAGCCAGCCGCGGCGCCCGTATGCCTGAAATCGTATTTAAACACAAATGGCATATAATTACCTTTTAAATAAAACCATTACCTTGGTCATTATCGTGACATTTATTTTTTTTTCATTTTAAAATTGCATACTTCTGAAAAAAAAAACACCGTTATAACGTAATGTTACATTGACATACACATCAAAACTATTAAGTGCACTTCCTGTTGATACAGAATTTTGAAATTTGGAACGAAGGGTGTTGTCATAGCATAAATATACGAAAAAAATGTTAAAATTTAAAATTTGTAATCACATGTGGAATTATCACGTGATAAATTAAACTTTTCACTGTTTCGATTTTTGTGTTTTTTGTGTATCTGTAAAATACTGTCTATCTATCAAAGGCTTAAAAACATGACTCATTTCTTGAATTTGATATGATTACTCAGAACTTTTTTAATATTTTATATTGAGCTTTTGTTACTTAAATACAGGAAATGATAAATATTAGAATCGAATTACAATAACTTATTATCTGGAGTCTATGAAATAAATATTAACAGCACATAAAATAAAAGTAATAAGAAAATATTAAAGATGGCTGACTGAAAAAGCCCGCTGAAAAATGTAACTGAACTTGTAAATACCTAACTTCTCATTATAGAAAGATTTATAATTCGATGATTGGAGACATAGTTTTTGATCGATTAGGACTGAAAATGGGTACATAAACATTTTTGGCATTAATAATAATCAACGATTTCCCAAATAAAAAGTCAAATGCATGTGCCAATATTTAGATACCATTGTTATCTACGTAATTTATTGGAGTACATACCGTCCCACAACGCGGTGAAGCCTACTTGTACAATGTTAGAATAAACATATCGTCAATTATCGGAAGGGCGCAACGTCAGAAACAAGACGCTACCATATCTGTCGCGAGTCGCCGCTGTGCTCAACTCATTTCCTGCTCGGCACTCCCCTTTAATGATTTATGACTACTTCCGGAGCGGTGTTGCCGTATGAAATATTTAAACATGTTAACCTTTGTGGAGAGTTCCAAAATTTAAAAATGATTTTAAAACGATATATAAAATAGACGAACGAAATGGAATAACATTTATAAAAAAGCTAATATGTTTTAGAACATGGATTGATAACTAGGAACGAGCAAAAAAAAAATAAAATTTGTAATCAAATATAAAACAAAAAAAAATATGTTCACAAAAAAGCTTATTTACGATCGATCATATTTTAATAATATATCAAGAATAAAGAATAAAAATGACAATTAAAAAAATTAACAATACCGATCCCATTTGTAACCATTGCTTAATTAATTAAAAATATACTGTCACTGACATCGGCGTGTTGTAAAAATAAATATCTGTTTCGCTCTTTTTGAGTTTTATGTCGTTCTTTTTGACGACCCGGTTGGGTCTGGAAGTTTCAAAACTTAGCATATTTTATATGTGCATAAAAGATACAACTCTAGACAATATACAGTTTGTTTCATCTTACGGCTTCAAAGACTTCTGTAGATATAGCAATTATGAATAATTGTAAAAAAACAAATTATGTTTTCCTTAAACAATACAAGATTTCTCATTTGTCTGATTGACAATTTATATAAAACTTTCCAAGTGTTCCTTTTTTACTTTTCCTACAAACTACTTGACTTTTTTATTGTTGCAACACCTGAACCTAACACTAATGGGCTTTTGTCGAGTTCGTTTACGAGATTTGAAATTGGACTGGTAGTAAGCATTTAGATGAAATTATACAGATATAAACTAATTTTTAGAATAGTAATCTATATTGTCAAACACTTAATATACAAGTTTATAAATTTATTATGAAATATTTCCTTTTATCTTCTGAGTAGTATATAAATGTGTTCTTATGTTTATTACTTTTTTTATTAATTGACAATATCGTCTCAACTTCTTAGCTAATAGCCTACCTGAAGATGTTGTAATACAACGAAACCTAGGTCGTGGTAAAGAACTTAAAGAAAGTAGAAATAATACTACATCACGTAGTTTCATTTCATTGTGATGAATGAATTTCTACAAAATTAACGTCAAATCTATTCAATATCGTCTCAACTTAAACCTTAGTACGAGTGCGTTAGCATCATAAAATGACAAAAAAGGTAAAATATAAACAATAACGAAATAATATTTTTTTATATTATTTCCTATTAAATAACTAGATAAACTTAGTCCGAATATAATACATACGGAAAATAAGTGAAGTAACAAATTCTGAATTGCCTATGAATGACATAAACGGCCAAAGATTCTGAAGTCGTGAATCTAACTGTAAAAATTAACCATCAAAATGCAACTCTACACCAGAGTTAAAAATACTTAATCTAAGTGCATGTCTCCTAGTTAATATAGGATATATGTTTGGAACAAAACGGCGACATACAGCAAAGAAAGAACAGACAGAAGAAATAGAAGCAAAAAATCATTAGATCAGGTGGACTGATATCAGTGTAGCCAACTAAGGGTTTACCCTAAAATTTAAAGGGAAATAAAGTGGGATCGAGTAATTTTAGGGATGGATGGGGGGGGGGGGTAATATTCTGTAGCTCTTGAGGAGCATAAAATTAATCAATATAAAAATATCAATTAATTTCATTACTTTGTACAGGTATAATACCAATTTTTCACATGAACATTTTTAATAAAATCGAACTATAAAAAGCTATTTAATGTAAAATAAAAACATATTTAAAAAAATTACCTTTCCTGTGAGTTGCTTTACAGCTACAATATCTACATCAATTTACATTTATAAAAACTTAACTAGAAGATTAAAAATATCTAAAATGATAATTATGTAAAGACATCAAGAAATAATTAAGGAATTTTAAGTTTCAAGAGAAAAAGATTCTAAAAGTTGGCAACATTGACTAATATTACAAGGAAATAAGGAAAGAAACATGATACACTTTTCAGTTTCTCAGTTTTGCATGTGTGTGTGTGTATATATATATATATATATATATATATATATATATATATATATATATATATATATATATATATATATATATATATTCCATCAAAATAAAAACCCGTGAAAATAAGAAGAAACATTCTCACATAAAGATTCAACGATAGAGTTTGTTTCCAGCTTGCTAGAAACTAGAGCTGGAGTTCAAATAATATATTCTTACGCAGCCTGTTAGAAACTCTATTTTTAGGATAGCTGTTAAAGGACTCATCACTTGGATGGGAAAAAGGAGCCTACATACATGATCTGTCAAATCCACGGTACGGACAAATTAGAGAAAGGAGCTTTGTAGCGGGGAGACACACGTCGCACATTATTTTGAACTTAATATTTTGAGACCGGAGTTTCATTTCGAAAGACCCGTTTTTTTGCTCCCACTTTGAATTAGGGGATGCTGTAACTTAAATTTCATGTATATAGGTATAAAATTTTAGTATCTGCGAGGTTGTATCAATAGTACGAACAGAGAGAAGAGCGTGGTGGAATTATACGAGTTTACGGACGGAATTGCCCGCATGATGAAACACTATAGCTTTCCATCATATTATGTATTGTCAAACCATCGCAAACTTTTCTATATACAATTTGCGAGAGCACATCCGGCGATACAAACGATTCAACGTCGAAATAAACGACAGGACCCCGTGGGCGGCTCGCGGTTTAGTCAGTCCACGCGGCAACACTGAGCGCACAAAATCGAAAGTTAATCTAAATATTTATCAACATCATGCGCTCGAGGGTTTAACGACATCGAATCTCCGTATAAGTTTCTGCGATAAGCTTAATTAATTAGAGCTAGCATGCGTTGTAGCAAGCTGGCGGTCGCCCCTTTGTACGCTCGAAGAGTTTTGGAGCAACGGAGGCGATATGCGGTGAGCGAATCGCCAATTTAAATAGAATTAGTCGAAAGCACATATCAATTTGTAAAAGCGGCATGTAGTTTGTCGGTATGTTATCACTATCATCGTATATATTGTTAACTGAATATATGACTTGATATTGTGGGGTATACGTAATATTTATGAATATAGTGCACTTCGAAATTGAGTCATTTGTATCCTCAGATATTAATCGAAAATATATCGAAAGGATAATTGGTTTTGAAGTAGGTTTAGATGAGTTAGTGAAAAAATATAGATGCGTGGAGATATTCAAAATAAATTAAGTGAAAAAAACAAATTTTAAAGAAATATTGTATTTGCAGAAATATTTTATTTTTGAAACGGATATTGGTTATATAAAAACTAGAATGAAACAGGCAGAAGTAACTTTTTGATTTTTCCATAAAAATATTTCGAACTTTCCACGTCTTTAAATTATCTCAGAGTTTCGTACATCAAGCTGAAAAACCGTAACGTATCCGTTAATTTGTCAAACATAGTCGATTTTATCGAAAATCATGCTACGTAGAAACTTAAAATTTGGTATAGTAATACAACTTATTAATCTCATATTTACACTTGCTAACTTTTTTAAAATACTCATAAAAGAATCTATTTTTTTAATACTTTATTCACACCCGTAAACAAAGTGCTCAAAAACATGTTTCTTTAATTTTATATATCACACGAGATATCAATTGAAAGAGATGTTATGTACGAGGAATACAAACATATTTCAAGCGCATATTTAAAAAGATATTCTAATTTGCAAAAATAGAGCAATATTCCTTCTTATTTTCAAAAGTATTGAATCAAAAAACATGAAAAAAAAAATTGTGCGTGTCAGCTTCAACGCGTGACTGAAGTTTACTTCTTAAATACGATCGTCTTGGAATGTATAAAATAGATAACACTGTATGTAAATATAAACATTATTAAATATAAATGGAAAATTCTTTAATAAAAAATGCTGACAATATAAATAATTTCAAGTAAAACACAAATGAACTAGATCAAATTTATACAACAAAATTTAAAACATTTAGTAACGTCAGACTAAGAAGTTAAAATTAAAAGAAACTTTAATTTTATAGGACAGACGACACCAAATATCCACACATAATGACATTTAATGATTACATCTGGATATAAGCTAACGATAGTAAAGAATGTGTGTCACGCTCCGTCATTGCGATTACGCCATAAGCAAATGCCAAATAAATATATCGATATCTGACTCCAAACACGCGCAGAAATGTTGCGCAGTGAGACCACCTAACGGTTACACTTTTTTAACGCTTTGAACTTTGTGATAGAACAAGAGGACTAATATCAGTTCACAGCGTTAAAAAAGTGTAACCATTAGGTTACTACATTGATATTAGTTCTTCTGTTCTTCTTTCACTTATTCACTTTTTTTAGCGCTCTCAATATAGTACACTCTGAATTTCTGATTTTACTCCACATAAAACTTCATACCGGGCGCCACATACGAAAATCGATTCTTAAGGGGTAAACTCCAAAAAGAGAGTTGGTATAGTCTGGTTAGAAGATTATAGAAAAATTATAGCGATTATCCTAGAACTTATATTTTTTTTTAAATTTCTACCATGATTTAACGAATGTGAAAAATTTAATAGGCAAAATATTTACATTTTAAAAAATTAATATTTGTAGATAGTTTAATAGAAATACCGTGCACCCTTAAATATTTATAAGCGCCTAAATATGTGCGAAACCCTCATAGAAAAGAACCCTCATTGTACGACAGGTTTTTATTGTTTCAATACCATTCGGCTGATTGGCATTATTGGTATTGTTAATTTTCAAAATTCATTCGACAATAAATTTGCCTGCTTTTGTCATCTCACATATCATAATAAACGTATCTTGGTTTGTCCCGTATGCGTTCCTCTATCATTCATCTGATTTACTATAGACGGCGCGCAATTTCGTCCATATATAGGAAGATTGCGTATTGAGTCGGTGTATGAGTGCGCTTGACATAATTCAATTGAATCAAATACAAATAGCGATTTCGGTTGCTCTTTGACATAAGAGAATTAAAACAGAAATACCTTCTCAATTTGAGTGGCATTGTGAAGCATGCCAGGTATTGAAACTAAATACATTATTGCATTAAATTGAAAGTAAACGAAGTCGCAGGCAACAGCTAGTATGAAATATAACGCAGTAACAGCAACGAAGTTATGCCGCTCTCAGATAACGTCACCGCTCTCAAACCTCACCGATTTTAATGTTTATTTTGCAGAGTTTTTGTACACTTTCCCGAGCTGGAAATGAGAAGCGTCAGTTTAATTAAAGTGATCCCTTACGATTATACCGCCCAAAACAATGAAGTTTTATCTTATTACGGAGAGCGGCGGTCGGGCGGCGACGAAGCTCCCCTCTACTCCGCCCAAGTAGATAAATTAAAACATTTTAAATAGCGCAAAATGGAGAGTTCCGGGGCGATTCGAAGAACACTTATATTTATACGTACGTATAAAGATGTATATATATATACTACATTGAATGAACTTTTGTAAAGGCGATTATAGAAAATTTATTGCGTAAAAGTCGAGGAAAGTAATTAAGATTTATTTCTAAGTTACCTGTCAACTTTTAAAATATACCAAAAGATGCTCGTTTCATATTAAGTTGACAACTTTTCAGAAGTTCTAGTGAAAACTCATCGGGTATGAGATTGTTGTTACCTATAGATGCCAGACATTTCAATTTGAAAAGTGTAAAGCAAAACCAGATGCTTTGTTACAGGATTTTTCATTATTAGTCAAAATTTGTTTACGACACAAAATAGATATGAATAATCAAAAAACATATTTCTTTTACGAACCTTATATTATTCATATTTCTTTATTGCGAATTTTTCATTTTATTTTCATTACTAATTATTTGGGAGTATAAAATGTCTTAAAGTTCTCTAGTTTAAAATTTCTGTACAATGAACAAAAAATTTCGGAAAAGCAAATAATAAAAAATACGTTTCTATTATGAATAGATTACTTATATTCCTTCAGGGCAGTATACTTTTCGATTTTATGTAAAGAGTTAAACGCCCATGCTACTGAAGAGACTCTCATTATTTGTCCTGAATAAACCACAGGAGTTCGCGTGGCATCATTTTCTAGTAACGCCGTCCCACACAGTCGTATGAAGCTGGAGCTATCCACTTTGAAATAACGCATAATATTGAATATAAGTATTTATTTGACAGCTGAACAGCTCAATTGCGATAGTAATACGTTAAAATGAATTTGTCGGAGAGTTCAGTCGTATTGATTAATTGTTATCGAAATGCACACGTTACTAACGTAAACATATTAAACATAAATTAATCTCATTAGAGATTTAGGCTATTTTTCTTTTTATACATAAACCATTGTAATATTACAATGGTTATAATATAAATGAATGTTTCATCTTCGTAGTAAACTAACCAATGCTTTACGGTATACTGAAAGAAATAATTATAGATCTTATTTGATTTTTATTATTCCGCTAGCATAGTGTTTAAACTATCTAAATTATAATTTGAAAGGTATCGATAGATGTATAAAATATCTTAAAGAAAAACAAAATTTTTGAGCAATTCTACAAAGCACCCGCCCAATATACACCGTACATAGATGATCAAATTCCCATTATCAACATAAAAGCAAAATTAACGCACACAATTTGACAACAATACATCAATTCAGTCACGTCGAGTAGACTTGATTTGAAAATGTAAGCATTTACGGTTAGAGCGGAATGAAGAGATAGGCGAGGGAGGTTTAATTTGCGTTCGCCCGCCCGCCCTCCGACTTAGTTATAATTATTTACAATGAACGGACCCATATCCGTCCGAGAGCGCCCGGCGCAACAAATCTGGTTACGAGGTATAACGTGTCCATCATACAGAATCTGTAGATTTTCAATTAGAATTACAATTGCAAACATTTATCTGGACGAAAAAATTAGAGAAAAATTAACTGAGAAATAAATTCTTGTACTGATCTCGATCAGTACTGCCTGATTAATGAATTAATTTTTCTGATGACAATGTACAGTAATAAAAAGAACTGCAATAGAGAAATAAAATCTTACTATCGTACGTTGAATAAACAACAGTGTCTGTTGCTTATTTACATACAACCTCTTCAACTCTCCACATCTAAAAAACCGAAGAGGTAAAAGAGGACCGAACTATAAAATGTTTTCAAAATATCAATCGTCGAATGTATGCGAGTGAAGGACTTCCCACAATACCTGAATGCTTTAACAATATCATATATATACATACATATCCTGAAATTTCTGGAGCCCGACTAATTAGCAGTGATCAAGGGGTTATATTTTTAAAACTGGGATCAATCCCGGGGTTAAAAACATATATCAGAACGGGATTAGTATACACAGACATTAAACGATTGATAATCGTTTAAATTTGGAGCTCTGTTTTACGATTTTATGTCGCTACTTTGCGTCTGTTACACGTTACGTGGCAGGGCACTGAGTCCGCCCGGTTTGAACGTGTTTTATCATTTTTAAAGACTAGTGCGAGAGATAGACGCTTGCACATAGTGTTCTAACAGAGTTTATTTGTGTTTACTATTTTAATTTTAATACAAAACTTAAATGTGTGTTTTTCTATTTGTTTTTATTTTTTCATTATTTTATTTCGCTCGCTTATCAAATAATTAGAGGCTTAATATGTACAACTACATTGTAACCGGTTAATAATAGAAAATAAGCAGTAATAGTTGTTTTCCAAACAAATGTACCACTTTTTTATAATAACCCTGATACAGATAAAATATCATTCCGAGGACGGGATCGTTATTCACGATTTTTCTACATTTTGGAAGTAAATTTATTTAAACGGTTTAAAGCCCTATGCTCATGGACCAAACCATGTTTGTTTTTTTCATGTTTAGTTTTATGTTCTGTGAACCTAACAGACCGCGGGGTATATCATTCACGCCTTGGATTTGAATTTTCCATCATATTGCACTAATTCGTGCGTATAATTATCACATACAATTACAACTGTCATTCATTAGTCATGTTATATTAAATGACAACTCTGACGATGAACGATAAATAGCCAGAGGGCTTATATACGCTCGAACGTTCTGACGTGAAGTTGTTAATATCTAAATATTATTAAAAACCGGTTCTCAATAATAATTCGATAAAATTTTTGCCTCATATATATATATATATATATATATATATATATATATATATATATATATATATATATACACAATGATTTGCTGTTATAGAAATTACACATATTAAGGAGTGGGGTAGGGTAGGGTAGGTGGGTTCAAAAATAAATGTATTTAAACAGATGTAATCGAGAACACTTCTTATGTAATAAAGGAAAATGACATTAATTTTCAGAGCTGTGAAATTGCAAAAATGACTATTTTTTAGGTTTCCGTCTCTCCAAATGAAAAAAACACAAACCTTACAGAATTATTTTGTTGTCTGTCAAAGCCCTTTTTCTCAGGACCAGCTAGAGGTATCAAGTTAACATCGTAAACTTGAGACCTATGGCCTTATTCTGCTGCAAAAATTTTACTTTTCTGCAAGATTTTGAAGAAAACGACATTGCCCTTCAAAATGCATTTTTTGCTTGTTATACCGTCATCAAAACCTATAGGGTATTTCCGGTCGGCCAGATCTTGAAAGTCGGCAGAATGTGAGACTTGTAGCATAAGTAAAGAAAAAAATCCAAAAATAAATGATTTCTAATTATATATAGAGTTACACATTTATTTGAAAAATGTCGCCTGTGAAAGATATAGTAGCCAACAAATCTACGTTTTTTCTGTAATCACATCATGCAACTTGGAAACTTGAAATAGTATTACAATGTTGTAAAAAACAATAAAAAACACATATGGTGTACCGTCTTTTTAAAAAAATTCTTAGAAGATTTAAAGAGGGAGTAAATAACGGACTTGTTTTTTTTATTTTATATTTGTTTCATCGTACAAGTTAAGATGAATAAATAAATTAGAAGATGAATAAACAAAGAAGTGTTTGTTTATTCCTCTTCTAACTAAAGTTCAATTGTTTTCTTAATCCCTTTTTTTTCCTTATTTAAGTATTTTCGACATAAGTTTATGCTGCAGATTATGACAAATACGAGCTATATCATCATCATCATCATCATATATATTAATACGCTAAGGTTAAGATGTTACTCTCCCTTTTTAGAAAAAACCTCACAACTAATCCACATAAATTATATATTATTTTATAGATAATTGCTAGCTCTACCGGCATCCACAACTTAAAAATTTATTATTGCTATTGTTTTTGCAAATTAATTAATTATTAAAATTATATACACAAAACAGCAATGCTGCCATCTAACGGCTCAACGTCAATACGATTGACGGTCGGTAAAATTTTTGTTTAAATTTCAAATCCACTCACGTATAAATAAAGTGGCGCTTTAGCTCAATGCTTTTGATACTTGCGCCTCTTTATGTCAATTTTAGTAAAATATTTGTTTGATCTGTCAGCTGAGCTTCATAATGGAATAAAAACGTAGTAAGCAGTGTGCAAAATTAGAAATGAATTGAATACCTGCAATAAATTTTGATTCATTAAATTGAGTTGAATAATTTATAATGCGAAGACTTCGCACGAGTCACGCTAGTATATATATATATATATATATATATATATATATATATGTATGTATATATGTATATGTATATATATATATATATATATATATATATATATATATATATATATATATATATAATATCGGTTAACTGTCTCTCAGATTAATTATCATACTTAAAAGAAACAATATAATATTTTGATTAATTATAAAATTAATTATATTTTGATAACAATTGTCACGGTGTGTTAACCGGTTGTATACAATGTAAAGTTGGATCCAGTCGCGTGCGATGTATGTGCGGATGTTCAAATGTCCTGTACATTTTAGCACAGAGCGTGTTTTATATTAACGTTTTACTAACTGTATAAATGATGAAAATAATTTTTTTTCGGTATTTTAACAGAAATATCTAATATCAATCGATAATATGTAGATTAGGTAACATATTTATATAAAGAAAAATAATATTAACACTGTATACTTTTAAATGCTTATATATGCCGAAATATGTACGGAACCCTCATAGTGTGAGTTTTACGAGTATTTAACTAATTTTATTTTGTATTACGTTTTCGGAAAAAGGTTAAAATGTTAAATTTTTTTAACTGTATTTACTTAGATAAATTTAGCGATAGAGAATGTTATTGAATATATAAAATTTATCGTGTACAGACTTAATAATTTTAAAGACCATGTATCTTTTATTACATATCACACAATTTAATTCGATGACATTTTATGAATTCATACGCCAATCATTTAAAAATAACTTGCAAGAATTAGAACACGACTAAATCAATTTTTACTGTAACTAATTTTTTGTTTTGTCCTTATTTTGTGTATTGTCCACAAAATGAGAATAAGAACAAAATGTTATAGAAAATATATTATTAAGAGGGCCGACACTTAAAGTTTCATAATTTAGAAAAATAATATAAAAATAGGGTCGAAATACGTCACTATTCCCAAGAGTAAACCAAATGTTCATGTTATGTTTAACTAGAGAAAGAAAAAGTTTGACCTTTATTTAATTCCATTCGTGAGAGTAAATAGAAGTATAGAGCTTCTCAGTGAGTCGATATCTCAAGAAATTCAGGTGAGCAAATGGAAAAACAAAATAATTTGCTTGATTTTCATATAATAAGATCAATTATATTAATGATAGTAATTTGACCTCTTTATCCTACAAATAAAGCTGTCTAGTCTCAATGGCATTAATTTACCAGAACGTCCCGACAAGGTCAAAATATATTTTAATTCTCCAGTAATTTACGAAATTACAGACGGTATATAAAGCAAATAAATATTTACTATGTAGTTGTTATTTCTTTCAAAATGATCTTTCGTCGAATATCTCCGTAACGATATCAGAAAATAAACACACTGTTTACAAAATTACTTTCAAAAATCGTTACTTGCTACTATGCTTAAACCTTAGATAAGAGAACTCACCTGCTATATTTCAGTAGTAGTAGTTATACTCACCAAATATTAATTCCTGAAAAAATTTCCTAAAAGAGGTACGAGACTTAGGGTACCTCCAAATCCATGACATTGACAATCATCTCCAAATTCAGGACGTTTCATGACGAGCTACTGTTAGTAAAGTAGGATATAAATATTTTATGAATTAACCGCAGAGTATTTGTTGAAATTTACGTAACGATTATTGCCGAAAAATTTTATAACTTTACTTGGTACAAATATAATCAACCTTGCCATTGTATTTAAGAAAACAAACTGAAGAGCGGAGTTAGTTATTATCTAAAATAAATCACATAGACTGCTTTAAATCTCCTTAAAAAAATTAATATTAGAATAAACTTGAACAAAATTTAATAACCGTAAATTTTTCAGACTGCTCAAATTATTTTTGTTAATTATCAGGTGACACGTAAGGTTGATATTTAAATTCAAATATATTTTGAAATATTCAAAATTCGCCTACGGTTTCTGAAAGTTCTCTCATCTAAGGGGTAAGTAACGGGCACACCTGCACGAGCAGCACGAGACCTCCCACCTTCTCCCCGCGCCGAGTCAACTTAAATATATACTTAAGGGAACCCACAAATTTATTTCTAACATGAAAAAATTATTCGTAATACATGGCAATACGAGCACGTACAAACTACTTCCTCAACACTGGACTACTAAATGACAAGGCCATCTAAAATTACAATCGCACATTATGCTCCATAAAATAAAAACGGCGCTAGCGAAACGTAAGCCGTTTGGAAAATGGAATGATTTTAAAACGACGACCATAATACAGAACCGGCGTTAATAAAATACACACGTGGCCAGTTTCGCTAATGAAAAATTCCTCACCATCCTTTCCGTACAATAGATATATTCACGGCAGACTGCAGACGCAGAAATTTAAATGAAAAACCTCCATACGATGCAAAGAATGGACTGGCCGCAGCGTTTTTCGTAGGCTATTGAAGTACCACTATAGAGAACGAACTGCATATGCAATATAGGAATAAGTAAACTGTTAAAACTAACTGGAATCCAACTTGAAATAGTGATAAAATTTACATTTCTTTTCTCCTGAAATAAAGTATTAAGAAAATGTTAATGATTGCACTTGAATTGCGAAAAGTTAATTAAAAGAAAATACTTAAATGGTCACAGCTACCGTAATATGCGAAAAGTATATTCCAAGATGAAAATAGTTTACTGCTTATGTTAAATACGAAGTTTTTGTTGTATGTAAAATTATTAATCGTAAAGAGGGTATTCCTTTATAAAGACATTTTAGTCCTAATTAATATAATAAATGCTATAGCTACTTCTTTTACTTATTTATTCCACTTTCACGTCTCAATTATTCAACCGACCATTTTCAAATTTTAAACATATATAGGTGTTGTCATGGACATAAAGAAAATACTTAAATGGTCACAGCTACCGTAATATGCGAAAAGTATATTCCAAGATGAAAATAGTTTACTGCTTATGTTAAATACGAAGTTTTTGTTGTATGTAAAATTATTAATCGTAAAGTGGCGATTCCTTTATAAAGACATTTTAGCCCTAATTAATATAATAAATGCTATAGCTACTTCTTTTACTTATTTATTCCACTTTCACGTCTCAATTATTCAACCGACCATTATGAAATTTTAAACATATATAGGTGTTGTCATGGACATAAAGAAAATACTTAAATGGTCACAGCTACCGTAATATGCGAAAAGTATATTCCAAGATGAAAATAGTTTACTGCTTATGTTAAATACGAAGTTTTTGTTGTATGTAAAATTATTAATCGTAAAGAGGGTATTCCTTTATAAAGACATTTTAGTCCTAATTAATATAATAAATGCTATAGCTACTTCTTTTACTTATTTATTCCACTTTCACGTCTCAATTATTCAACCGAACATTTTCAAATTTTAAACATATATAGGTGTTGTCATGGACATAAAGAAAATACTTAAATGGTCACAGCTACCGTAATATGCGAAAAGTATATTCCAAGATGAAAATAGTTTACTGCTTATGTTAAATACGAAGGTTTTGTTGTATGTAAAATTATTAATCGTAAAGAGGGGATTCCTTTATAAATACATTTTAGTCCTAATTAATATAATAAATGCTATAGCTACTTCTTTTACTTATTTATTCCACTTTCAAGTCTCAATTATTCAACCGACCATTATGAAATTTTAAACATATATAGGTGTTGTCATGGACATAAAGAAAATACTTAAATGGTCACAGCTACCGTAATATGCGAAAAGTATATTCCAAGATGAAAATAGTTTACTGCTTATGTTAAATACGAAGTTTTTGTTGTATGTAAAATTATTAATCGTAAAGAGGGTATTCCTTTATAAAGACATTTTAGTCCTAATTAATATAATAAATGCTATAGCTACTTCTTTTACTTATTTATTCCACTTTCACGTCTCAATTATTCAACCGAACATTTTCAAATTTTAAACATATATAGGTGTTGTCATGGACATAAAGAAAATACTTAAATGGTCACAGCTACCGTAATATGCGAAAAGTATATTCCAAGATGAAAATAGTTTACTGCTTATGTTAAATACGAAGGTTTTGTTGTATGTAAAATTATTAATCGTAAAGAGGGGATTCCTTTATAAATACATTTTAGTCCTAATTAATATAATAAATGCTATAGCTACTTCTTTTACTTATTTATTCCACTTTCAAGTCTCAATTATTCAACCGACCATTATGAAATTTTAAACATATATAGGTGTTGTCATGGACATAAAGAAAATACTTAAATGGTCACAGCTACCGTAATATGCGAAAAGTATATTCCAAGATGAAAATAGTTTACTGCTTATGTTAAATACGAAGGTTTTGTTGTATGTAAAATTATTAATCGTAAAGAGGGGATTCCTTTGTAAAGACATTTTAGTCCTAATTAATATAATAAATGCTATAGCTACTTCTTTTACTTATTTATTCCCCTTTCACGTCTCAATTATTCAACCGACCATTATGAAATTTTAAACATATATAGGTGTTGTCATGGACATAAAGAAAATACTTAAATGGTCACAGCTACCGTAATATGCGAAAAGTATATTTCAAGATGAAAATAGTTTACTGCTTATGTTAAATACGAAGGTTTTGTTGTATGTAAAATTATTAATCGTAAAGAGGGGATTCTTTTATAAAGACATTTTAGTCCTAATTAATATAATAAATGCTATAGCTACTTCTTTTACTTATTTATTCCACTTTCACGTCTCAATTATTCAACCGACCATTTTCAAATTTTAAACATATATAGGTGTTGTCATGGACATAAAGAAAATACTTAAATGGTCACAGCTACCGTAATATGCGAAAAGTATATTCCAAGATGAAAATAGTTTACTGCTTATGTTAAATACGAAGGTTTTGTTGTATGTAAAATTACTATTCGTAAAGAGGGGATTCCTTTATAAAGATATTTTAGTCCTAATTAATATAATAAATGATATAGCTACTTCTTTTACTTATTTATTCCACTTTCACGTCTCAATTATTCAACCGACCATTTTCAAATTTTAAACATATATAGGTGTTGTCATGGACATAAAGAAAATACTTAAATGGTCACAGCTACCGTAATATGCGAAAAGTATATTCCAAGATGAAAATAGTTTACTGCTTATGTTAAATACGAAGTTTTTGTTGTATGTAAAATTATTAATGGTAAAGAGGGGATTCCTTTATAAAGACATTTTAGTCCTAATTAATATAATAAATGCTATAGCTACTTCTTTTACTTATTTATTCCACTTTCACGTCTCAATTATTCAACCGACCATTATGAAATTTTAAACATATGCAGGTGTTGTCATGGACATAAATATAATTTATCTCGGGAAAAACTTAATACGTTCGAGCGAAGCCGCGAGCAACCGCTAATCATTCTATAATTTAAAAATATCTCAAAATTCTACGTGGATTTACATTAGTCTGGAAATTTTGAATTCTCTATGTAATAGAGAGTTGATTATCCTAAATTTGCTGATTTTATTTAAAAAAGCAGAGGCAAAAAAAAATAACAATTTAACAAAAAGTATCTTTAAAAGTATTGTAGGGACAGAATTAATATATCTCTGTCCCATTCGTCCTCGTAGAATACAAAACTTCTTTACTTTAACCGATTATCAAGATTGTTAGAATTTCTTTCACTCTTCACCAGAGAAACCTTGAAATTATGAATTATGGTATAAACAAATAATCAAATATTTTACTGGTTATCTATTTCATTTTATTTTGTTCACATATGTATTCAGTTCTAGATTATAATTTGAAGGCAACATGTTACTATAATGATAGAACACAGGAAAAAGATGGGAACAATTGAGTATCCCAACAGAGCCACTGAAATGATGAGATGTCGTATCAGTTTTTTTTTCATAACCCACCCCGTCTCCTAGCCACCTTCTATTTCCTGTCGCACCTGCCGCACGACGACAGTGGAGGGGATGGAAAAATTAAATTATAAAGCGCACGCCACACTCCCACAACGTAAGCCTCTGCGACGTGTTACGGGACAGTTTTTAAAACGAGCACTTCGGCTGGCCCAAAAAGTAAATTAATTTAAAAGTTGGCCATAACTTTGATAATTATTGTACGCGGTCGAGGCAGACAGCGCGTGAAGCTGTCTGTAGTCATTACGATTTTCCCGCACTGGAACAAAATTTGATTGTACTACCTATTTTTACGAGACTTTTATTATGTATACACATACACACACATATATATATACATATATATATATATATATATATATATATATATATATATATATATATATATATAAACTCTTTTGCAAAAAAACGGGCACTTATAGGAATAAACCATATCAGAGTTATTTTTTTATTATTTGATATATTTTATATGGCGATATGATGAGAATGTTGTTATTTATTATTGAGATATCGTTTTTACCTACTTCAGTCATTAAAAATGCGAATAAATAAAAAAAACAATGTAAAGTCCACAGACGAGCGTTTTTATACTGGTACATTAAAAATGGCTAAAGTTTATTTTTGAATATTTTTTATTAATCTAACGTAAAATTTAAAAATGCGCTTAATCTGCTAGGCATGCTTTCGACGACGTTTTTTATCATTTCCTGAGGAATACGTTCCCATTCAGCTACGATCACATTTTTAAGGGCCTGAATGTTTTCTGGAGCTAGTTTTACGGCTCTGACGCGTCGTTTCAGATTATCCCATATTTGTTCTATCGGATTGAGGTCGGGACTTCTAGCTGGCCAGTCTACTCGATGAATTCCGGCCTCCTGCATATACACATCAACGTCTCTAGAGCGGTGGGCGCGAGCGTTGTCGTCCATAAAAATGGACTCGCCTCCAACTGCTGTTAATGCGAGTTGGGTATGAGGAATAAGAACCTCTGTTATGTACCTTTGCGCATTGAGTGTGCCATTTTCAATAAAAACTAACTCGCTACGGTCATCTCAGTTAATACCAGCCCAAAACACTACGGAGCCTCCACCACACTTCTGTAAAGCGTTCTCCAGGTCTTCGTAAGACTCGTCGACGTCGATCCTCACCACTAATCGATATACGAGCTTTATCGGAGAATAAAACACTATTTCAGCCTTGTTAAGTCCATGACGAAAAATTTTGAGCGAATGTCAATCTGGCAACTCGATGCTCACGAAACAATGTAGGGCCCCGAGCTGGGCGATAGCTACGTATATTGACGGCCTGAAGTCTTCTTCTGACTGCCCATAGGCTTACGCATGTACCTCTAACGTTTTCGAGGTTCTATTTGAGATCCACGTACGTAATTTGACGATTTCGTAGCGCTTGACTGACTATGAAGCGGTCGTCCCGTGGCTCGGTGCACCATTTTCTTCCAGAACCAGGCCTTCTACTGACGGAGCCCGTTTCTTGGTATCGTTGCCAGGTCCATTGGGCGGTGGAACGGCTCATATTATACTGCTGAGACACATAACATTGGCTACAGCCTTCTTCAAGCAGCGCAATAATTTTACAAGCTCTTAATCGTTTTTTCAACCATACTGAGAACAGCAAACAGAAGTGAACTAATGCAGCAAACAGCAGAAATTTAATTAAAATTTATTCGTTAAAATAAAAAACGTAACAAATGAAAAAGAACTTAATAAGAGTTGGATTTCATTTACAGTCAAAAAAATCGTTTTTGTCAGTGAAAGAGAATTTTCATTCAAAAAGAATAAATTCAAATTTAGAACGTTCGTTTTTATGTGCCAGAATACACTATACCTGTCAGTAACAATTACAATTCATACAACCTCTTAATAAATAATATTTTGTTAATAATATGACAAAAGCAAAACCGCCCGTTTTTTATGCAAAAGAGTGTGTATGTATATATATATATATATATATATATATATATATATATATATATATATATACATATACATATATATACATACATACATATATATATATATATATATATAGACACACACATACACATTATATACTAGTGCGAGATTTTGTATTTGGTTTCGTAAATTACACCAAATTTACGAAAGTGCTTTTTATAATTTTTGTATAATTTATGTATAATTTGGTCTAGCTACCATAACTCGTGTAGGAAAATGGTGGCTCTTGATGTTTCCAGATCTTAACCTCAACCTGAATGTCTTCCAACCCTAAAAAAAAGGCTTTTATTAGACTAATAGGGTGTCACTCAAATTTTCTGAAAACAAACAAAAATTAATATATCATCTCGTTTCTAGATAAGTTCAAAAAGTTAATAGCGCGACATGCCGAGCTATCTAAGATCATACTCGTGTTTCAATTATTTAAATATAAATTATAACCAAAGAATTAATGTTATAACAAAATATTGTTGATATGAAACCTCACACAAAAATAATAAGTGCTAAAACAATTTTCTTTGTTTATTATACGTGTAACATATTACCATGAAACACTAATCTTGCAAGTTTAATTTCCATTTAATTTTATTTAGACTGTAACTTCAGCCACCGCAGCGTTAAAAAAATCTATTAATCTATGTAAATTCAGGTCCATCTCGTGGTACATAATCTGTGAAAATTTTGAAACTTCTTTCTTTAACTACAACAACGAAGCTACCCTGTGACAGAAAGACGTAAATATGATCTGATATCCTTTAACAAATAAACCAAACCTAGACTAACTAATTTTCCTAACGCGTTTTCCAAAGTAATTTAATAATTTGGTACTTGTGTGAGCCTTAATTTCAAATTAAATCATACTTGTAGTTAAAGTATTATTGTACTAGTTAACCTTGTTTATCCATTTAGGTAAATCCAAATTCTGCGTAGAAACGTTTCAAACTCGACAGACTGAAGCGTTTCACCTTTCCAAATTACACAAAGGACGCTAAATTAGACTGTCTGCCTCTGTATAGACTAATTGAGGCTTCAATGACAAGCGGCATCGGTGATATTGAGATACAAACATCCAGATAGCATATTGCTATATATGTGACATTGCTCTTTGTGGGCAAATTATTGTCGCCATTCCGCATGTGCGCGTTTTTGCGCTTATTGCATTTGAATAGCGACTTGTGTCTGTTTGTAGAGCACTTTAAGTATATAGTTTACAGAATACTTTTGTCATAAATTACGCTGATGTTATCTTAAAAAATAATTGATTGTGTAAACAACTGATCGGTGTTGAAGGAGCGGACGATCACGCAGTATTTCGTATAATGGACAAATATGTATCGATTAATTTGGTATAAAGGCGCTTTTATCTTTCATCGTTCTACTTTTTTGACATGATAACATCTTACAAGGCGGTATGTCGGAGAGGAGTATCATGCACGGGATCACGGAATTACCGCTGCAAAATCGACGCGGTTGGAGCGAAACAAACCACTGTAGTGTCATGAAACAGATCAGTATAAGATGTTAAATGCGATTTTTTAGAATCGCCCTACATGGGGCGTCCGAGGCGGCGGAGGATATGGCGCGATGAATGTTTTCGAGCGCATCACAGTTCACTGTTGTTCAGTGAGTAACAGTGAACCGAGACGCACTCAAAAACATGTCGCTCAAAAACATGTGTCGTTTGATTATAAGGAAGTACGAGGAGAGGTCGTCATAAATTTCAACCAGATACAGCCATGCCCAATTTTTCGATTCTTGACCTCAGAAAGTATAATGAGTGAACGAGCAATTTAAACGTGCTGAAAAAATTAATGTAGCTATATTAATAGAAGTTAATATATAGTTTCACTAGTTTCACTCAAAAATGCAACCAGTGAGACTCATTTCCCTTAAATCATCATTATTCATTACCAAATTATTCTATAAATATAAGATATACTCTACGTCTTCCTTTATATTATAGGCTATTCGACGCTGAACGTTTTATGTCAATCGAATATGCCATTTTTGCGCGAAATCCTAAAAAAAAACTAACAAAACAAACCTCTCTCTGAAAGTATTGACTTCTAGTTTTGTTAGTGTTTTTGAGTTGAATTTGTTTTGAAATTAAGATTAAGATAAGCATTATCCTTTCTAATATAACAATGCCGAATGATAATAGCTTTATCAAATGATATAACAATACTGTTGAATGAGTCTAAATATTATAACATCTTATTGATAGTATAGTATTGATATTATTAGTATTGATATTATACTTAAAATATTTTAGCTATAACTTCATGTGTTTTAGGGATCTTGGAAAATAGATGCAATAAACGAGATGTCCTAAAGGACTTCAACGCCCTTTTTTCAATTTTAAAAATCGGAAATTTTCACATGTATTCAAATCACATCATATAATAAAATATCCTCTATTATTATGTATTTAACTGAAATTGTAACTTATTAAATATTTAATTTTATGTAAACTGGACTGCAAATGTCACATCAATAGATATATGTAAATAAATGCTATCTTTGTTTGGAAACTGATAGAGAAGCTTCACATGGACAGTCACTCGGCGTCGGGCTTTACAAGGGAAATTTCGCCGAAACACACCAGTTGTGGAGGTCTCGACTTTTGGAATTTGAGGTGATTCGATAAAAAAACCGGCAAAAATTCATCTTACAACAAAAGTACATAAAATATTCATGTTTCAAAATAACGTTTAAAGTACTACAATTAATTTGAAATTTTTTTATAATCAGTTACTGAATAAAAGAAAAACGCCTTTAAGTATATTTCATCCTATATAGACCTGATTCGTTCTGAACCTTCACACAATATTATTTCATTATATATTTCATTGCTCTAAAGAAAATCTCGTTAATCAATTAATTAATTTATATTTATCATCTGCTTAGTAGATAGACACGCCAACTAAGCTAGATACGCAGATAACCTCAGTCAATATAATTAATCCATTATCAAGTTTCTACTAGCACATGACGTTGTGTAATTTACATAATAAAATTTAAATTTTGTGCAAATTTTATTAAAAACCTGATTATAATTAATAATCAAAAGAATTCCTTTATACGCAATTTTCTACAGAAATCAATGTGTAAATTCAAAAATTGATTTTTAGGTAACTTAAATGCGAAATAATGGTTCCTCGTGCATCGTTTCTCTTATCATTTTCCTTAAGCAAACAAAATAGTAATCAAATACTCTACTAAATTTATTTTACCGACTAGTGTCTGTCAGTCGTTCCTATTTTTAATTATAGAAAAATATAAATTATGATGAAAATTTATTTCGTTGTTTCTATGGATAATAATAATATTATGAGGGTTCATAATTCACTAATAATGATAATTCACTAATAATAATCTAACTACCACCACTGATGCAAAGGCCATCGACGACGAGTCAGTTCCCTCATCTCCATTCAGCTTTAATATTAAGTGTTCAAGTTAACAATCTATACAATTGGTCACAAAAAAAATTATCATAACATTTTTTTTTTCATTTTTTCATCATAACATTTTTTTTGCATTCTTCTTTATTTAATATAATATTAAGTACATTCGCGAAGTAATTTCTTCATAAAAAATTGAACTAATAGAAGCATCTATTAAAAATAATCTTTAGAACGGAAAAACGGAATACATTATGGAAAGTCAGATAATTGGTAAATAGGTAAGAAAATGTTTGTGATAATTTATAAATGCCCTTTGTTCATTAAATATTCAATAAAATCCATATCATCCATTCAATCCATCCAGTATATATACTCGAATTAGCAGTACATATAAATACATTTTGTGAGAATATACATTTTAACAGTAACAAGTGGAATTTCAACAGAAATTGGCCACAAAGTAACTCTGTTCAAATCCTAAGCGATAAAGTTACAATGTCTTTTTAAGTCTTCTAATGCAAAGTACACATTAAACTCGTCCCAATGGTACTCGCATCCCCCCGAGTAGCGGAAAAGGAAAGAAGTGAAAAGCGTAACTTCCTTTAGGTAAAATGAAACAACTTGAATCTTTATTTTTACTTACGTTCCTGTTGTATGTTTAATGGAATCGTTTTCCTTTCCTTTAAATAAGATTACGTAATGTATGATAACAGCCATAGGATAGGATTAATTAAGTTCGCATAGTATCTTCGTAGTCACCGCAACTTAGATATTTTTTCATCGCAATGCAAGAGAGCTTTCCTCAAAAAATTAGCAGAATATCTTAGTAATTATAGTATGAGCTGTTGCACAGAAATATACCGCTGAACTTACGCAAAGATACATTTGATTTATTTTTGAAATATTATTTAATATCTTAGTAATTATAGTATGAGTTATTGCACAGAAATATACCGCTGAACCTACGCAAAGATAGATTTTATTTATTTTTGAAATATTATTTAATATCTTAGTAATTATAGTATGAGTTGTTGCATAGAAATATACCGCTGAACCTACGCAATGATAGAATTGACTTACGATTGAAATATTATTTAAGTGCAAGTAATACTTGATCACAAGGCATACCACCTTTGACAGTGCGGCGTACCGCGTCGTACGGCGTCGGTTGTAAGATATTGCTCTCGTAGCAATAAGTCCGCCATACGTATCAGTTGTATACGTTAAAGTATATAAATAAATAAATTACTAAGTGAGAATATTTATACGATCATTCTAATGGGGATTCTATTTGGTTAAAATTAACAATAATAATAATAGAATTACAATCAAATTACAAATTAATTTTAAAATAACCTATCGAGCACGATTAGAACTCACACTACGAGTATTCCGTACATATTTAGGCACCCATAAATATTTAAGGATACATGGTATTTCTACAAAACTATTCACAAATGTTACGTTACATAACATATTGCCTACTGTTTCTTTCCCAGCCGTAAAATCATAGTGCATATTTCAAAAACTATAAAATCTAAGATAAATGCTGTATTTTTCCTGTAATCTTGTGGTCACATTTTAACAAATCTGTTTTTTTTTACGATTTTTGGAATTTATGGAAATAGTTAAGAAAACAAGAAGCAGGCTGGATTTTGGCATAACTTTTGGAATATATTTTTAGACACGTAATTTAAAATTATGAAAATACACAGTTTTCCACCCACAAGCTTCGAAAAACTAAATTTTTTTAAGATTTTAATTCAGCAATTTTGGAAATAAAGCATATAAGCATAAGAATTGGCATATATTTCAATATATCTCTAAATATATACTACCTAAAATTACGAAAACATTTTTTTTTTGATATTCTATAACTCTTTCAAACGATATCCTATCTTTAATATGGAACTAAAAAATTTATGAGTACCTAATTTGCTCACTCCTCAAAAATTTTGCAATGAATATTTTTGAGTTGTAGGCAAGGATATAAAACTGCATATATCTATAAACCGACGTAACATTTTCCCTAATTCCAACTAGCAAAACTCCGAAGCAAAAGAAACGATATACTAATTGAAATGTATAAGGTGTCTGACTTCATGGAATTTAAGTTTCGGTATAATTTTTTTGTGGAGTAAATACATAGTTATTTAGTCTTGTTTATGTTTTGACATCAGCGAAGAGAATATCCTCTTCTCTTAATGACAAAACAAAATTGATCCTAATAACTTTATATAAATTTTAACACAACTGAATTACATCACGTATAAAAAAATAGATCTATAAATTTACTGTTATTCTAATTGTGAGTGGATATATTCAGCTTTATCAGTTTTTAAACAAATTTTCATTTTTAATTGATTAATGCTGAATATAAGCACTCTGATTAATGCTGAATATAAGCACTCTGATTAACGCATATATACTATGTTTTATTATTGTGTCAAATTTCAAGTCCCCATGTCAATCGGTTTATGAGAAAGACGACTGTGACCGGACTAAAAGACAAATGAGTGATCATATAAGAATTGTGTTTTCTTTTCTGAAACAAACCCAAAAACTTTTCTTTTAGTGTAAGTTCGTGTGTGGAGAAATTAGATCGTAACGAAAAGTGAAACACATCGCTAATGGAAAGAGTGACTCAACGCGTACATCACTCGTACGGACTCAAACATAGCAGAGTGCAAGTAAAGTAAGTGTAGCTTATTTCACTTTTTATTATATTCATAGTCATAAAAATTTCTTTTTCTTATTATTTTTTAATCATATTAAGCCAATCAATAAGAAAAAAGACTCGTTAGAGCCAGTGCGTTACACAGACACGTGGAATATTAATATATAGTACACGTTAATCAATTTTTTTTTATATAAGCGAACGATAGTAAACTATGTGTGTCACACTCCGTTATTGCGATTACACCATAAGAAAATTCCAATAAGTATGTCACCCTCCATTATCGCGATTACGCTATAAGAAAATGCCAAAAAACATATTTATATCTCACTCTAAAGATGCGCAGAAATGTTACGCGGAGAGGCCACCTAGCGGTTACACTTTTTTTTAACGCTCTTATATTACTCCTCATAAAACTTCATATTGGGCGCCATATCTGAAAATCGACCCTTAAGGACCAAACTCCAAAAACATGATTACCAGAAGTTTATCTAAAGTTAAAGCTCCTCGTACTTAACAAATCATTATTCCTAGTTTCACATAATCTTCCGTCAGCGTTTTGATGTGCAAAATCGACATTTACATCCTCTATTCAACTGACTAATCAAATTTAACGTTAATAGATATTCTTTACAAGCAGTCTATCGTTTCACGTCTAATTAAACCAAACGTAATGTGGGAGCAAGCTTATAGGGCGCTTTCGAGTTTGAGCTCGTACTACACCCACGATCGATGTCTGAATAAGCATTTCAAATAACAGAAGGGTAGAAAAACATACACCCCAAAGTAACATCAAGGGTGGCCGGTTAATAAAATAAAGTAGCAAAAGGTATTGACACAGCATTCAGCGTGAACGCGGCGCTTGTGCGCGCCCGTACTGACAAGCTGACACGCAAAGTGCTCGACACAATTATATTGAAATGCGTTCAACATGACGAATTATATAATATATTTATTTTTTATACAATTTTACGTTCCATTGTACGGGTGGCATTGTGATCGATACGGATTGTGATTTGCTAAATTAAAATGTCCTTCGCTGAACGCCGCCGAAGCATAGGTTCAAGGGCATATTGAGCATTGTCAGAATTCGCTGTCACGTACGCGTACTTGCATTATTGTTTACAGCGTTCGTACTTGCAATTTATACTTATCTATTCGCTTATAAAAAGTATAAGAAACACTTAACACACCATTCAAAATGTTACAGAAGAGAATTAACCCTCAATGGAAACTGAGAGTTATGATAGGGAATATGCAATTTATACGTATTTATTCGCTTATAAAAAGTATAACTAACACTTGAAACATCATTAAAAATATTACAGAACAGAATTAACCATCAATGGAAACTGAGTGTTGTGGTAGGGAATATGCAATTTATATATATATATATATATATTTATTCGCTTATAAAAAGTATAAGCAACACTTAACACAGCATCGAAAGTGTTACAAAACAGAATTAATCCTCAATGGAAACTGAGGATTATGGTAGGGAATAACAAATCGAATAAGTGATATTATGGCCGTTTAAATAATCGAATTTTTATAATTAATGGCATATAATTGTTATAAAAAAGATACAGAAAAAAACAATACCGAAAATGTGAACGCTTAAGAAATGCAAAGAAAAAAAAACTGAATTACCAATTGCGATTTGTCGTTTTAATAAAATCAGATTTCACTTCGCTGGTCAGCGTCTGCCTGAATCATTGAACAAATTTTAATGCAAATGAATATTGAAAGTCGTAAGCTTATTGCGTGTAATTTATTTCTTGTTTTAAATAGAAATCTGCTGTTTGATTTAACATTTTCGGTTTAATATCAAGGAAGTCGTTTTCACTTTTTGCCGTTAATAGTAAAAAATTGCGATTTTAGTGTTTATTAATCTCTTTGTTTACTTATTTTCTTTATTCAGCTAATAGTTTCAATGCCAATTTGTTTAACAAGTTCTCATAAATAAAACAAACTCATTACAACGAAAGCAATCATAGTTACGAACATAGACGCGAATTCAGAACTGCGCGAACCGTATATTCTGTAAGCTAAAAATGATAGAAAGAAATAGCAATTATTGACGACTATAGATATCTCTTTCCTCAGGAAGGGTGTGTTGGAAACGTATTTCGTTTTCACCATGGATTATCTAAACAGATAATTTATGTCGACGGTTTTATATACACATTTATTTTACAAAAAAATTGATTTTGATTCTTCAGCTCTATTTTAAATGTAAAAGTAATATGTGCAAAAATTCACATATTTTATATAATTAAAAAATTTTAAGTACTTTAATGTGCCATTGCATTGGGAGCATGTTTTACGGAGGAAAAAAGAGTGAGAGCAAAACATACGAAAATTATTTTATTTTCCAGTCAGTAAAAATGGAAATACGTAATGTTAAATAAATTAATTAATATATGTATCAAATGTTTACTTCTTTCACATAATATTTTTAGGACAAACATAACCTAACATTTTTTTATATCAGCTTATTACTCTTTCAATGAACCGTGGAGTTCTCCGTCACCTAACTACTTATGCACAAAGCATATATATAATATATAATATATATATATATCCATTAATGTGCAATGTTTATACAATTATTTAAATGAAATGACGAAATAACCATATGTAACCAAGTCACTCAGTTTGAACTAAATGTAGTATATAAATATAATTTAATTTTATTATTTATTTCATTTTTGTTTGTTCTGGATTTTATTTTTTGTAACCAAACAACAAAAATAGATATCCGGGAAATTATTAAGTATTATTTAGCCACTTTTTCTTAATTTGATATCGGCAAAGATTTTCTGTTTAAAAGAAAATGACAGTCATTAATTTATAAAAATAGTCTTTATGTCAATAAAGTAGGTGTATTTAACGAATTTCCATTACACCCTTAACTGCTCACGAAAGAGATATCGATAGTGGTCAACAATTGCTATTTCTCCCTCATTTTCGAGCCTACAAGATGAATGATACGAATCGCGCAATCTAGTCTTCATATCTATGGTTACGAGCAACATTATATTGTAGATTTTTATTTGAAGATCAACAGTTATCCATCAGTTTTTTGAGCAGTCTTCTAGTTTTCTCCGTACAGTACATATTCGACAATTAATATATCTAAAAATATATATCATTGCTTATTCTTGAAGTTTACGCTCTTCTTTTGATTATTCACTTTGTTTTCTATATGCCGATTATGATTTAATTCGGTTTTAACATCGGTGAGAAATATAAAGTCCGCGTGCTCATAACAACAGCTACGCCATTATATCCATTACCATCAATCAATCAATGAGTAAGCAGTTGATTAACAATTTTTGTTTTTTCTTTATCGTATATTTTCATGACTTATGTAATATTTTTATATCCGTAAATGGGTTTCCTCAAGTTTCCTGAAAATTAATTTAGCTTTAGTTAAACTAATGATCATTAATAAAACTAAATTAGACATTAACCATAACTGAATTTTTCAATCATTAATTATTGAGTTCGACAACGAAAATTTACCCGTGTTACCATTTTGAGAGTATTAAACATATAGATAAAAAGCGATTTCAAACCTGAAATCTTAAAAAACTAGTAATATTGAGATCCTTACTGACGCTTTCTTTTTCAGATTCGGAAACGATGCAAGATAGATTATAATTAAATCGGTGCAAATGAAAATAATTAATTTTTTAAGATATTATCCAGGCCAAACTATATAATTACAGGCAATAAACAATAAACAGTATATATTCCATATCACAATGGAAGCTACGAAATTATTTGCATTATTATTATACGAGTATCGGCTCGCAAATCTTGCTTCACCGTAATTTGTGCACCAGTGACCTACTTCGGTTATAAGCTTATATTTCGATATAAGTATATGTACGTATAAGTATGTGACGCTTGTTCATTTTATTATGATCATGATTTAATATCTTCTGGTTATTTTACTTCGATTATATAGTTTGGCTCAAACAGTAATAACAATGGCTCGTGTGAACATAAAGTGCGAAGATGCAATGGAATAGCAAAAACGCAATATCTGCTTCACAAGATATGAGTAGATTCAAATATGAGAATTAAGATCAAGATAAAACTTGTACTTAAATTTTATTCCTTTGTTTGAATCTAATATAAATAATAAAGTTACATGTGAAGACAGAGTGCGGCAAAAATCGCAATGTCTCTTCTTCACAAGATATCGATTGATAAAAATGTGAGACTTAAGATCGAGATCAGACATGTACATACTTTCATTTTGTAATTTTATTTGGCTATAACTTCAATAATAAAGTTTCATATGAAGATAAAATGCGAAGACGCATTGAAATGGCAGAAAAATGTAAATCTCAGATATATAATATACCGCTATCATTTTGTATTTTAAAATCTGTATACCCTACAGATTTTAAGTCTCATTAATTATGTA
Organism: Druceiella hillmani; assembly: GCA_039881145.1. NCBI lineage: Eukaryota > Metazoa > Arthropoda > Insecta > Lepidoptera > Hepialidae > Druceiella > Druceiella hillmani. Next base: position 5,581,232 of record JAYKKI010000104.1, read on the forward strand.
TTTTAATTGCTACGGGGAATATACGTTTTAGAATGTAATGTAACCAAAAGCGATCATGCTATTTCACTATAAACCTGCAAAAATTACCGGTTCCACGCTAACGGTTTCCTGAAGAGATATTTTATTTCGAAACAAAATTTAATTAAAAGAAGCGAGTCTAAAAAGGCTGAATTCAAATTAACAAATACAGCACTTTACATTTATCTCTCAAAAAGTGCGAGACAACACGAGGGCGATGAGATATAAAAACAAATTGACTTTATAAAAGTTGTAACTGTTGTGAGCACTTAAACTGATCACTGACAGGCTGTCATCTCGCTAGGTGCGAGTGTTATTAACTGGTGCGTAATTATATAAGGTGTACTTATTCGTCAGGTTAAAACTTTTTATCCGCTTGGGCATGGAATTTCGCATAAAAGCTCTTGGTAGGTATGAACAGTTTTTGCGTTTTTTGTTCTTCAAACTTCAAACAAAAGAATTTATGAGTAGAAGTTGTTGTTTGTTTTTTTTATTACAAAAAATCATGTTAAATGAATAGACGGAGTATCCGCGTGTGAAAAATAGTGCCATTACATAGAATTTCCAATTTTTGGAGTTGGAAAGCTCACTAACGCCCACATACCACACATGGTCAGGACTGTCAGTCGGACTTACAAATAGTTAAAAACGTATTTCTGTTTCTCATTAATTATCAGTTGAGTCGGAACAAGAGTCTATTTTACCGACCGTTTCCTGTTGCACGGTCCATTCATTTGCTAAAGTATCCATACGAAATATGTTTTCAACTATCAGTAAATGCGACTGAGAGTCCTGACCATGTGCGGTGCTTACAGGCGTAAATGAGATTAAGGATGGAAAACAAGGAAAACAATGGTCACCTAGTGACTGACGACACCCTTTTTTTGGCGATAACCATTGGCCATTAAGAAACAAACTAAATCGTCTTCTAATAAAGTATTTAGTATAAATACATATAGATAGTCTGTTAGCATTATAGCGCACTCGTCTACCTCTGTTTGAATTAAGTCATTTCCACTGGCTTAAAACTTTTAGTTTTCCTAAATATGCAACTATTATGAATATACGATATTTTGTAATGTCATAATAATAGATATACGATTTTATTAAAACTCGTGAATGATATATAATGTATTGACGATCGTTAATTTGCTCGTAACGTCCAGTAACCCAGGGAAGTTTAGGTCGGCGGCTAGTAGAAAGATACAATTCCACTGTAGATAGAAGAATGCTAAAGCCTCTATTAAACTGGCTACGATTGGCTACATTATCTTCTTTTTTTTTAATCATGAAAACTAACGAATTGAACAGTTTGTAACAGTTTAATTCGTGATTTGTAAAGGCCATTCAAGATTAATTTCGGCTTTCCGCTAATTCAATTTTTTTTATCCATATTTATAATAAAATTAAAATATGGATAAAAAAAATAAACATCGGAAATATTTGCAAAAAAATAATTTGTGGGATGGAGGATAAGTTATAAAATGCACAATGATCATTTTTGGAATTTTTGCCTGTTTGTGCTTGCCGTGTGGTTTGTTCTTGTGTCTATTTATGTATGCACCACACAATGTAAATGATGTAAAATTAGTTACTCACTAAATTAGTTACAACTTTTAAAAGAACATAGCGGCAATCCCACCTAATTTATTTCTATGCAATTTGTTCACTCAATCATCAGAAGATACATGAATTTATGATCATCAAAAATTCATTTACGTTGCCTTGGTAAAACAATAATAAATAACTGTTCTAGCTACTCGACTCTCAGTAATTAAACAAATATATAGTGTACATGTATACGTCAATAGATGGTGCTACGAATGTTTTAAATAGCGCAATGAAGTTCTTTAACCAGACATACATTAGCGAAATGAGCGTGGCCAGGGGTAAAGTGTGGAAAAATTCTTATAAAAAACGACGTCGCTTGGCTTTCCAATGGTTTGGGTTTAGGAAGTAGCGCGGATAGCTAGTTTTCACTATTTTACAATTTGTGTTATTATTTGCATGTTAAGTGTTTAGTCATAACAATTATTAGATTCTTAAAAACTATACAAATGTTCGCAAAATATAATTTATATATAAAAAATGTTGTTACATCAATTTTCTTATATTAGTAAATCGTGAGCAACCTTCATAACTATTCACAATAAGGTTTATATTAAGTTCTTTTAATGAAAGAACCCTTTGTTTCTGTCACATGAGATTCATTAAACAAAGTAAAAATATGAAAATTACACACACATATATATATATATATATATATATATATATATATAATATAGTATCAATTTGACTAAAGACTGATTCAAAAATTTACATACATTTCTCCTAACTTCATTAGAGGCTAAAACTTACGTACTACCGCCATTATTTAATTGTGTTCCTTACTACGAACTTTTTTCTCTTGCTTGCTATCCCCTAGTTGCCAATTTTAGGGTTATATCTATCAGAAAAGAACTGTGTGTATATTACAAATACAAATTACAATAACTAAGTTTTTTGTTCCAGCGTCCAATCAACAATCTGTACTTTTGCTAAAGCTGTGATCGAGGTTGAGCGCATCTGGCCACGGAACGACGCTGCGCTGAATTCCACACAGCGCCGAGATTAGAGCGAGTCTCCGGATGACGCAAGGGCGTACATAAAAGCCTTAGAGCTTCAGGCTTTACGGCTTGCATTTTATTGCGCACCGTTAAAGATGCACACTGTAAATTATAATTGAGATGTGAGCTTGATACAGGGCCACGAAATTATGTAACCGATTTATATAATATTGACAACGTTAATCATAATATTACCGGTTATATCGTTACGTAATATTGAGAGTGACAATTAAAATATTATCTATTATCTAATTAGGTAACGTTGATAGTGATAATTAAAATATTGCTCATTACAGAGTTAGGTAACGTTGACTGTGATAATTAAAATATTGCTCATTACAGAATTAGGTAACGTTGACTGTGATAATTAAAATATTGCTCATTACAGAGTTAGGTAACGTTGACTGTGATAATTAAAATATTGCTCATTACAGAGTTAGGTAACGTTGACTGTGATAATTAAAATATTGCTCATTACAGAGTTAGGTAACGTTGACTGTGATAATTAAAATATTGCTCATTACAGAGTTAGGTAACGTTGACTGTGATAATTAAAATATTGCTCATTACAGAGTTAGGTAACGTTGACTGTGATAATTAAATTTTACCCGTTACCTAGTTAAGTAACGTTGAAAGTGACAACTAGAATATTACTCTTTACATACATAAGTTGTATTGCGACGTGAAACATGATTTCATTACGATTTTTTATTTTTATTTCCAATAGTAACGAAGTTAAACTGAACATATCGTGAGGTAAGCTCAAAACTATAAAAATCTTTTGTTAAATTCTATTTCATCATAGTTTAGGAGAATATTTGATAAAATTAAATTGGGAATTTTTCGAAGCTTTATCTCAAATCATTACTGAAAAACGTAACTTGAATGTAGTTTCGTCGACCTACAAAACATTAAAAAAAGTAAATAAATGGCATTTTATCAGCCTCGACGTTTTCTATGTAAAACATCTATTTATTAACTCAAATATTTATTCAAACAAAATAAGCGCATATGTTTTTTCGAAGATTATGATTTGTTATAAACATTTATCTACTGGAAAGTATGAAAAATATTTTCAGTTTTTATCATATAATGTCAATCTTTTTTATATTATTCTGCGATATTCTTGAATAAATTTCTTGCTTTTTTCGATGTTTTTGTCGGTATCGATAATGTTCAAGCAGCCTTGTAGGGGTAATATTCTAAAAACTCTATCGTACTTAAACGATTGACTATTACTGCGTGAACGCCGATAATGGGATTTCAAAACCATTACAGAATATTAATTCAAACCAAAAAATAGCCTTGTCTTTATATTAAACCTCAAGCATCATTCTAGCGAAAATTTCAATCAAATCGATCTAGTAATTTTGACGTGCTACTATAGCAGAGAAACAAACGGAAAAAATATAATTCTCAGTATCGCTTGGGTTTCCCTCAGAAAATATAATTCTCAGTATCGCTTGGAAAAAATATAATTCTCAGTATCGCTTGGGTTTCCCTCAGAAAATTTCAATGCCCTCTTTCCTTCCTTAAACGATTTTATATAACATCATTTTGACATTTCATAAATTATTAAGACTTAGCTTGATACGAAAAGCGAAATAAACCCCCAATTAGATTACTGACTAATTTGCAAATTGAAATTCTGGCACTGACATTGAGTAGTCGGCTACTTCAATTACTGCCGTTCCAAATCCAGCCATTATCTCATTATGCGGATAACAATAAGAATCTCGCGATGTTGAGTAAAACAGATATTTGACAGGCCAAAGTCAATCAAGTCGTTATAGAACCAAAGTGATAACAAAGCGGAGATAATATAAACACGTGTTCAATAAACGTAAAACAGTTAACTTATGCCAAACATACTATTCCTTGAGATGTAGGAATGTCTGACTAAATTTAAAAAAAATGCTTCGCAAGTTCAGAAAGTCGATTTCCGTTGATAAACTATAGTTTATAATTTGATTCTAAAACTTGTTATGATAGTTTCTACTACAATACTTAACAATGGAATAAGCTAAAGTACATAATAATGGAATATAATTAAAATATCAGACATATATGAAAGGTATAAGTTAATTTTGCGAGACCTTAATTGGCAATTTAAATTGATTATAAACTAGCTGTTACCTGTAGTTACGCTCGCATTATAATTCAAAATTAATAACGATTTAATTTTATGAAGAACTGACAGCGTAGGTGTAAGATATTAGTGAAACTGATTTTGTAGAACTTTGTAGGATTCCGTAGCAGTTAATAACTTCGTTCGTTTTTGTCACTGCCTCTATTTTTATATCGCTCACTTCTTGATATTATTTGATGAAATTTTGTTAGTATAAGCTTTATTTTAACCGAAAAACAGACGTGAAGTGAAATTACGAAAATCAATTAAAAGTAACTCCGCGTGTGTCTTAAATTTGGAGAGAAACTTTGTTCGTGACTGATTTATGTGGAGTGGAAAGTAATGAGATAAGCTTATAAAAATACAATTAATACAATAACGACCGCTTCATTGGGATACATTTTATAAGATAAGCTTATAAAAACAAAATAAATACGATAACGACCGTTTCATTTAGATATATTTTATGAAATAAGCTTATAAAAATACGATAACGACCGTTTTATTTAGATACATTTTATGAGATAAGCTTACAAAAATACAATAAATCCGATAACGACCGTTACATTCAGGTTTAGTTTTCGTAAGATATAAGCCTTTAAAAGATGTTTAAAAAAATTCGTTTCAAATATTTTAGTAAAATTATAATTATGGCGTTAGAGTAAGTCATTCATTCTCTGTTAGTTATACGGACAAAATTCTAACATATGCCAACTTTAGCTGTAATGGAATTTTAACTTAGTGCGTGTATCAATACGTATTTGTCTCATTTCCACCACAAGCTTATTCATTAAAATAATTATTAAATTATTTTTCGGAATATATTATTTTTGGCCGCGGGAAAGTACATTTCATTTTTTAATTGAGGTTTTAAGGTACGTTGATTGTATGGAAACCTATGATACTCATGGTAACTAAGAATAACTTGGTTCATAGAGGTTTAAATACATCGTTGTATTTACAATATCCGTTATTCTTAGGTTACACATTCTAAATAACATTCCACAATGATCTCACTTTTACGGAATTTATTTTACTGTCATCAATCTGTTAGTCATATCTATGTGTAGTATTTGAATATATTTTCATTAATTAATTTCCATTATTTTATTTTAGCTAATCTATATAACTATTAATTTGCATATGAACAAATTTTATGTAATTTATGAGAATTTACGATCTAAGAACCAAGTAGAAGATCACTATAAACAATGTGGACCATTCAATGAATCTACGTATATAAGGTAGGATTTCAAAAGTATATCATCTAATTATTTTTATAGAAAAGTTTAATAGAAATGTAAATTAAGTTGAAGGAATAGTAATAGACACAACTCGTATTAAAAGAGCTTATTGAAATTCTTATTCATTTTGTACTCTATTTTAAAAGTTATCATTAATAATAACCTACAACGAGGTATTCAATGCTAAAACCAATTCGCACACGAATGGATTAACCCAAATCAACACATCCATTTATTCGTCCAATATGTTCTGCAGTGGCGCTTTTTCCACGTCGTTCGCCCTTTGAATACTGCATTGATGAAAATGTGCCGATGCAGGCATACGCAGCTATCGACAATAACGTAATTGCAGTGCTGCACTAGCTTCAGAGCTACAGCCCGAAATAAAATATTTACTCCGAGTAAGCAATGACGCTTATGTGTTATGTTACAATAAACATCATGAATAAATTTTCCATGTACTTCTCTTTATTCTTTTTTTGATTTAATACTTCATTTTAATTGATCTTTTTATTAAACGGAAAATTAGGTAAAAATTAGTATGAACAAAAAGATCTAAATGACGCCATGTGCCTTGGACGTGAAACTTCTTTGTATATTATTATTCTGAAAAGTTCTTGCCCTATAATTAATATATAAACATGAACACTCATGTTATTCGGATGAGAGTATAACGAAAATTGGGACAAGGTATAGTTGGTAGTCGACTATTTATTGTGGCACTAAGACGACAGTGGAAAGAAAAGGGGGGGGGGAGCACTCAATCCATCGCTCGCTATCCTCACTACCGGTACGTTTAACTTTTTAGAAGTTTCCAAAACGACATTTTAACTTTTTTCTTTTTTTTGTCATATAGTCTCGCTCTTAAGTCGTTCTAATAATTCTAGAGTATGATTCTCTTCAGTAATAACTACGAAAAGCTGAATTTAATTTTCCACAAAATATACAAAAGATGATTTTGCGTTGATTTGTTAACGGTTGTATAGAACATTTTATAATGATCTATTTGTTTAGAACATTTTATAATGATCTATACACTATTTACAACCATAGGTTAAATAAGGCATTCCGGCGAAAATAACTTTCACGTAATTCAGAACCATCGGAAAAAATAGCTCTAACATAACTGAAGAAAAATTTAACTATTATTTTTACGTAGTAAATCTCAGTTATAGAAACTATTAATTACATTTTATTTAACGAAAAGCGTAGTTACAAAATATAGGAAAAAACCGTTCACTTCATATTGACGGCCATAAATAAACTCGGTTAGTTACAGTAGCACCGATCAAAGTCTTCGCGAAATTTTCCATGAATCTTCCGAGAAAACAGAAAAATACGTATCAATCTATTATCCTTATTCACAAACGACCATTTTATTTGTCAGTTTTCGGAAAAATACTATATCTTTTCTGTCTCACTTAACACAATCTATGTGAGATAGTATCTATTTACATCATATAGAATTAACAGCTTATTTTACTTTGTGTGTTTAAGGCTTTCCTGGAATCGTGCCAATTGTTACTAGACCCAGATTTAGATCAAAGTGTTATAATTCACAACTTACAATCCAACGCGTTGAACGAGTAGCAAATATGATTATGATTTCTTAAATAAAAAAGGAACTGATAAAAAATATTAACCAATCTGGTCGGATCGCAAACTGATGAATGTCATCTCGTTAGCGGCTCGCATGATGAATGAATAAACAGGTCCATGTGCTGTTTCGGAAAAACTTGAAACTCAACGAAGAATGGGAACCGGGAAGTATACGTACATCAGAATAAATGCGTTGCAATGTAAATAATACTTCTGTATTGCCATTTTGACAAGAGTATATCCTTTTCACCATTTTAACAGGAGTATATCCTTTTTACCATTTTGACAGGAGTATATTCTTTTTACCATTTTGACAGGAGTATATCTTTTTTGCCATTTTGACAGGAGCATATCCTTTTTGCCATTTTGGCAGAAGTATATCCTTTTAAAATGGCAATATAGACCAGTTATTGAAAAAAATGAGTACTGTAAAAATTATGGCAAAGCTACTGTTAAACAAGATTGCTTGGAATGGGAGACTTTGGAGATAGGAAATGGAAGAATTTTTGAGGCTTCATCGACTTGATGATTTGCTGTTAATTATTATATTGACAGTATTACTAGAAATGTATGAACCGGTGGTATTTGTACTAATATAAATTGTTACATAGTTTAAAAAGACAAAACAGTTTAGCACTTCAAAAGACGGCACGATTAAAATATATTATAAAAACTCATGACGATATTCCTGCTTCAATCGAAGACGAACCCCATGATTATCTTTTTTTTTGGGTTTCTCGATGGAAAACGGAGAATGTATGACGACGAAGAGGTAGAAGAAATCGTATACAATTACGTGCATAAATGTCAAAATTGGATAATATCTGTACCTATTCGAAGTATACAAAAAATACACCATATGAAACAATAAATATTACATATATTTTAAAGAAATGAAAAGTTTAAAGAAGTATACTTTTATACTTAAATATCCTTTATATTCGATATGAATTTTATTGTAATAGCTAAGAAAATATAGCCATGGATTGGAGAATATTTTCGATTCATAAAATGCATTCATTCATGAAACTGCATGAATCAGTTTAATATTTGCATACGAGCTTTGATCGCACACTTTAAACGTATCTGCAAAGTAAATACACTAAACGAAGTCTATAGACGATAAGCTGAAAAGCAGCGAGCCGTTTCGTAATGTTATTCGCTTCAACAAACTATTTTAAGCAACGCTTCCGACTAACGAAAGACGCAGCCATATAAATCCTTCAAACCATGTTGTGACAGTAATTGATGAACATATGACGTAAGCGAGCACAGAGCGAAGTAAAGCTCGCCGTGTACAGTAGTTCGGCCATTAATTGGGTGTTTTATTTATCGGGCACAGAGTTAATAATGAATTCTGTCAAGGTACGGCGCGGTTTGCGTGCGATGGCATTTACTAGCTCACCTACGCCGGCCGCTTTTTTCTGTTCGGGCGTGCTTAGTAAAAATTCCATCGTTTGAGCTTTACGGAACGCTCGATTCGGATTGAAGCATTGGAAACCGATTGATGCATTCGGCGAGCTTTCGTAAACACGACAAACTTATTTATTATTTATCGTACGGAATGTGAGGGAAATTGTTTTCTATCGCGGTAATGATAGCAATCAATTGTGTTCGAACCGTTGGTATTAAACCACTTTTTAATATAACCAACGTAAAAAGATTTCATTTCTGCTGAAATTTATTTCGTTCACCCTATCCGACACCCTTTGCCGGACACCAAGTTAAACTAGATATAAACGGTAGCGGTCTAGAGATAAACGGTAGCGTGGGATAAGGGCTAAGCGGGAGTGGCGAGAAATTCAAAGCGCAAGAAGCGGTCATTCATCAACCGTGGAAACGTTAATGTGGACCCTAGTTTATCATTTTGTATGGGTTGCAGACGGCGTTCGGATATTCCGGTTGAACGTACTGTTAGCTTCTGCTTACTCCTGATATACTTGCTTCTGAATTTGGGTACATCACATAAAAGGGGGTACTTAAAATATTGTCAAGGAAACTTCTTTCTCTTTCCATTATACATTATATTCAGGGTAAATTATAGATTATATTCAGGGTGTTTTCAGTAAATCAAAGCTGACAAAATTATGAAGATAACACCTTAATTTTATGTAGATTTTAAACCATTTTATGCTTCTGGCAGTTACACGAGAATAAAGTCGTAGTTTATTTCAGTTAACTACGGCGTGTACGAATATTCTGTAGTGACAGTACCTTTGTCACTCGCTTACGTTGATCGACGCGGTATCGAGAGAGGCGTCCGGTCTTGATACTTTACCTGCTCTATTGATCGTTTAAATAATATTATGGAGTTCCTCGGTGGTTTATGGCCGATCTTTAATTACTGTGATGTTGACATTCTATTAGAATGCTTAGTGTTTTCAGTTTCATTACTTAGTTTATATTTTAAGTCGTATAATTTAGACAGTCGTGACTAAAGTATAACTATATTGTTTCACTGTAGCCAAATAAAACTATGATTATTATTTGTGTCGAGACTTTCCGCTGTCTCCCTACACAAGTCACAGCTTCATAACTTTTTCAATAAATTAAATTGTAGTATTTACTAAATGACGTGTTTTTTTTTCACATGCATATTTAAAAAAAAACAGAGAGGCGGCGCACTACTACTTTTTTTCACATGCATATTTTAAAAAAACAGAGGAGAGGCGGTGTACTACTACTTTTTTCACATGCATATTTTAAAAAACAGAGGAGAAGCGGTGCACTACTACTTTTTTTCATATGCATATTTTAAAAAAACAGAGGAGAGGCGGTGCACTACTACTTTTTTTCACATGCATATTTTAAAAAAACAGAGGAGAGGCGGTGCACTACTACTTTTTTCACATGCATATTTTAAAAAAACAGAGGAGAAGCGGTGCACTACTACTTTTTTTCATATGCATATTTTAAAAAAACAGAGGAGAGGCGGTGCACTACTACTTTTTTTCACATGCATATTTAAAAAAAACAGAGGAGAGGCGGTGCACTACTACTTTTTTTCACATGCATATTTTAAAAAAACAGAGGAGAGGCGGTGCACTACTACTTTTATTCACATGCATATTTTAAAAAAACAGAGGAGAAGCGGTGCACTACTACTTTTTTTCACATGCATATTTTAAAAAAACAGAGGAGAAGCGGTGCACTACTACTTTTTTTCACATGCATATTTTAAAAAAACAGAGGAGAGGCGGTGCACTACTACTTTTTTTCACATGCATATTTTAAAAAAAAAGAGGAGAGGCGGTGCACTACTAAAAAAAAAATGTACCAACATTTTCAACTATATATTGAAAGATTTTTTGTGGCGCTCTAATAGATGGGGCCCACGAAAAAAATGTTCAACCCTAAGTTTAAGTCGTGAACATGGAAACTAAACTTTTAAATAAGTTTTTTTGAAAATTAAAAAAGAATCGCGGTAGCGGCATATATTATCCATTATAATAAGAAACTGTTTTATCATCTAGCATTAATAAATTAAAAAAATATATGCGAATAACTTTATTTCTCTTACCATACTTAGCAATAGATTTACATACTAAAAATAATTTTAATATGTGTTCTTGCAAATATCCAACACTTTAGATCAATACATACGTCATCACCAGTTGTCGGATTATTTTTTACAATGCACCTATTGATGTTTCATGAGAGTACTTATAGATAATAGAAACACTGTTACAATTCAGAGTACAGTTGTAAAACTAAATACAAAGTAAAATATAGGAAAAATAAGTATTCCGTTACTTATTTTTCACCTGTTTTTATTTTTTTATTCTATTTTTTCTTTAATATCAAGCTGAGATCTAGAGCGACAAATTTAATTACGTATATTGTTTAACATTCTTAGGCGAGTTCTTCAGGAAATGGATTACATAAGGTATTATTAGAACATAGTTAAGGTAATTCTGTGACAGAAGTGAGACTATAAGGGGATGCGTAGGAAGATAAACGGGGTTTTGATCTTAAAAAACAAAAAAAAAATATTTTGGAATTACGTAACGCACGAAGTTACGAATATTAAAAATAAAAAGTCGTGGGCATGAGTAAATACAATATTTTCTCGGTAAAGGGAAGTCTAAAGCCTAAACAATTATTCAGTTAAAGTGCAGTATGAAAAGAAATATATATATATGTCAAATTGTAAAAATTATATGCCAAATATGTCAAATTTTATTTTACACAACGACCGTAAATGCCGAAACTTAAAATTTAAGCGAGTATGTCTAATTTTAAACATATTTAACTTTTCTCGGATTTTTATGAAATATCAGATCTGTAACATTTTTTAATAAAACGCTGATTTCTACAATGTTTAATACATTTAGCAACTTTAATGAAAAATTAGCTGTGGACAAAGTTTTGATATAAAAGACTTTGGATATAAGAGAATAAAAGGATGTCATGTAAAAAAAGATATAAAATGCGCACGTCTATAATCATTGAAGCTTCTAGACTTGCGTATTTTACATCATGCTCGGATACACTGTGACCGAAAATTAACCGACTTCATGAATTTTGAACTGTTTTTCAGATAACCTCACCAGTTATAAACGTTACCGTCAAAATAACGTCAAGTTGCATTCAACACATTTGATTTCGGAAGGTTGGGACTGCCAAAAAAGCAAAATCATACTATTCATTAATTAAAGTAAAATTAGATTATTACGAAAAGTAGATTACCAATTAGCAAAGTGTTTAGACTTCTGAATATGAAAGGGGATGGATGGTACGAAAAGTTAGCCAGTAGGAAACGTAAAAATACGTAGACGTATGAATTTCGAAAGATTATAGAGAGTAGACGTTGAGTGCACATGAAGCTAGTTACAGTCACGGGCGAAAAGTTATGGAATTGCCAAAAAAACTCGTCCTGGCAATAATTCAGTTGTACGGAAAGGTCTGTCATACATCTTCGCCCGGACTAAAATAAGAAAACGTTGCTTTTTGGCAATGTTTATTTATGCAGTCGGCTCTGAGCGTATTGCCTGTATTTATTGAAAAGTAAACATGGAATTGATAAAGGGTTCGGACCGTACTCAAACTCGGGGTAAAGTTAATTTCATGGCAAAGTTTATAGTCATATAGGATACTCGCTTTAAGGGTGAACTAAATACTGCGTATTAATTTTCTTAATAACATTGTTTTCCACAGTTTATAGAAAGCTTTAGTGAAGTAATGTCGTTTAATTTTAATGAAGGAAGTTTAATTCTCGTTTAAGATTTAGCTAATTTAAGCTGAGAATGCTCTCGAACATTCTCGATCCTTCCGGTCCGGTTCATTCTTGTACATTCGTAGATATTCAACTATATTCTCACTTATTCTAGTATATTCAATAACGGAAGTTTGGTGGTCGGTAGTATGTAGTGGAAAACGTCCAAGGTCGACCATTTTCAACTACCACTACTGTCACATAACCACAGCTACCCACGTGCAACGTCTATTGTTATATCGGTTTATTTATTTATTTGACAACCAAAATGTTCATTCCAGTTCTTACAAAATCAATCAAATCTCTTCCAATCCGACCAAAACCATAAATCTTGAAAAATTGCTTGTTTGACAGATTGTAAATGTTACAATATAAAATAATAAACTTTAAAAAGAGCAAAAAACCATAAATCTTGAAAAATTGCTTTTTTGACAGATTGTAAATGTTACAATATAAAATAATAAACTTTAAAAAGAGCAAAAAATTGGAATACAAATATTGACATAAGTTATGGCCGGACAATGAAGGACAGGCACGTAGAAAGGCTTGGGTTTAAGAGTAAGAGGGATTTTTCAGTTAATTCTTGAGGATATTTATCCGTATATTTTCCTGATGTCAGTATCATCTTGATTCTCAAGTTTTGCAGCTTGAACAGTAAGGGCTTTTTGGTAAGGGGTAGAGGTACGTTTCGGAATACGTGAATAAACTAAGAACGTACCCAAGTCCATGGGAAGACAATATAGACTCTGACAATTTTTTAATATGTTAAGGGATTGTGAAGTTGGCGTCGATTTCGGATCTTTAACCATTTTTATATATAATATTATTTCCTCTATTTTATTTTATACCATTATTTTAAATTGTTACGGAGTATTAATAAATATTTTGTTCATTTTTAGAAAGTGTTGCCAACCTAAATCTTGTGACATAGTTGCCCTTTGATAAGCTTCATAATAGCATCATCCTCATAGATCCAGAGGAGTATTCTTTTTAAATTGCAAGAGCTTACTCGTCACTCTCGACCTCATTACTTCTAAATTAACAATTTCATCTTTGTATTTCGGTAATCTGCTGTTTATTTATTTCGTTAATTTTGTAATGTATCCAGAAGTATTAACTATTGTTATTAGAAATGTCCATAATATTTCTACATCAAACTTTGCCTTATATTACTTAAAAATATGCTTTATCCACATGAGTTTCTTGTCCAAATGTAGACCAAAATATTTAACTCCCTTAACTTGGGGAATGTTGATAGTTAAAGTTAATGACAGTTAATACAAATATAACTTAAACATGTCTCCTAAAAGCTTGGCTTACATTTTTAAGTCTTTCAAATCCGTACAGAATATATCAAATGTCGGTTAACATCAGACCAAGAACTTTTTTTAAAAATAAAATAACGCTTTCAACAAATTTAAATACACAGAACATAAACTATTAAACGGGGCATAGTGCACTCACTGTGCCAAACTATTATTTAAAACCTAGCAGTAGATGGATTCCACCAATTTCTTTTCATCTTTATATTTATTTCGTGTATTAAAAATTATGCAATACTCTGAAGAACGTTAATTATAGTTAATATAAAACTAAATTTAAATGAGTACAGTACTACATGAAAAGTATAAGAACAAATTCAAAGAAAAACATCATCAAATGTGTGTCGGATCGTATTTTTTTAAATTGCTAAACATATTTTAATAATTTGTATTAACTTGTATTAATAAGACTAGCGAGCTCAATCGCCCAGTAATTTCCATCTGTATTATTGTACAGTACTTAAGAGTTTTTCTTCATAGTTCCAGAACTGATGATGTTGGATCATAATTTCATAACTTCATTTAGAAGTAATTATCAAAACGTATTTTTCAGTTTTATACATAGTCTTGGAAATAAAAATGGGACGGATTCGAGAAGGGGGCGGGAAAATTGCAAACGACTTTTTATACTTAATATATTAAAACCCGAATGGTATCCATACAATGACGTATGGATACCATTTGCGTTAGATTCGCGTTAAACATGTTTTGTGGTTCTCTCTTCTTAAGGAGAGGTATTTTAAAAAAGAGGAAAACAGTTTTTTCTCTTTCATAATCTATATTTTTATAAGAAACACACGTGTATGTATAATTTTATGAACGTACATCTAAAACTATTCAAACCACACGGGTGTGATAGATGAACAGACATAAAGACGGACGTAAGGAAATTATAAGGGTTACGTGTATGTTTGATTACGGATTCGTAAAAACTGACCAAATGCAAGTGGAACCTGCACGTTAATATATGACAGCATTTAATAGATACGTTATAAAGTCCGTAATACTCGATTATTATAAGCGCACAAGCATTCGATACAAAACATTCATATAATCCGTTTAATTACCCATTCTAATTTTTTTAATAACTACTTTACTATAAAATTTTTTTAGAGTTTCGACTTTGAACGCGCATGACAAATACCCGTAATAATAGATTATTATAAGCGCACGGGCATTCGATATACAGTATTCATATAATCCGTTTTATGCTAATTTTTTTTAATAACGTCTGTACTATAATATTTTTTAAGAGTTTAGAATTTGGACGCATAAGAAATACATACACTTATCTAATGCTGTTGTTTGGTGTTTATTTCGTTCATCACACTCTCTGAGATCGTATTAGGATTAGTACAGATATAATCACGTGACACACGTCGAGTAATAGTGAACTAAAATGCGCTAGAAAACACGTGTTGTTTCAATATAAGGAGACCCGAGGTGACGTTACACGCGTCGTGTCAACATACACTCTTTTACAAAAAAAGGGCACTTACTATTTTGTCGATTAGTTCAAGTAAAACCGTCAGGAAATTAGATTTTATGCAACAAAATGAAATAATATCATTTGCTAAGAGTCCCTGGGCTCAGTGCACCATTTTCTTCCCAGTCCTGATTTTCTTTTGAATGAATTGCTCTCTTGGAATTTTTTCTAGGTCTTTCGAACAGTAAAACGATTCGCACTAAGCCGTTGTGAAATACGAGTATAACATTGAGTACAGACTTTTCAAGAAGAGTCATTGCATCACTAACGATTGCTGATATGCCTGCCATAGTACAATATACAATTTGTCACGAAAAACGACGAACCTAAACCATTTAACAGCAATATCAATAATTAAATTTACTTAAACAGTTATTTTTGAATAAACAACACAACGTCTAACCGCGTAACGCTAACAAACCTTTTAAATCTATTTTTAAAATGTAGAATGTTTTATCTTATCCTCAATACGCAGATTATATCCTCAATTTCCGATTACTCAAATGTATATAAACCTGTTTTTTAAGGTTTCCGCAGCTATAAAAAAAACTTTAAGGTGTCCGTTTTTTTGCAAAGGAAAGTATATAGAAATAGCCACGCCCGACTTTCTCTCTATTGTTAGTACTTGGGTAAAATTTATAAAAAATATTTCTTAGTGAAGAAATGGTGATCGATTTAATTCAATCTATTCTTTGACATACTTTAAGACATGGGAAGGCGATTTCGATAAAATTTACTTTATTTACAATATAATAGATTTTTTTAAATTATATTTTTCGATTTGATGGGACAATTTTTAAGGTTTTTTAAAAAGGAGTATAAAAATTTTATATTAAAAAAGAAATACAATATGTTTTGAATTCGTGAATTCAAAGAACTTTCATTGTATGGTCCACGCATAAAAGGTTTTTTGTCTCTTCGCCATCAAAGTAAAAATTAAACTTTGTCCCTCAATTCTACAGCACCTGCCCATAGAATTGCGACTCCCTACAGTTATGTATGACGTCAACTTTCTACGTCAAGAAGCCTTTGAGAAAAATGGGTGTACCGCTCGACATCATAACAATTAACAAATCATAACAATTAACTGCTATAGAAATGTGTTTTTACATTATTTACCGAGTTTTCCCAGTAAATTTATGATACATACCATTACTGACATTTGTTTAGTGTTTTTAATATTTACGAACAAAAAAACAATCGAAAAGTTGTCATAATAAAAAGTATGTTTATTGAAATGAAGATGTCGATGTAACTGAATGCTCACTCATTTGACTATATTTCACTCGAGAGATGGAAGATGATAGCAAGACTGTTCGTTTTTTTTGTAATTTACAAGATACCTAAGTTTCACAATATTTAAATATAATAATAGAAAAGTAGTCATTATAAAAACTATATTTATTGAAATGAAGATGTCGATATAACTGAATGCTCACTCATTTGACTATATTTCACTCGAGAGATGGAAGACGATAGCAAGACTGTCCGTTTTTTTGTAATTTACAAGATATCTAACTTTCACAATATTTAAATATAGTAATCGAAAAGTTATCATTATAAAAAGTATGTTTATTGAAATGAAGATGTCGATATAACTGAATTCTCACTAATTTGACTATATTTCACTCGAGAGATGGAACATGATAGCAACACTGTTCGTTTTTTTTTGTAATTTACAAGATACCTAAGTTTCACAATATTTAAATATAGTAACGAGCGACAAACAAATGGAATTAATGAAGGCGCGCAAACGAAGCAAGAATCTTTAAGATTGGCCGTACGATTGTTTCAAAATTTTATGCTTTCGGTAACTTTATCAATAATTCAATTGTAAGCCATTGTTTGATTTGACTTTAATTTAATTCCGAACGTTGAGAAAAGCTGCTGACGAATTTAATTTTGGTATCGGGGTTATTTTAGCAGATTGCGTTGCGAGCTTTTGAATGATTTTAAAATTAGAAGAGTATTAGTATTTATCGCTAAGCCGCTACTTGTAATTTTTAACAATTTCAATTAATTCCATCTGATTATCCAATCTGATACATGACACTGCTCATTTAATATGACTGCTACAAATGGTAACATTTAATTTAATTATGACTAGTGGTCAGACAGTGGACGAAATTTGACCGCAATTCATTAAATTTTTAAGTTTGAATGTTATTCCTTTACGTGAATTCATTCAGTCAGACATTTAAAATTATTTGGGGACAATCTCTACTCTGTGCGACTGTTTGACCTATTACGTGTTTGCATTAACAGTATGAACGTAAACAATGAATTTTTCAATGTATTTATAATATATAATTAAATGTTATATATAAATTTTAGCTTTCTGCACCCCTTCTCCATATAAACTTAAACTATGCCAAATCTCAAATTCCTGTGTGCGCGCAATATGCTTAAAAAGTGGTATAACGTTTTCTCTTTACGTAATAATGTAGATTTCAAGTCTAACTGTAAGTGAAATAAATGTTTTTTCCTCTATCTAATTGCGATGGAGTTTACATAGTACTATATTTAGACATACTTATTACGCTTAATTTGAAGTGGCTTCGATTTTATAGAGACTTTCATATATTTATCTATTTATTTATTTTTCTGCAAGCTTCGAAAACTAAGTAAATAGTGGCAGACTTATTGCTACAAGAAAAAACATTACAGCCAACCACAGTGAATTAAATGAGAACATTAAATGCTGAGGCAGACTGTAAGTTATATTTAAACATTAATTAATTCTACTTACAAAATAAAATATATAATAACGTGTGGTAATAAAATAATATTAATTAAAAACCAAAGCAAAACGACATTTTAGAAGTAGAGGGGGATAAGAATGAGTTTTAGTGGAAGGGATTAGGAGCTGCCAAATTATGATAGATAATGTATTTTCAGATGACTTTTCAACGCAGACAACGAGGGCGCACTTTGTATAATTGTAGTCAGTTTATTCCACAATCGAGTCGAATATGCGATAAAGGATTTTCCATGAAATTCCGTTCTATGATGAGGTATTAGAAGGGTATACTTGTTTTTCGATCGTAGTTCGAGGTCGTGAAATCTAGATTTAAGGTATGAATGTAAAACGGGATTATTAAGGATATTACATTTAAAACATAGAAGATGGAGGTTGAGTCGATCACGAATCTTTAACCTTTTAAGACGTGAACGATACTAGGACATATGGTAAATTGTTTTAAGGCCGAAAATGTATCTAATATACAGTTTTTGAAGTCGTTCTAATTTATTGAATAAATGTTCATTTAGATTAGAATAACACACATCTCCACAATCAAGAATAGGCAAAAGTAAAGTTTGCCAAATGTGTATTTTAGTTCGTAGTGGAAGAAAATTTTATATATATTTGATAGATATAAACTATTGGTATTTTTAATTTATAACCCTTTTATGGTTTTATCCATCTACCTGCGCTTATTTTATGTTTGTCCAAGTTCTTTTACTGATTTGTTGGATAATATTTCCTTTTATATAATTGCATCTAATTTATTTAATGAGTTTCATAATTTTTTTTTATTTTATCCTAATTAATTAGTTTATTAAAATATAAGTAATTCCCTGATGTAGACTTTATAAAAACTTTATAAAAACTAAACATAATTTATTTTATACTTTTTTTATTATTCTAGGCTAATTAGCGACCAGTTATTCCTTCAAAATGAACGATTTTCATCATCTTCCATCCAATACTATCAATAAATCATCACTCGAAAGACTGATAATAACCAATTCACCCCACAACAAACGAGCGACTCTCAAGCGACGCCGCCCGGCATGCCCTTATACGCGCAGGCGGCACGATCTGCCGCCGCCCATGGCGCGGGCGCCGCCCAAACGTTTTCCGTTCGTGTTTATACGCGCTAACTGCCGCCGGCTATTCTGGAAATAGATGCCGCTTCTCCCCTTTCAATGTGTGCCGATATTTCGGGATCGATCTTATACGTGTTTTATATTAACCATACCCGCGTCTCTGCCCAAGTTAAAGGACAATAGCGAAAAAAATAATATGGATAGCATTGAACTATATTTAAAAAAATGGTAGTTAGGTACATTGAAATTTAAATTGTAAAAAAATATAACTTAATACTCTTGATTTATGTTTATAAATAAAGAATATTAAAATTATTTCGCACGGGCCGGACCGATATATTCTTAATAGTTGCATTTTGTGTATACCTCCAATTATCGACTCCAATGGGCGTAAATAATAAATAAAGCGAATTTACTATTTACGTGTCTGGTTTTCGAGGTTATACTGGTATAATAATTTTCTTCCTATATTGATAATGGTAAAAGCTAAACGGAGGAAGAAAAGGTATTAAACGAACCTTTACTCAGAGGTCGATCTCTTAATATTTATTTATATGTTAACGCTGTTCTTTACTGAAACAGTACAAGCAGTTTAATCAATTCTTTATTCACTGAGTTACTCTTCATTGGGGCAGCGATATGGAATTTAATCATCAACTACAGCTGATGCCCCAAGTAAGTTTAATAGTACTTGGAAGTAAATGAGCACAAATATTATTAAAAATTAAATCGAATCGCTTTTTGTGGCCAAGAATAATTTCGAGTCATTTTAACGTATGTATTTTGTGAGTGTTAACCATGTAAGAGTATCTAGTTACTTTACTGTTACTTTATACACCCATAGATTTATCACAAGTACTGGTAAAATAGCTTTTCCGTCAATATAAGCCACGAATTATCAAATTACGTTCGATTTCTAAAAACTACAGGCAAAAGCATAAATAAATTTTATTTTTCAATTTTATCTTTGATATATAAAAAATAAAGCATATATAAAAAATTCGATTAGATTCATCCATCTAGTCGGCCGAAAGGATCGAGCCCGCTGCTTACTAGCGCAGACGTCTCTTCTGAATAATAGATGCCCACTAATGCTCCGAGTTTGTTACTGGGTCATTGGGCTGCCTATTGTTTATTTATTAACGGGCGGGAGAGAATTTTACGTAACGGACCGGCGGTTTACCGCTAACTGGGCTTTGTCGCGTGCGTGTTTCTGGAAAACGCGTAAACAGGAAGGTGGATCAAACTATTTTTATGTACACTGGTAGTTATCTCGTATTTTTAGCACAACTAGTACATTGCTCTTACGTATATACAAGTTACAACGTGTACACAAATTACGTGTATTCAATTATTTTTATATGCGTACATACAAGTTATCATATCGCAACTAGTGCATTGCTCTTATGTATATACAAATTATTTGTATAAACGTTACAAATTTCGTGTATCCAATTATTTATATGCGCACATACAATTTATCATATCACAACTAGTATATTGCTCTTACGTATTTACAAGTTACAACGTGTTTACAAATTACGTATATTCAATTATTTACATATGTACATACAAGTTATATATACTTAAAGTTTCAACGTACCAAATGAATTGATAGCCAAACACGTTTCTAAGCACCGCCACCTTTTAACCTTATAATTATTCAAAATCGAATTGCCACTACAAAATTTCCAATAATAAAAAAGTCGGTCAAGTTTATGAGGAACCTGAGAGATACGTATTTTGTATCTAGACTATAGTAGCAGCCTTATTATGTCATTTATATAAAAAAACGCTTAATCTATTAAATTGTGACAAAATGTTAAATAATTAATCTGTTTACAATACAGGCAATCAAAAAAATTGTTGAGGTAATAATGTTGTCATTTGTAATTTTGTCGTTTGTCACATAGTATGACCTTTATATGGAACAAAACATACGTTTATGCACAGTTAAAACGTAGACTATTTTAATGTAAAACCATTTGCGCGTAAAACTACATCTTTAACTGCTTCCGTCTGCACTTTCAAAGTACTATGTAAGGAAAATATGTTACATTTTCAGCGACTAATAACCGTAAAATAAAAAAAAATTATTACATAGACCACAGTCTATGTAATAACATTTTTTTTTAGTCTAATTCGTAATAACATTCAGATTTTAATTCTTGAGTGTAGTAATTACAAAATGAAATTTCAAATAATTTTACTGACGAATGTGAAACGAAACATCAGGATGTTTTTATTAACGAATGTGAGACGCAATGTCACGATGACTTTATTGAAGAATATGACACTCAGTAACGGGATGATTTTCTGACGAATATGAAACACCATATCGGGATGATTTTTTTGCCCAATATGAGATTCAATATTGAGATGATTTTATTAATGAATATGAAACACGATAAAGGGATGATTTTTTTGACGAGTATAAGATTAAATATCGAGATGATTTTATTGTTGAATATGAGACGCAATATCATGATGACTTTATTGAAGAATATGATACTCAGTAACGAGATGATTTTCTAACCAATATGAAACACCACATCGGGCTGATTTTTTTGCCCAATATGAGATTCAATATTGAGATGATTTTATTAATGAATATGAGACACCATATCGGGATATCATTATTGACGAATATGAGACTTAATATCTGATTGATTTTATTGACAAATATGAGCGAAATATAGAGATTATTTTACTGACGAATATCAGACGTAGCATCGGGATAATTTTATTGATGAATATTAGACGCTATATCTAGGCGCATGTCTTTACGGTTGGTATCTTTACGCGACTTAGAATACAATGATTTGCACTAGAATGAATTGGGATCAATAAAAAAACCAAAGAAAATATTTTTCTACTGTATTGCTGCATAACAGCCATATACACATTTGAAGAAATAAGACGATTTACTTGAGGAAGCCGTTCTCTAGATAAAACATAAATAATACGAAATTTCACATAGAAGGAAAGCCGAGGAAATCAGGACTTTAATTCAAAAGAAGCAAGAATTGTATTTCTGTTGAATTTAAATTCAGTATTAAGACAATAGCATCTACTTATTGTGAATCTAGACCGTGCGGCAATTGAAGTTACATTTTGTTCGAGGAAGTAATAAGTGCGAATGATAATACGGACTGTAACGATGCGAAGATTTGTTTTGAATGAATACATTTCTTAACAATTGGTTGTTTCTGAAATATTTAATATTGTGTGATTTGCAAATCCTAACTAATATTAGAATTATGTTCTGTATTTTTTTTTATTTATTCCGCTTTCTCGACTTACTAACTCGACCAATTTCAATGAAATTTTGAATACGTGTATCCTGTGTCAGGGAGATGAATGTAGGTAGTCAGAAAGTAGAATTAAAAATTTCGGTAATCAAAAAAAGTTATCACGTTAGAGATGACAGCGTGGACATTTGTAAGTATGTGAACATGAATATATTCGCTTACGATTGCCCACTTTATCTATGACCAATTTCAATGAAATTTTGATACGTGTATCCTGTGTCAGGGAGATGAATGTAGGTAGTCAGAAAGTAGAATTAAAAATTTCGGTAATCAAAAAAAGTTATCACGTTAGAGATGAGAGCGTGGACATTTGTAAGTATGTGAACATAAATATACGAGTATTCGCCTAAGGTTGCCCACTTTATC
This sequence comes from Druceiella hillmani, assembly GCA_039881145.1. Lineage (NCBI taxonomy): Eukaryota > Metazoa > Arthropoda > Insecta > Lepidoptera > Hepialidae > Druceiella > Druceiella hillmani. The sequence continues at coordinate 5,604,358 of JAYKKI010000104.1, forward strand.
TATAATTAGATATTTTTGTTTTAATGTAATTTCCTTGGTTCTGTGCATCTCAAACTCTTGAGCTAAAACACAACTTTTTCGCAAGAATATTTTTTAATTTCACGGATAGAGGTTCTCTATCCTGACGCTCTTGATGAAACGGTCGTCGTATAGTACAAGAAGGATCTAGTGTAACCCGTTTCAAAATTTCTCTCAGCCTTCTTCACAACCTCTCTCTGCTTGGCATCAACCTGATGCATTTGAACAAGGGGCCTAGACTGCAGATGTGGTCGGCCCGAGCGATTTGGTGTCCTCCACTGCATCCTGCACCGCAAAGATCTTTGTGGAACTCTCGTTCCGCCGTGAGACATGGCCAGAAAATTTCAGTATCCAAGATTGTACTAAGGTTGAGAAAATACTGTATCCAATATTGTAACAAGATTGATGCCAAGTTCTTAAAATATGGAGACTTCCAGGAGTTTATTCGGAATGTATACCTGTAGTTGTCTCCAGTGCCACATCCCAAGGGTATCTAACTTCTTCTTCTCGAGCAATAGTATTATGGAAACTTGACCCCTGTTAGGCAGAATGTTACCAGTTCATACTGAGGTGGTTCATTCTTGGTCGAGACGATTAAGAAGGCATACTAAATATTTTGGTGTGTCCATTTTCACTAAGGTATTCAAAGCTAGTATTTGCATAAAGTTTCCAGGCATTTTATGAAATTGTGGATAGAAGCTTTTACTCATTTATAATTGTGTAATTTTACTCACTTATTAGAGTTTCAGTATTCCTAGAGCTTCATTATTCCAACACATAGCAAAAGCCGATCCGAAAAAGAATATTGTATAAAACACTAACAGCAATACGCAATACGGAAACATTATATTTGTAGAACGATCCAAAATTACTTCGTCCCATTTTCGGTCGTTAATCGTTGCTCTCCGATTTTGGCCTGGATTTACACAGACACAGTAACGGTCTAGTGTTGAAATTCACATATATATATAATTCCATACGAATCACTCGATAGCCCAGTTGCACTCGCCGAAATATATTCGCCGAAATTTTGTGAAGTACAAGGTATAAAATTGAAGTCGAACGATGTGAAATGTAACATTGTGTTCAACCTTTGCTTTTTAATATCCGTTTAAAAATGCTTATTTAAACATCAATAACAAAAAAAAAATATTGTCAATTACATGAAACTACGTGATGTAAAGTAAAAGCATACTGTGTAATTATTAAAAAAATAAATAAAATAGAGAGTTACTCATTTCCGTCTCCTACAAATTTTCTATGCTTGGTACATTTTAATGAACGACATAATACGGAAACTCAGCTTTTTCTACTGTTTATAAATCACAAATATGAAAATGACACCTTTCATTAAACATTCTACGTTTTCATACAATTTAAAAAGAAAAAGCTTGTAATTAATGTTGTGACGATTTTAAGTAAATCGCGTCAATGCCTCGGAAGGCAACAAAGGCGTCCGACGCCTGAATTACTGAATGCCGTTGCACTAAGTTACGTAGCAGTCGTTGTATGTACATTGACTCTTTTATGTTAACCCGCTGACGTCTAGATAACCACAAACAACACTTTATATCGTAGCGGCCGAGCGCTGGACGCATTCACATAACTGGGTCAGTGCAAAATACTGCTTTGCATTCAAGAAAACGGCAATAGGCTTTTCATTCGTAATGAGATAGATAACCATTGGGCTGACGTAGCATCCGCGTCCGTTTTAATTATTGCCCAGCGCGTGTTGGACGTATGAAAGCGAATTCTTGCAATGAATGAAATGTAGAGTTGTGAAAATAATGCACTCGCCTTTGCATGCTAGTCAATGAGCTTACGGCAAGCGCAGCTTTCAACGGATCCCGTAAACTGTTCTCATCGAGCGCAGCTGAATGATACATACGTGAAAACGGGACGGATGTGTTGCCACTGAAGAGTGTTTTGCTTTTATTACAATTTATGTTTTTTTTACGTAGTTTTGTGTTCAATAAGTGATTTCCGGACCATTTGCCGATACGTGATACGTTTGAGATTTTATCATACGAGTATATCGCCTATAAAGACTTACTTTATAAGCATTATCGTGTTTCTATAGTTATTTTTCAAGTCGTAAATTATCTGTATATTTCCGTAGCTGGAAGAAATTATACGAAATTTACGTAACGAAAATAGCTTTCAGGTATAAGTTAGTTTAAAGAAAATATAAATTCACGGCACTGGTATTAAGTTCATTAAACGGTAGAGCAAGAATATTTTTTGCGATTCCTCTTGAAAATATAAAACGAAAATAATCTAAAACATTTTTATATTTTATCTCTTATTCCGTAGAAATAAATTAATTTTCAATAAGAAAATATTTTTATTTTCAACACTTTATGTAATCATAATTACATTTGAACATTTCCATGCAGTAAAGAGAAAATATATATAAAAAAACTTAGAAAAACATCTAAATTTTTAAAATTACCAGGATAATCTATTTTCGTTTCTGGAAATTAATATTGGCACCACCTGATGTTCAAGGCCAAATAGAGTGACGGTGCGTCGCGTCGTACATCGCTCTGATGATGTCGCGCGGCACTGGGTGTGCGTGTACTAAAGGTTACTTAACCCTTGTGGTAACGTTGAAATAGGGTACCCGAGAACAGGGTAACATTCGATACAGATTTATTGATTATACTCATCTTATCTGTATTCAGGAGCCCATATAACTCGCCTTGCTATATCATTTAAACAACAACAGGTGAAATGGTAAACAGAGTAACCATAAAAAATATCCAGCAAGTATACATAGATTTTCTATATATTATTATTCAATTAATTTAATCTTCCGTTAATTTCCAGAATTTTCCGTCCATCCGCGTTTGTAACGTAAAAACTACACCCTTATATCCTGTTGCGTGCCATATAAACTAACTTAATGCTAAAATAATATTGTATGTACATGTGTTTATAGTGTATTTATAAATAAAAGTAGGATTAATTTTACGAATCCAAGGTCGTGTTATCGCACCCTTATAAAAGCTCGCCGTAAGTTTATTACAACCTCTTAATACGGTAAAGCATTCCGCCTCATACATCTTTCTAATCCCATTGCGCCGCTACCCTCTAACATCTGCTTGCAGAGGCCTTCATTAATTATTCCACCAATACGCCTGAACCATTTAGAACATCCCTTTGCATCCGACGGTTTCTTTCCACTATGTTCCTCGCTGTCGGATACTTAATTACGTTCCTAAAGCTGTAGTTACACTGCATGTGTTCAATATAGATCATATGAAGATATATATATATATATATATATATATATATATATATATATATATATGCCGTGAAGGTGGTCTTTTCTATACAAGAGATGAAAATAAATAATAATTAAGAATAATGACAAAGATATAAAATATTTTAGTATTCATTTTACATCTTTGTTAGAAAATTAAATAAAAATAGAAGATATTATTATTTAATTTTCTAACAAAGTTATATAATGAATACTAAATAAAACTTCATAACTATTTTAACAGATACAAAAGAAAACTTAAAAAATTGAGGCTCAACAATTTCAACAATACTCGAGTTTAGACAATTTTACTACGAATTATTCCACTATAATCGCAGAAAGGAAATAGTGGATATACTTGTAACCATTTGCATATGTTTCAGTGAAAAACAACTTTTCTTCGTGAATAAAAATGGTCGATACGTCGACATCACTACTATCTGACAACTACCATAAGAGCGCCATTAGATTCGTTAGTGTTTAACAGAGTTGTGCTTTATTACTGCTGAACTTTATATAATATCTATATAAATCGAAACAAGAAAAAGTTTAAAAGGTATCTTTGCTTTTGATTCATTCTCGCATCTCTTGATAAATATGCTAATTGTGAATAATTTGAAATCGTTGGTAAAATAAAAAATTTACACTGATGATTCGCTAAATTAAAATTATATGAAAAAGTTACAGCTAGTAAGCAGAAAGATTGAGCAAGAATATTTTTTTTTTAAGAATACTTCACAAATTATTGTGGATACTACAGACTTAATCTGACAATTATAATCGATAGAAAAAAGTCACCAAAATCGGTTATGAACGGATGTGGATGAATTAAAATCTTCTTCTAAGGGTGCCTCTCCAACTAGTGAATGTTGGCGGTCAGCTCAGCGTATTTGGCCTTGTCCTTGGAAAGGCGAAAGGTTTGGCGGCACTCATAATCCCTTTATATTCTTGTATGTTACGCAACCATGACATTGTTCTAAGACTGGCTCTCCTTTTGCCAGCAATTTTTCCTTGATTATTCAACTCATCATGCTTGACCACATACTCCAGATATGAAACTTTATGTTGTTTGATGGTTTACAAAAGCTTGCGTTTCTGGCAAACCTGTCGCAGAATTTCCTCATTGGTGACTTTCTGAGTCAAAAATGTCAAAATTTCGTATATTTTTATACGTTTCTTGAGATAGTCCAGGCTTCGCTTCAATAGAAGTATTGGCCAGAGAAGACGAATTTGAAGTGGGATTTTAAGACTACTGTTGCAGTGTACCTTTTTAATTTTTTCAAAGGCATTGCGGGCAATTTCAATACGAGTTTTATCTGCCCCAGTTTTGAGGAAGCTAATTTCCAAGATATTTATTCGCCTGTTTTAGTCCCACAAATTAACATCTTAAAAAATTTTAAAAATAACTTTTTAGAGTATTATAATTTAACAGATACCGTATTTGAAATTCTCAGAAAATTTTGAATATATTTATCAGGTATCGTGTTACAACTATTCATATGAATAAAGTATCGATTAAGAGGTATCGGGTACAAAAGTACAGGTATTAAAAAAAATGTATTCGATACTGAAAGGTATCCATACTTTTTTCTGTTCCTATCACCAAAATGACAAGACTGATTCATTCTAAATTCATAAAGCATTTTTAGATAACTATGTAAGGTTAAAATTTCAAGAGAGATTCGATACGATGCCTGCTGTATAGTATTCATACGAGTTTAAGTATCGATTATGAGGTGTCCAGTATGAGGTGTCGAAAATCGATATCGAAAAAATGTGCTCGGTGGTAAAGTGCCTTAAAAAGAATCGTTTTGAAATGAAAGTAAATACGCAAATAACAATTTTGCAGCATTTTATAAAAGAAACAATTGGGAATTATTGATTTTAAGACCCTTTAGTTACGAACAAATTCACAAAATGTGAAATTGTTCTGTTATGACGAGTCTCTACATTGCTAAAAACTAGAACAACGTGGCATTTAATGTGTCTACTTACATTTTTTTTTTATTTTTTTTGAAATTGTTTTCCCGATTTTTGTTTGTTTTCAAATAAAGTAAAACTAAGAAATCATACAGCGCCGATAAGATAGCAGTTATTTATGCTTCGACGTGTCTTTAAGTATAATGTTATTAATATCGCCTATTTTGAAATAAAAATGTATGTTATTATAACTAAAAATACATATTATAGTGATATATCTATTCACAATAATAAATATAATTACAGAAAAGAAATTCACCTACACTGCGGTGACCTTTTCCAAATAGTAACAGGATAGTTTATTTTTTTTAATAAATTTTATTTACATTTTTTTGATCAAATTTTGACAAATGTATATCGACTCGTGGAAAAGAAAGTTACACTGATAACATCGATCTAAGTCTCTGAATACGCTATTCCTAATTATCTTGCTTCAAATTTAATTATATCCAGTGGCATATATTAGGACGCCCTGATATGAACGCAAATTAAAAGAGCTTAAAGGATTTACTCACTCGCCATATGGACGTTTCTAATTAATCATATTAACTAATAAAAATGAAGCCAAAATTAATATCTAAAAAGGACGATAGGTCGTATAGAATGATACCTCGTTACGTACTACGCTCATTACGTTGGATAATTCATTATCGAAATTCATTTAAAACCCGACGCCAACTGTTCTTTTTTTATATTTCCATGTTATTTAAATGTGAAAAATCCACGCATCATTAAATCGAAAGGTGCTGCAAAAAGAAGAAAAACAGAAAGTGTAAAAAATGCGTAATTACGAATCGCAAACAACACGTATCATTGGTAACAGACAGGATTTTATAACTCCTAAATCACACTGAACACAATTGTTGATCGTTTGCAACCAAGGAAAAATACCCAGGTTACGAAACCAAGTTAGACCTAAATGCTTCAGAGATAGAACTAGTGAATATAAATATTTGTAATTTTTAAATGTTTGTAATTATAAAATGTTAAATGAAAATATAAAATGTTTGTAATTTTTTATAAATTTATATTTATATAAATTTATTCACTGCTTTGGCATTGAAAAAAATAGAGAAATATTATTCAATTAAAAATAATACGACAACAAATCTTTACACGGTTTAAACAAAATATTTTAAAAGAGCTTGGAATAAGTTAGCCTCGCGGCACTGATTTTCCCTCATGCGCAATAAATGTGTAGTTAATTTAAAACGTCAGCGACAAAAAAAGATATATAACGTAAAAACTGAAGAAATTTAAGTTAAAATGTCTTGCAGATAACGTCACTCCGTATCTCTACGTGATAGGAATACGGATGAAGTTAGTTTGTTGGAATGAACGAGCAACGAATTGTGAGGAAGAGGATATTCACATGTAAGGAATATTCATTTGTAACTTTATAAGTTGTAACAATTTGAACCTTAAATTTACAATTGCACATATACTTTGAAATATAAATATTGCTAAAAACATTATTTTAATGTTTTCGTTTCTATGTATGTAGGAAAATAAAACTATATTTTATTGATCAATAGGTTAGCTTCAATGCTTAAAGTTCGTAGTCAATTAAGTTTATATAAGAATTTACGACTAGTCCCACAAGAAAAATCAACATAGAATTATATATATATATATATATATATATATATATATATATATATATATATATATATATATATATATATATATATAAACAAAAAACTTCTCACAGAAAAAGGAAAAAATAATTTTTACTGGAAATATTGAGAAAATGAAAAATAAAAATATTCAAACCAAATTCCTTTTTCTTTATTCCTACGAGTACCAGCAACATTATAGTTTTATTAATACCAACGTTTGTAATAAATATTGATTTCAGATGAAACGATAAGTAAATTAATTATAATTCATAAATAAAATTTGTTTTGTCGTAATAAATCACAGTAAAAAGACACTTTAAAAATCGTCTTACAATGAGATTTACTTCATCAGTGAGCCCATATCTAATGTCAATGCATTTTTCAAAACGACTTGATTTTCCCCGTTCAACAAAATATGAAATTGATACATAATCCTTATGCTGTCATAATTCACAATAATAACATCAAATTGAATAATTCTACAAACACAAGTCCCGAAATTTTCGGTCCTTTTTAAAAATTTGTGCTTTTAAATATATTATGTATCTAGATTTTGTTAAAGAACAAATGATATAACTTTTTAGAAAACAAAAATTAACTTTTCTTCGTAAAATGGAAGTTATGATTGAAAGACAATGATTTTAACCTCCAACTGGCCCATATAACTACGCACCCCCTCTAACGGGGAGACCAAAGCGACTTTCACGGTAGAAAGTAATAATTCTCATCACTTCGTTATAAGATATACAAATAATTCCAAATACAAATAATTCTTTTGTCAATTTTTGTCTTGTTCACACATATACAAATAGAATGATCGAGAGCGAAACAGAGGATTATCTTTTCCGCACATAGCTAGCTACACCTCGTCTTTAAACTGCCGATGCGGTATAGGCATAAGTTACCATCTGCGGTGTCTCCAGTAAACGCGCCATACGCCGCAAGACTGTGCCTCCGTGAACTACTCCGATAAAATATTCAGTTATCCGAGTTTCTTCTCGAACTATTATACGATAATAACATAGTTTATTGTGTTTATGATTACATAAAGTTACTCCGTATTCATTTAGATTAATTGCACCTTAGATTCACTTGGGTTACTTGAATAATACTGTTTTTGTATTAATAAAATATCATAGTAATTGTATGATTTGTGATCCAGAGATGGATTTAAATTGGATAAGATTTAAATTTTTAAATTTTCATAAAATTAATTTTTAGTTTTCAGAAGGAAAGTAGATTATAAAAAAAAGAATAACATCGTAAATTTAGAACGTAACAATTTAATTCTAAGTTAACCAGGATCCAACAGTGAAACACAAAACGGACGATAGGTTTAATGGACAATCGTAATGTTAACTTGCTCTTACGTACATTTAACGATAGGTTTAATGGACAATCGTAATGTTAACTTGCTCTTACGTACTTTTAACGATAGGTTTAATGAACAATCGTAATGTTAACTTGCTCTTACGTACTTTTAACGATAGGTTTAATGGACAATCGTAATGTTAACTTGCTCTTACGTACTTTTAACGATAGGTTTAATGGACAATCGTAATGTTAACTTGCTCTTACGTACTTTTAACGATAGGTTGAATGGGCAATCGTAATGTTAACTTGCTCTTACGTACTTTTAATTTATGCACCTATTGTTATTGAATTAATTAGAATTCTGTTCATTAATTTTTCTCATTACTACGCTGTTTCGTAACAATTGTTACGAATATTTATTAATATGTAATATTATTAAAGAAAAATAAACCTGTCAATTATCAGTATCAACTATTAGCTTGTTTTTCCTAGCTTCTTGGTGCGCGGTGTCAAAGAATTGTTTTCCGAAATTCGTGAATTTCTAAATAATTAAAGTTAGCGATTTGAAAATGTATGATGAATGTGATTTGAAATGTAATACGAATGAATGATTTTCAGATAGATTATTATATAAAAAAATTATGAAATGAAGTGCACTCATGCTTTTTGTATGGGCAAAACCGAGGCGGGCAGCGAGTAATTAATAAATGTAAAGACGTTTTTCTCTTAGTTCTGTTCAATAAAATATGCCTCGATCGACAGCACTGCTGATAGATGGCGCTATGTATATTATTACACAGAGAAGAGCAGTGGATTATGAGCGCGCGTGTCTGGTTCATGCGTACCCGTTATTAAATTAGGTCGGTTATTAGTCCGATCGTAGAATAGTTGTGAGGCCAATTTAAAATAATAATAAAATTAATATTGCGCCAAAACTTTCCCTCTCAGTGAGCTTAAATCATCGTAAATATAAAATCTGTCTCTCGCAAAATTTAAGATGACTCTAATTATTTACATTGGATTGGATCTCAGCGGGGTGGTCTTCTTAAAAATTCATTATTGTTTGTCTAAGTAAGTACAGAATAAAATCAAGTGGTAAACTTTTTGCTACGCCAACGTTACAAAATAAATACGCGACACACCCGCGAATTAACGAATGAGACTCGACTCAACTTTTCTTTCCGTCTCACCTCATTTAACAGACCTCAGAAGGCCAAAACAATTAACATAACAAGAGCTCCGAGCATAAATTCGTCCATTATTCGCGACTCGCACAAAATGCGGACACACTAATCCAATCAGAGAGGGACGGGAGAAATTTTCACCAATTTTCGCGCGGGACAGCGTAAACTTTATCAATTTACTCATTTGGCGGGCGCGGGCGCGGGCGGCCCGCCCGCGCCCGCGTATTTATCGCCGCTTTTTTGCTCCCCCCCCCCCCCCCCCGCCGTTGAGGCCGATTCAATCAATATCGAGCACAATCTCCAATCGAGCACGCCGCCGGTAACTATCGACAGCTGGCTTCGGCCCCGCCGCGGCCGAGTGCGCGCCGATTATATTCGGCTATGAGTAATGGACAGGAATAGCCGACTCGAAGAATTATTAATACCCGCGGTCCGTTCGGCACTTTAATGAGTGCCGGATCGCCGATCTGACATGCGCTCGCATAATTTATTATATAACGCCCGTATTTCAGCCGTATTGACGTTCCGCCGTTAAATCTTAGAGCAAGGTAAAAGTGAATTGCAGCATTAACATTTGGGATAAATTACAATTAGATTGTTAAACAAAGTGTCGGCACGCGTGCCGCTCGCTTCCATTGTAAATTCGTTAATACGTGCCTGATTGCACTAAAAGAAAACTTAGAGCGCCGTCCGCTCAGACGTTATGTTAGACGAGCGTAACAGACGTGCGCGCGTTCATGAAACAGTTTCGTCCAGTTAATACGTCTAACGCTGTATCTACGTACGATTCGTATAATACAATATAATAAAATACTCTAACTATTTTCGGTTCACTCTGCTTCTCTAACATCACCTTAATAATCATTCATTACTTTTTTAAATACTATATTACAAACCAATAATAGGATACTGAAATTATATACGAAACGATTACCAAAGGAGTATACGTTTCCTTGGTTGAAATCTATTTTATATATTATAAAGGAAAACGAAAACAAATGACATTAACAAAAATGTTACACTCTTATTTTACTTTAATATTTATTTTAATTCAAAATATGTCACACTAATAACACGGTAAAATGTGAGATCAAACCTTGTAGACACGAACGTTTAATCTATCATAGTGCATTTAAAGAATATTTTATTAATATTGAATATATTGGGCGTTAATTTTGTAGAAATTCATTATTCACAATTAAATGAAACTACGTGATGTAATATTATGTCTACTTAATTTAAATTCTTTGCCACGGCATAGGTTTTGTTGTATTACAACATCTTCAGGCAATTAGCAAATATTAGCAATTTTTGCTAATATCCCACCTGAAAATGTAATACAACGAAACCTAGGTCGTGGTAAAGAATTTTGAATAAATTAAAAATAATACTACATCACGTAGGTTCATTTAATTGAGAATATATTTTTTAAAATATCCTGTATACATTCTGATGAATATTACTTGTAACGGGACATAACAGCGAAGATATTCTATTAAATTAAAAAAAAAATATATCTAAAACATCATTAAGAGTGTCTATTCAATATCAGTATTGCATAAGTAGCCAACATGTTTAATATTCTATATTAAACAAGTTGGCTACTTACGACTTTTTAAAGTTATGACTAGGTAGGACTACATTCCCCGTATTGGAGACTGTTCAAAAGTACGCTATAACTGATACAATTTAAGGTTATCACTATGACATATAGGGTTCAGGAAAAACCATATTAATATTGCTGAATAACACCAAGTCGTCCTTAACGATAACAACAAAAATGAATACATAATTCATCTCTAAGTATAATTTATGACTAAAACGAACAAAAACTACATAAAACTTACGACACAGATAGCGTGGTAACCAAGGTGGTGCGAAATAATTTATTCATATATTCCGCAGGCGCATCTCGGGTTAATCCCATAGATGCTCACGTCTACGTATCGAGATTGAAACCCGGCGAGTGAACCGCTGTTTCCATCTAATTTCCTCCAACAAATGCGGCTCTCCGTCGACTTTTCTGGTGTTTAAGCAAATTATCTCACGTGGGACACGCTCGCGACGGCAGAGAGATGTAAACCGGTTGATCTTAGACTATTGGTCCGTGTCGGCGTCAACTCGATTAATGTAATCTTATAAAATGTATCAAGACGTCTTGATATTGCCCTTATTATATGGTTTACGAATGGACCCGTGCTCAATGGAGACGGCCCCTGACGTTACAAAAAGTAGAATATAATTTTTAAAAAAGTCAATATTTTTTGAATATACAAAAAATCAAATAATTTAGCGACTGACACCAGGAAACAACATAAAATAAAATTTGTGAAAATAAAAGAAAAGCATCCAATTTTTTTTTAAATATGTATGTTTTTATAAAAATAAAGAAAATCTAATGAAATATATAATAACTTTATAGAAACGATTACAAAAAACAATCAATGCCGCTTGCTATCTTTAATGTATAGCCATTGCCTAAATGAATTAAAAACAAGTTGTTAACTGACATTGACAATGATTCTGTTGTTGTCAAAATGAATCTCTTTTTCCGCTCTTATCGAGGTTTACGTGATTATGGATTAATATGGTACATATGTGCATGGAGGATATCACGAGACACAATCTGCAGTTTGTTTCATCTCACTAGTTCAAAGAATAACGTACAAAAACTATTATTAAAAATAACCTAAGTTTTCATAAAAAAATACAAGATTTCTCTTTTACCTGATTAATAATTTTGATAAAACTTTTAAGGAGCTTATTTTTACATTTTCTCTATATAACTATGTTATTTTTATTCTTGTAACACCTGGACTTCAACACTATATGAGCTTTTGCATGTTTCCTTTAAGTTGTGAGGCGCCTGTGTGCAGTTTAGATACGGCTTCAATAGAAATTTAGAATTTTGTGGGTCATAATTGTTTTCCAAGTAAAACTATTTATGTATATCCTAGCGTTAAAAAAATGGGCAAGTGCATTTCGGACGAAGCGTAAATTAGGGCCTTGTAATCATTTCATAAAATATTAAACTGTTTATATTTTATAAACGCTTATGTCTTATTAATGGGTTCCTATAAAGATCGGTCGTAGTTAAAATCTAATTCACGGCAGTGGGAAAAGTAACCATCAAAATCTATTTTCCGACTTGTTTAGAAATGGGAGGCAAGCACACTTGCAAACGATTTTGAAGCTCAATATTTCGTCAACAGAGTTAAAAACTGAAGAATCCTAACTTAATTTTAATTTCTAATGAACCTGAACTTAATTTTAAAAGACCTTTCTAATGATACATTGCACAATGGGGTACTCCAAAAATTAAAAAATAGGAAAACATTTTTTTTTGCTAAAAATCTAAACCTGTAAGAAATACGAGGTGTGACATATGGTCCACCCATTTGTCACACAGAGACGGACATGACGGAATTATAAGTGGTCCTTGGTCTTTCATTATGGAACCATAAAACAACATCGCGATCATCACCATGTGTGACAAACGATAAATACGAACGATATTTTTTTAAATATTTTTCAAATATCATACAGAAATAAAATATGCACAATTAATGAAGAGGCATTAATTAAACAACTATGGGTCGTTATTAAAATTGTAGTTTATTCTTACTACTGTATAGTAATTAAAGTTAATTAATCTAATAATACGATTGTGAAGGTAATATTATACCAAGGGTCACGTAAAACTGGGACCGTTATCACGTTGTTTTACTGCATACATTTTTAATTACGTTTAATTAAGTAAAATTGATGTATTGTAGAAATTTTACCTATGCCGTGTTGTCATTACTGAAGACCGTTTTTTTAAGTTATGTAAACAATTCAGTTTAGCATCAGTGAAAATTTCACTGTTTATTGGTTATTACATGAAAAGATAAACATTAAAAATGACGTGTTCGATAAAAATCCTTCTCGCTTGCCATTTTCTATTACAAAAATTGATATGAAAAATAAATTTGCATAAAAATAAAATTTTCGTTACTAACTGGTTGTTATAATTATTTTGACTTCATTTCCGTTCTAAGTGACACAAAACATTGAATATGCAAAAGAGATATGTATGTATGTTTATATATATATATATATATATATATATATATATATATATAAACACACATAAATGACTGGTTAAAGAGATTATAAGTTTTATGATTGTAAGAGCATGTCTCATATTATTTATGAAAATAATCACGAGCAAAAATTTGTTTTCTTAAATTCGTTGTTTTGTTATGTATATCTTTCCTTTTATGAAAAGAAAAAAAATATAAAGTTATTTTCTTGCTAAACTGCATTTTTACCTAACTAGTTGTGACTTGGTCGTGTAATTAGGAATAAAAAAAATATTTTTTTTTTATATTTTGCTTCTGGGTATATATTACAATACCAAATTTCCTCAAAATCCGTCCAGTAGATTTTGCGTGATATTCGCTTAAATTAAAATAAACACGGACAAAAATTCTAAAAAAAGTTTTTTTGGCTTCTATTATCATTCTATACGTTAAGTCAATCACTTTTTTTTAAATATTTTTAAAATATAGAATTCACTCCGTTATAATTTTATTATATGTGTAGATAATAATTAGAATACGTAGAACGATTGATAGAAAATTTAAAAAAATAAATAAGAAGATTGGAAAATCGTAGCTGTGATCATTATGTGATAGTAATAATTATAAAGAAACAAAAAATTAAGGGAATTGTTTCTTCTCTTTCAAAATTAACATATAATTTATTGTAATCATAACTCGTAGTTGGTATTCTACATTAATAATAGTTAATTAATTATACAATAATAGTTAGTTTTTTAATAAATTAGAAACTATTTTTTTGTAACTTAAGTATTTTTTATTAATAAAAGAAAATTGTTGCCATAATATTTATTTCAACGCTACACAAAAATTTTAGGAATTCCGCGGAAATAAAGTATTTTAATTTATCGACATTTATTTCTTATTACATTGTTCGAGATTGCCTTATGTTGTTTTTGGAAAATAATGTTACATGTAAATTGAAAATAATTTTAAATATAAAAGCTAGTATAGTCAATATAGATATCTATAACACTAAATATGGTTTCAATTTCACAAATGACTACTGAGAACGTAATAAATATACCCGCTTGTACAAGTTCGATCGTAGAATGGACTTGTAAGCCCTGAACGATAAACAGTCCAACCCTTATTTCACAATGCAGAGCCAATGCCTCATTTATCCCCAACGACCGGCTCGCTCAGAGGCACTTTATCCCTTTCCCTACTTATAATCCCCGTAGAATAACAATTCTAGTACATGTTTACGATGCTAACGGACTATCCTATTGATTGCATTCTTCAATTCTTTCCGATCCGGGCGCTGTTTGAACAATTTTCTTTTTTTGTTTGCATTCCACCGTAACCCAATGGCGGCAAAGCGCCGACCGCACGTTTTCTTCATCTTCTTCGTTTAAAATAAAATTGCTACCTTTTAAGACGGTCGAGTTTGTTGCGATGAAAACGCAGACAAATGGATATAAACGCGGTGGTAATAATTTCACCGTCTTTGTCTCGCCTCGTACGCTCGGCGCGATTATCCTTTTGTGTCTCCGTCGCTTTTCAGATCAGGAGTTATGTATTAAGGAAGCGACATGTTCTGGGTAAAGGCTGCGGTCAGTAGGCTTTCCAATGAAAAGAAACGAAACTGAGATAATTTTGTTTCGTGAAGAACACTTTCCGTGTTTTGTCTCAAAAAGAAAATCGTGAAAATGATACGTGTGGCTATGTTCATACATTTAAATTTAGTGAATAATAACCGATTTTTTAAAACGTAATTGAATTAATGTTAAAGTAAAAGCCAAGAATTTTGTTTAATTTTATATCGTATTTAAAAAAAAATCTTATTTGAATCGAGAGATCTTTTTATCGTTAATGTATAACGAATCGAACAGCATATAAGTCACATTTTGCCGGATATTTTCTAATTTCAATTGATGAAGGATGTAAAATTTTGGATGTAAAATTACTATACATTACTGTGATCTATAATTTTTCCCATTAAAGTTAAATTATAATATAGGTGGATAATTTCTAGTCATTAAGTAACTTAGAAAATTGTCTAACACTCTGTCAAAAGGAAAGCTACCCGTGTTAGTACAATTTTGCTTGTCATCAATTTTGAATTGAATCTAAAGAAGTAAAGTGGCATACTGCCCCTACTTTACAGTAGCTACACATTGATTTTGTCATAATCAGCAACACGTGAAATTTAAAAACAAAGTTGTCTTTCTCAAGTACATTAAATGTGAAACAATCCTATCTTATCCTAATTAAAACTTTTTAGTAACTTGTTAAAGAAAAGAGTTAATACATTTGTTTTTCTTAGGACATGAAGCAATAAGTTTTGAAACAAAATTTACATTAAAGTTGATATTATGACATTATAATATTTACGTCATGAAAAAAAAATACGGAATCCGGAAATTGCGCGTGAAGGAAATATTTTGAGTGTCTATTTTTAAATTTTTATTTTGAAATCATTAGCGTTTACCTGTCGGTATCGGTTTAGTTTACATTTCATAACAGAGTAGTAGTGGATAAGAACTTTTACATAGAAGGCAATTTCTAATTGTACTTTTTTCTTATTGCATTTTGAAGTCGTCCGCCAGCGTTGCGTGTTACGCTTAGATAAATAAAGCAACATTAAATAGATGTTAACCTTGTCACTTGCGCTGCATCCTCTGCATGAGATCGTTGATTTGGGAGTCTGATTTGATTCGCGATTGACATTTAGTGAGCACATGGCGAATGGTGCAAAAAAATCCTTTCGAGAACTTGGATTCGTGTTGCATGAATAAAGATTTTCAGTCCGTGTCATCAATTCGTCTGCCGTACACTTCATTAGTGCAGAGCCGATTAAAATCTGGCTCTATTATTTGGAGCCCCCATGAAGCCAGCACGACGATTAAACTTACGCAAAAGACATTTCTCCAATATCTGTATATGAGAAAGTACGGTTACTTCCCTTTTTACGCTAGGTTTCCATTACTCGCAACTCAGAAGAGATTTTGCGCTTTTAAAACTTATCTTCCAACTATTAAGTGGAAAAATCTTACGCCCTTTATTATTGAGTAAACTTTCATTCTTCTTACCTGATAATTTCCTGCGTTCACACAATCATCTCCTTTTTAATATACCACCATCTAGAACCGAATTACATCGAAACTTTTTCAGTTTCTGGGGGAATACAAGTGCTCAATCACCTGATCGCGATCGCGCCAGGGTGTGATTTATCCATGATGAATGAAAGTAAATTTGTCGAAATTACGTAATTTGTCGTCTTCTTTTATTGTCTTCAATTGATGTTAAATCTAAAAGTCTAAACTTTGCTAAACCGTATTTTCATTTTTATCGTTTCGAATAGGTTACTTGTAATGTATTGATAAATACGCGAGTGTGTAAATAAATTTGTATGATTAATAAATATTTTAAGGATAAATACTTTTCACTCATAATACTATAAATATTATTCTTCTTATTATTATTATAATATTATTATTCTTATTATATATACTATAAATATTATTCTTCTTATTACTATTCTATAATATATTAATAACTTCTCCAGATATACGCATTCCATTTTTCTTTCGTGCTTTATAATTATTCCAATTATTTAGGGCTTTATTCTAATTCTTGATGCGGGAGACAAAAATCATTACATATTTTAGAATAATTCAATTTCCATCCACCTTACCCATATCAGATGAAAAATTCACATAATTCCGTAATACAACACATTAACTTCAACGCTAATTTATCATATATGATACAAAATACGGTTTGTTTTGTACTACTTGAGTAAATTATAAACAAATATCATCATCATCATCATCATATCATCATCATCATCATCATCATCATCATCATCATCATCATCATCATCATCATCATATATATTAATACGCTAAGGTTAAGATGTTACTCTCCCTTTTTAGAAAAAACCTCATAACTAATCCACATAAATTATATATCATTTTATAGATAATTGCTTGCTCTACCGCATCCACAACTAAAAAAATTATTATTGCTATTGTTTTTGCAAATTAATTAATTATTAAAATTATATACACAAAACGGCAATGCTGCCATCTAACGGCTCAACGTCAATATGATTGACGGTCGGTAAAATTTTTGTTTAATTTCAAATCCACTCACGTATAAATAAAGTGGCGCTTTAGCTCAATGCTTTTGATACTTGCGCCTCTATATGTCAATTTTAGTAAAATATTTGTTTGATCTGTCATCTGAGCTTCATAATGGAATAAATAATGCGAAGACTTCGCACGGGTCACGCTAGTTCATCATTATTAGTATTCTTAACTTAGGAACAGGTCATATAATTTTCCTTGCTTTCTAAAACAATGCTAGGATTGTATTTTCTACCTTTCAGTCATCTTAACTTAAAGCTAGAAATAGAAAGATCTAAGAAATAAGATGGAAGATGACAAAACGTTGTTGTCCTCAAGAGTTATGAAGTGAGGGTCTTTGTTATAAACAAGCTGTTTTACGGTTTATCCCCGCAAAGTTATCTTAAATATGTGTCTAAGAACACATAGTAGAAAGAAGTAAGAAGAAACATACTTTAAGAAATGTTTCCGGACTTCCGTTACATTTTTATAAATATTCTGTCCTTGTGAATTTCAGTATGATGATTATAGGTTACCCTATAATCATCATCAAAGGGGCGTTATAGATTTTTAAAGTATAAACAATTTTTGAAATCGAATTCGAAGTTTGGTGGAATAAATAGAAAAGTATAAAATATACTATACCCCTATCTGACTACGTAATTTCCATTGCATCTTTATCTAGAATTGATCCTCGTTTGATGCTGCGAAATACCTAATTCCACATCAAAAGTTTATCTACAAATCTTGTATTATTTATTAAAAGATTGGAAAAACAAATCGAAGCTCAATTCTAGTCGGCGAGACAGCTCAGAAATATTTCTCAGAATAAATCATGTATGGAAAATATAATATGACATTTATATCAAAATATCTTCTATTGCCTTTAATTCGCTCAAGTATTATTTAATAACGGCAAAATGTGTCGATATTTTGCAAGAGACGAACTCGTTATCGCTTGTCAGAACATGTCTGCTTCGTTAAACAATTTGCAGACGACACGACCTTTAGTATGGCAGTAAACAAATTAATATGAAATCTTATATCGTAATAACATTATATATATTCCATGTTTTCGTGAACCTATTGAGTACTCTAATAATATCCCGTGGATAGGGGAAAAAAATAAATGCGACGCTTATTTTCATAAACATCGTAATAAAATCTTGTTAGAGTAGCCATGCCCATATTTCTTTTTAAATAACTGAATATTTCATACGTAGGGTAACTTACCTTAGTAATACGGTATTTGACTGATGATATTTTTTGTAAAAATGTTTTAAAACTGTAGAATACGTTTAACAAACAATTAATCGAAACTTCTAAATAGGAAGAAGTGTCAATTTTTTTCTTTAAATAGGAAAAGTTATTATGAATTTAGTTTCCACACAAAAGGTGAGAAAATGACAATATGCAATATATAACCTTAAACGCAATATTTAACGAGATACTTAACATATTTAATAAACTCCCTTATAATCAATGCTAAATACGGGCAAGTAACGTTATAAGACAATCGTGTTTTGTATGGGGCGTTTTCACGCGAATCGTAGTTCGTCAGTTTCAAGTCGTTATAACTTTGTAATGAAAAGTCCTAGGTACGATGTATTTATTCTAACCGTTTTTAATGTTATTACTTATTATATTTTAGTAATAAAAAAATATAGTCAAATACCCTATTGGCTTACCAATGAGACTAGTTTCAAATTTTTGTGATTTACGAAAGCATTAATATCTCTGGAAAAGTTTCATTGTTCATTAATAGATTTCAATACCAAGTGGAGACTGATTTAACAGAAACACAACTCGATACTACAAAAAAGAAACTTACTAATCTCCGACGCCCGTACAGCATCCAGTTTCATTAAGCGACGGCGATTCAAGTATCGAGTAACAAAGGATGGTAGCCTTTAAAGATTCATTTGTAAGATATTAAAGTCGACGCAGACTTATTATTGGATAATCCTATTACAGTTCATCGCTTCCCGTTCCGACTCGACGTTTTGCATCTTGCTCGTAAATTCAATTAACACAATCAATGCAGTTTAATAAGAGCCGAGAGACTTTTAATCAAGTTTAAATGAAACTAAATTGGGGCTTATTTAAATCGCATAACGATTATGATGGAAGACCCTTTAGGTTTAAGCTTTGTACCAGGCGGAGTGCTATTTAAACGGGTATAAGCTTTGGAGTGAATTATAGTAATGATACAACACTTTACATTTCAATATATTAGTTTTAAGTTTTTATAAAAGTATCTCTCAAAATCAATTCTCTGAATTAAGTTTAGAAATGTAAAATTTGTTCTCAAAAAATAAATTTGATGATTCGATATTAAGTCATAGCAACAAACATAGTTCCATTGAAGCGATGTGGCTAGAGACGTTCAAATAAAGCAAAGGTATTCATAAATTGTTATATATTATTATACATTTCTTTCAATAAAGCCTTAAAAATGTCCGAAGATCCATTCGACTTTCAATAATGTGAGCTTTAAAAATATCTAAAAAACCGTCCAAAAGCAAACTATTTCTCAACAGAATTTTTATTTTAATAATCATAGCGACTTATGCTCAGTTTTTAATTTTGTAGAAGATGAGATAACTTGAGTGTATGATAAAAATTAAAATTATCTTATATTGCCATAGGTTCTCAAAAATATTTTGTTTCCTAGAGCCATTAAAATTGAGAGCATTACTTGTATTGTACTCAAGCGCGTTCTAAACCCATTTTTAATTTGGAATAGAGGTATTTAAACTAAAATAAATTTTTCACTGGTTTTCTTCATTTAATTAAAAAAAAACTTAGATTTACGTTGTTTGGGATAGTTACAAAGGTGTTCATGGTTTATTTTATAAAACAATCGATGTGACAATATTTTTTTCAATACTAATTATGTTTTAGATTTAACTAGCATTTTTGACACTAAACAATTAAGGTAGAAATATATATATATATATATTAAATTACAAAAATAAGTGAAGTTTTGAAATTTTACGTTTGGCAGACTTTAGCCTATTGTCTAGGGTACGTATTTTGGTAAGGGTACGTACGTAGGGCATATCTAGGGAATGATCCACGGCGGATCATCCGCAAAATGTGAGTAAGAACTTTTTAAATATTTTTTTACTAAATTAATCCTGAGCAGTGATTATTTTTTTAATAACTGTGAAAAACGTGCTTTTCCTATGTAAGTGTCAGCTTAAATCGTAGTGTCCTTAAAGTTACGTCGAATTGTCTATTTCGATTAGTACTGTGTCGCATCATTATATATTTTGGGCATATATTCTCTCAAAAGTATATGATGCTCATTTAAACTATCGTTTTTACGATGACGTCATTGTTCTTGAGTATACGTTGGTTTAACAGATGAGTGGTTTGCATTTTATTTTTGGTGGCTTTTCATTTTAACCCCATTATACCAAATCGTTTTCAAATTACTATATTTCGTCTTCACCCCCTTTGTTCTGAGTATCTCATAGCTATATGAGCGTGACAGGGACAGTATATCAATATTTTATAAGAATTATTTTGCGATATTTAATATTTGTTTAACAAATATATAATAATATTTGTATCAGGCAGGTTGAACTGATTTTCTGGCATCGAGGAATATATAAAAAGAAAATTTGACATATATTTTAGATTGCATTGGCTCAAAGTTAACCAAAAGCTGATAAAACCATTTAAACATTTCAGCTCATATTTTAATAAATTGATTTCACAAAAATATTTTAACCGGGTGTATTTCGGATTATATTCCTTTTCTATAAATTATATTTTATATATCTATTATATTACATGCATATTAGTTTCCTAAAATATGAACAAGATTTAGGAAATAAAATGAAAGATTAAGTCTGGAATTAAAAAATCTAAATACTAACTAATTTTAGAATTAATTAGTTTCGTAGTTTACGTTATAGGGCATACGTAAACATAATTTAAACGACTGCACGTATTTGGATTTATTATCTGTCATCATTATAGTATTCATTTAAGATTTTAAGATTAGAAAGGCCCTTTCCCCTACCAGTTACCTGTTAAATAAACTACATAAGTACGAGTACGATTCGTATATAGTTAAGTATATATAAACAGGAGTGTATATAGTATTTTCTACAAATATATTATTTTCACAATCTAAATATATTTCCTATATTTTTACAGGATTAAAAATATTACGGACATCTTGGAAAGTAAAAAATAAATTAGACTTATCGCTATAGTTTTCTGGTAAAGTTAATCGGATTTTAAACAAATACGTTAATGGCGACGTCGTTGTATCGACACGTGTCAGTAGTGCAGGACAATTGATGTCATTATCGCATAAATATCGATAACGTGAATATGGTTGGAGACTATCATCTTAATGAGATAAAAGGGTCACCACCTTAAAGCAGTTTAATTTACATAATAATTATACAGTATAGTAATGATATTAAAATAAACGACCAATATATTTTTCTTTAATGTCTTAAGATAAAAAAAAAAGAAAAAACAAAATTATATATATATATATATATATATATATATATATATATATATATATATATATATATATAAAGTCTAAAGTATACATTGCTTGAATAATAAAATCACCTATCGATAAACGGAAGAAAAAAACAAATTTAATTAAGGCTTAAATCATGTTATATACACGAATATATTTGATTGCTTTGCTTTGTATCAGTACGAATATTTTCCTTCAAGCAATCTCGTCACCGATTTAACGAAATTCGTAATTAAGAAGTATATTAATATTCCTTAATATAACTTAAGAAACCACCTTAATAGCAAATTGACAAACCGACTTGA
Organism: Druceiella hillmani; assembly: GCA_039881145.1. Classification (NCBI taxonomy): domain Eukaryota; kingdom Metazoa; phylum Arthropoda; class Insecta; order Lepidoptera; family Hepialidae; genus Druceiella; species Druceiella hillmani. Next base: position 5,626,732 of record JAYKKI010000104.1, read on the forward strand.
CAAATATTTACACTGACTTCTCGGAAAACGTACATATTTATTAAATATCGTATACCGTATACGGATTAATTTATTAAACATATGTGTCGTAAGTGTAAATATTTTCTTAAATATTTTATCAAGTAACTAACGAATCTTAATTTCCTTGGTTTATCATATATATTAATATCATCATCATATCATCATTATATATATTAATACGCTAAGGTTTTAAGATGTTACTCTCCCTTTTTAGAAAAAACCTCACAACTAATCCACATAAATTATATATCATTTTATAGATAATTGCTTGCTCTACCGGCATCCACAACTAAACAATTTATTATTGCTATTGTTTTTGCAAATTAATTAATTATTAAAATTATATACACAAAACAGCAATGCTGCCATCTAACGGCTCAACGTCAATATGATTGACGGTCGGTAAAATTTTTGTTTAATTCAAATCCACTCACGTATAAATAAAGTGGCGCTTTAGCTCAATGCTTTTGATACTTGCGCCTCTATATGTCAATTTTAGTAAAATATTTGTTTGACTGTCATCTGAGCTTCATAATGGAATAAATAATAATGCGAAGACTTCGCACGGGTCACGCTAGTTAAAGAGTAAAGTGTAATTAATACATTTTAGAAATGTTAAATGCGAATATCCCTTTGAGAACAAAGCAAATATTTTGTCTACATTATTATCTGTCAACGGCACCTTGTAAATGAAAGCATCTGTATATCTGTCATTAAGGCATCGAGTTAGTTATTTATTAAAATTACAGTCTTCAGTAGCTTCACTGCCCTCGAATTCGTGAAGGCTTAAATCGACACAACAACATTTTAGCAACTAAAACTAAAATCATTTCGATCTTTTTATGAGAACCTGGTTTTCTTCCGAGAATTCTGTTTTTTATTAAAACTCCATCTTCTATTATTTATTTCAACTTTCTAAATTATAACCATGTGTATGCATTATTTTTTTCTTGTATTAAAAGCAAATCATACATGTTCTTGTACCTGTAATTATTAAAACTTCATGGAATTTAATTTTCTTAATAAAAATTCAAAATATCCGCTAATCTATATATAATATATATAATATATATATATATATATATATATATATATATATATATATATATATATATATATAATAATCTTTTAGCTCGATATCGTGGTAAACGATTGATATATGTGCAGGTTACAGAACATATACGTAAATATTTTGAGTGGGATTGAATTGTACACCGTTTCAAATAATCTGAGTTCAAAATCCGTGACGTGTTTGCATACAGTTTCGTGAATTAGCTCATTTTATGTTATTTTATACTGACAAAATGTAATATTTTTTCATAATTTACGCAACACCGAAAAATAAAATATCGTTTTTTTTAAGTTTATTTCGTATAATTTTATGTTCTGGTTAAATAATTTAAATCTGCAGATATTAAGGACAAAATAAAATAAACAATTATTATGATCATAAATGAATGTTTGTATGTTTATTATTTACACGCAATGTTTAAAAACAATGAGAATTCAATAAAACTTATTACTGAATGTCGTTTGAAATAGACAGTTGACAGTTACTATAAATTAAAGTCATCGTATTAAATTTTATTGTGATTTAGACTTTAGATGTCAAATTATCATAATACTAGCGTGACCCGTGCGAAGTCTTCGCATTATTTATTCCATTATGAAGCTCAGATGACAGATCAAACAAATATTTTACTAAAATTGACATATAGAGGCGCAAGTATCAAAAGCATTGAGCTAAAGCGCCACTTTATTTATACGTGAGTGGATTTGAAATTAAACAAAAATTTTACCGACCGTCAATCATATTAACGTTGAGCCGTTAGATGGCAGCATTGCTGTTTTGTGTATATAATTTCAATAATTAATTAATTTGCAAAAACAATAGCAATAATAATTTTTTTAGTTGTGGATGCCGGTAGAGCAAGCAATTATCTATAAAATGATATATAATTTATGTGGATTAGTTGTGAGGTTTTTTCTAAAAAGGGAGAGTAACATCTTAACCTTAGCGTATTAATATATATGATGATGATGATGATGATGATGATTGTTATTTATTAGGTTAGACATTTGGAAATTATATTAAAGTATGTTAATTAGGTTAAACATTTGGAAATTATATTAAAGTATGTTATTAACCTGAAATAACAGGTTTACCTTTTATGTTTTCCTTCGTTGCTATGTTCATCCAAAAGATTACACGGGAAGTGTCCCTATCATTTCATTAAAACTGAATGGCTTCATTGTTTACCAGGACCATCGCTTAATCTTTTTATCGTTTAATTTCCATTCAAAAAATTAAATACGACGTTGTTTTTATATTATGGTAATGTAGGTAGGGTAAATTAACAGCGAGCGCAAACATTTTCCTGAATAAAATATCGAAAGTTTTAATTATAATGCTCTGAAACTTATGAAATCCAATTAGCAGACTCTCGTGTTTCCATTAGTCAGTTTGTTGTGTCGCATGTTGATAATAAATTAATAAATTTTATAGTACGTAGGTTAATATTAGTTTCATAGAATTTAAGTTCCTTTAAAAAATGAAATTTAGTAATAGTACTAGTCTAAATTTATTTTTACTACAAATTTTACTCTATGAGTAAACGACACTAAAACATTAGAACAATTTTAAATTTTGTTGAGGGCGAAATAAGTATATGTTATTTCAGCGTGCGGAACCGGAAAAGCATTTTATTATTTTGAGCCAAGATGGAAGTTTGCCCTGAAATGTAATTGGAAGCTTTAAAATTCGTTTGTATTAACTGGCACCACGTATTTTGATACACTTCCTTGAACATAACATTTCTAGCTTGTTTTTTGTCCTGTGTTCGGAGCTATCAAGGATGCGAAGCAGGGCAGGAATGATGTAATTTTGTGAACATTTTAGACAATATTAGACATATTGTAACTATCTGAGTCATAATTCTGAAAAAAAAAATACTTTTTGGATAATTGCTTTTCAATGTATACAATATCATTATATCCGTATATTCACACAATAAACTGACGTAAAGCTGCGTCGTAATTGCGCTGATTTTAATAAATATATGAAATTAGGAGCTGATGGCTTAACTCCCTAAATATAATGCATAACCCGCGAATACACACTATTTTTATCAATTAGAGCGTCAGCTCAAGTTTTGACGACAGGAGATTTATAGCTCGGGTAATGTTATAAGTATACACTTTTTGAAAGAAAAATATTTCCTCTAAAAAGAAACTATTTTTTTAATTTCTTAACGTATTTATTATGATCTCATTCGCTTGTGAAAATTTATATTCCTCTCCATCCGTTGGTCTGAACGTATGTATGCATGATTTTGACCATTTTCTTTTCTATCGATGGTCAGACTATCAGATATTTGATTTTCAACAATAATTTATTAAATAATTTAATTTTTACAAATTTCTATGAAAACTCCCTATTCTCGTATCCAGAGACTTTTTGCGACTTCCGTTTCGTGAGGATTTTCTTGTCCCTTCTCTCTGCTCTTTGAGTTTCAACTATTTTTACTCTAAACTTTTTTTATTACGTATTTGACCAAAGGCATGTTTTATGCTTACATCTTTCGTTGTTTTTTGCGTTTTTTTATTTGTAATTAATTAATATATACATATAATATAAATATGGGAAAAATATAAAATAACATTAATAAAAGGAAAAAAGAGAGCTGTGCATATTTCTGTTTTACCAACGATTATTTTCTTGACAGAGCGTAGTTCAATGAATATCGCTCAGATGGCGCCAGCTTCTAACGACTCAGTTTAATTATTGTATTTGGAAACGTAACACGCAAAAATGTGAAATTTAACTAAACTTCATATTTGTACTATATTCGGGAGTTAACTAGTTATTCGAGGGAAGATATGAAATGTAAATTGGGCCAAACAATCTATCAAATAACATACTTTGGGTTGTTCTATGCTTATTAAATTCGTAGATATACGTGCTCATAATCTAATAAATTGTCTGCATCGCACTTTGGAAATGAGCCCTCGTCAACGTAGAGAGAAAGTTCTACGTTATAATTAACGATCACAATTCGAAAAAATTATATACTATTGTACATCTTATGTTTAAAGAATACTCATTTTCTTTAATCCTCTCAATCGATAAAGCACGGATTTGCACATATTATTCGAGAAAAGCCTCAATACGAACGGCAAATTTTCTAAACGACAACAAAGGTAAGAGAAAACTTCAGTCGGAAAATACAGTTAAGTCAATTGAACCATACAAAACAAAATATTCGTCGCACTAATAAAAGAAAAAGGATCGCAATACGCGAGGCTTTTGCAGACATCAGTCTAAAAGGTAGATTTAAGAAATCTTGGTAAAGTCTTTTATTAGCCAGACTGTATAAAACTGTAAAGTACAAATAAAAATAAGAATCTGTTATCCAAATATATGGCATTAAATTCTTCAGCTTTAATTTACAAAAGTATCGAGTAATTGATTTCTAGTGTACTAATGTTTTAAGACATATTTTTAATGATTTTTTAAATTTTGAACGGCTATTATTTTGATATTGTTGGATTAATTTTGTCTATCTATGAAATTAACCAAGATTTTGACTTAAGCAATGTTTGTGCCAAGTTTCGTCTCAAATGCATTAGTAAAACTATGCTACTTTGCTATTGGTCGTGGGTAATATAATTTGTAAGAAAATATTTTTCGTAATAATTTGTGGTTCAAAAATAATCAATTTAATTGTATTTCGCATTCCTTATTCATGGCATCAAATATATTTTTAAATATATTGAAACAAATATAAACCGTGAATACAACGTATTAGGCGTAGATACAATTTACTCGCTATGGAAATTACGTAATTTTTTCGCACAATTAATTCTTTTACAGTCAATAGTTTCCATTTTCCAATGAATATTTTTAAAGTGGTCTACTAAACTTTTTTACAATAGAAAACATATATTGACCGTATCACTACATTAAAACTAAAAAAATCTATATATAGAACTATGAAATCCATTAAAACCAAATAAACCGCGAAAGCCTATTAGTTCAACGCCATTTAAAGTCTGGTAGCTCCATTTAAACGTAGCCCATTAAATTGCTGCTATAGCATTTGTTTCTGTAAAGTTGATAATCTCGAGCGACGACGGCAAGTTGGTAGGTAAATTTAAAGCGTTCCTGAGCTGTGCTTAAATTTCTGCATTTAATCGACAAATTCAAAAGTTGAGGCAGTTAAGCCTGGGGCGCACTCGCTCGCTGGCGCGTATGCGAATTGAAAATTGCAAATAAAATGCCAAATATAACGGTTATGGCTTCTACATGGTAATCGGTTTAGCGATTTATGAATTCGCCGATTGTTTCGGGCCGCAGTAAAATCTTCCGCTCTGTGATTTTAGACGGGATATAATTTGTAGCGAGTTCGATGTCCGGACAAACGTATCGTTTAGTTTGAATTTAATTTATTGCGAAAAGTATGGTCCCTTTTATGCTCGCGAATATGGCATTTAAAAATCGACAAAACTGAACATTATGAAATTGTTTAATTTCGATAAATTTGACAACATTTAATTTTCGGAACGTTACTAAATGTAACGTCCGGAATAATTATTATGGTCTTACGGTCTAAGTATTATGGTCTTAATAATACCCTAATAATATAGATATATTATCAGGATATTATTGAGACCATTTATATATTAGCGACTCCCATGGATGATTTGTAATTTTTTTGTATTATCTATGCCTTACTATAATTATCTCAGTTGATATGTGATGAAAAGCGAATATACAATAAAATTTCGATTATCGCTTTGTGGCATTAGTAACTCAGAGCGTTGCTAAATGTAAAGATAATCACTTATTTACCAGTGACTCCCGGAGATTACTAGTGAATTCTTATATTATCTTTGCCTTTCCCCATTACGTTAATTGATGACTGATAAGTAGCGAAGGTACAATAAAATGTCGATCATCGGTTTGGTGGAATTAGTGTAACTCGGAACGTTACTAAATGTATAGATATTGTTAAGATCACATATTTACCAGTGATTCCTAGAGATCACGCGTGAATTCTTATACCTTTGCCTTTTCCACTACGTTAATTGATGACTAATAAGTAGCGAAGGTACAATAAAATGTCGATCATCAGTTTAGTGGAATTAGTGTAACTCGGAACGTTACTAAATGTATAGATATTGTTAAGATCACATATTTACCAGTGATTCCCGGAGATCACATGTGAATTCTTATATTATCTTTGCCTTTCCCACTACGTTAATTGATGACTAATAAGTAGCGAAGGTACAATAAAATGTCGATCATCGGTTTAGTGACATTAGTGTAACTCGGAACGTTACTAAATGTAAAGATATTGTTAAGATCACTTATTTACCAGTGATTCTTGGAGATTACTAGTGAATTCTTATATTATCTTTGCCTTCCCCCACTAATTAATTGATGACTGATAAGCAGCGATGGTACAATAAAATATCGATCATCGATTTAGTGGTATCAGTGAAAGTTAATGTATTATTTGTGGAGAAATTCAGTGTTTTGTGGAAAGAAAAGAGACGTAACGTCTTCTCATAAAAGAATATACTTCAATCAATTGAAATGGACTGATATATTAAGCTTATTTGCAATAGCAAATATAAATGTATATTACATTACGTAAGTAGCAAGTATAAATTTATTAATTTATATATATATATATATATATATATATATATATATATATATATATATATATATATATGTATATAATGTTTATTAGTTACAAAAAGTTTTTGCAATAAGAAAGTTGTATTGCAATATAAATTTGTTTCATTTCGAACCTAACAGCAAAAAGTTATTTCTGTCCACAGAGAACTCGCGTTACAACAACATTAGTGGTGACATGTGAAGAAAAATTCTTGGTAGTACCACTTAGTAGGCAATATATTATATATTAAGTAAGCCAATTAAATAAATCTCCAATCGTTTCAAATTATGGGATTGGGACAGTCGAATACTGCTATCACTGTGATTTGGGAAATAAAGACTACCGAATATTTGATAATTTATGGAAAACTGGAACTTTTTAAATCAACAAATGAAACAAAGACTCGTTTTATTTTTCCGATTCAAAAAGTTCCGTAGAAAGATCATCTATAAACTTTTATGAATGGCATTTTTCGTAAAAGAATACTAGTTTGTGAAGTAATAAAATACTAATATGAGAATAATCATTTCTATAAATCCAAATTAATATCTAATTATTAATTATCTGGATGAAATATGCTAATCACTCAAAAATATTGATAGCCTTTCATTACGTTATTAAGATTGATAACAGCTAAACCAATTTTAAACCCCTAAATATGCCCTTTTTACAGAGAAAGTGAAACGATAAACAGGAAGTGTGTAGTCCCTTAAGTGTATCCGATATATTTATTTATTTCCTATCCAAACGGAAATAGATCGTTTGCAACACAAATGGCTGTTTGGCATTACATATTTTCATCGAAAGTCATTTACATACTTTTATGGGCGCCATAAATATATACATTTATAAATAATAATACCGGAAAAGCGCGCATTTTCCTTAGAACGCGAGAGAAATTTTCGATGTGTTGGACGCATTCCAAATCAAGCGAAAGTCGGAAGAAAAACAATTTCTGTTTTCATTAAGGTCATAAATTTGCGATCGATTTGTTTTCTCTTTTGATGATAATCGAATTAAGTAGCCTATTTTGGCTCTGAGCTTAGGTCAAAATGAAGTTTTTGAAAATAAAAGGAAGAAATAAAATTCCAGTTTCTATTTCTGTTTAATTCAAAGGAGCTGTTGTGTAAGTGTATATGATTTTCTATTTATCGTTTTCCATTTTCACTCATTTTCACTCATTTTGGCAAGAAATATATATTTTATAAAATATTATGTCCCAAAATCAAATGGTTTGAAATACATGAGATAAATAAAGAAATATTACCGTTATAGCAATGTTTACAAGTTTATAAAAATTAAATGGCACACTTTTACTTCTTACCTGCTTCTCATCGTGCCGGCAGGCCCACAACGCGTTATGCGTACGCGCCAGTCGCGCCGAAAGTCCCACCATCAGAGAGGCGATATGCCCAACCTCCGAGCTGTGAGTCTCCAGTTTTCCGCGAAGCTGACCCGTCAGCTTATCCAGTAGCGCTGCTCCGGCCTCCTCATTGGAGCGCGTCGCAGACTGTATGCCCGAATCTTGATCCGACAGTGCCTCGACCACTCGCTCGAGGCACTCGATGAGTTTCGTCTGCGGATGTTGGGGGTAACGATATTATTTACGCTGTTTATTGCAGAGGCCAATAGTGTTTTAAGGTAGGTAAAAACAAATGTTTTAAAGATAAATCTTGAGGGACATATTTTTTCCTGATTAGGCAATACATTCCCTGATCAGGAAAAGTCTGAAGTACGACGTGAAGTAGCCGAGTAGAATATTTTTAGCCGAGTTGCACAACGACCAATGAACAACTAACATTTTTAACAGTTTAAACGAAATTATTTGATATCATAATTACTCCGGGCTGATTAAACAATTATCATTGCTATCAATTTTTGAAGAAAACGATTACCTGTATATTGTCAATATTTTTAAAACTTATATATATACATAAATACACACACACACATATATATATATATAGTTATCTATCTCCAGTGCTACTCAAATCCTAAACTTTTGAACATTCCAGCGAAATGTATTTTGAGTGTCTAACTTTGAAAAATAAATAGTGTTTTTATTTATTCGAGGATTGATTTTAATTAAAAAGTTCTACGCGTGTAATTTTCATTTCACAAACTTTATTATAGAATCGTTAAAAATAGACTTCATTTTGATATTTAATTTTATTCATAATTAACGAGACGTTAAATAAAATAAAACTACCAAAAAATGAAACCCATTATTAAATACATTTGAAGAGGAGTTGTATTTAAACTTATCCAGGTTTTTATTTTTATGGTTTTACCTGAATTTAAAAATTTATTTGAGGAGGCAAAGGGTGAGTAGTAAAAATACATATTTAAACTTTAATATTTTAGGTTATTTTTGCAAACTATTTGAGCCGAGCGATTCTGTCGATCTAGTACTAATTCAATTAATAATATTGCTGCATATTCATTAAATAATAAAAAAGAATAAGATACTGCTACATAAGAAAAGTGTAATGTAATATTGTAAATTCTGTTGCAATTTTATAATGTTTTGTATTATGAAGATCGATCGTCATTAGTTCAATAATTTTAAAAAAATTCTTTATTTTAAACAGACCAAAGTTATTTTAATGATCATAAAAATGTTCGTATTTTACACCGTTTGAAAATAATCGTAGACTATAATCTCACATTTATAAAATGTAGAATATGTTTGTGTACTTGTCCATTTCTGGTTATGAATTCCTGGTTTAGTAATGAACAAATTGTCATCAGATTTTTATAAGGTCACTCCAGCCATTAAGATATATGCAGGTCATAGAGAGATTTTTGGAACGAAATTCTTTTACGCGGCTTACAGTAGAGCGAACTGGCAGAAATCGTCACGTAAGGAAAAAGCGTTATGCCTTCTACAGGCGACCTTTCCCTCTCTTTCTTTCTGTCTCTTTCTCTTGCTATAATATACGGTTGTATGTGTGTGTGTTCATGTGAGTATCGACATTCGAGCAGCAAGCATTGTGCGCAGTCAGCTGTAGAATAACCTCAATTCTAAACACAGGTGAATTTTATTTAAACTTATTTTTTTTATTCTACTGGCTTTCTGTTGTAAGCCAATCATTTGCCAGATCGTTTCCAATTTGGTACGTATTTATTTGCATTATACATGATAAATTACTGCTATATTATTTACTAAATACTAAATTTTATAAATTACAAAAAAATGTCGGCAAATTCATTTATTTTCATTATTACTTTATTATTTATAAAATACTTAAAATTAATGAATTACAATAAATTATCAGAATATTCATTTATTTTCATTAGTTAATTAAACTTTATTTAGATTGTTTCAATAAATTTAACAATTTATTATATTCATTTAAATTTTTGAAATATTTAAATTTAAAATAAAATAATTAAAATAAAAATTCTAAAAGTAATTTTTATATGTAATTTATAATTTATGATTTTATATTTAATTTTTTTTAATAAATGACTATTTTTCCTAAAATATTAAATGAAATTTATTAATTTAAATCCATACTTCACATTTTTGCATTGAAAAAATGTTTAAAAATAACATAAAATATAAAAATTAGAGAGATAGATAGAGAGAGAGAGAATGGAATAAAAGAGGGGTGCGCTTTTTGGCGTGACAAAAATACAATAATATTATCAATGGATATCTACGTATTAAATCACGTTGAGAGATGAAAAAATAATGTATGAAACTTCATTCCTAACGTGGGTCCTCCGACCGCACAGTTTTTTTTAATTACAAACTGTGTTTGCAAATGCCGATACGCATGACTTCAAAAATATTACGGAAAGTTCTTTTGATTTAACCACTAGAACAATTATAAAATATGTCGCAAGCCGCGTCCGTCTGTCTTTATGTAAGCGATTATCTCAAGAAAGTTTATTACAAGAAAGTTATAAAATTTTTATGAATATTACCCGACTTGTGATGATGAATATCGTATAATTTGACAAAAAGGATTCGGCGGAGAGTTATCTTGCCGTGTGCCTCTTAAATCGTTAGAGATACAGAAAACCGTTGGAGGTCCTTCTCAAAAAGTTGTACAATGAATTCTGCATAAGTTTATTACGTAAAACTTACAATAAACGATGAAAAAAAATGTATGTGTTCGACTTATTTTTCAAAACTACCTTAATACTTGTCAAATTAAATTTTGTCGTGGACTTTTTTCAAAGAATGTTATGACGATGTCTTTCAATAAAAACAATTGTACGCAAGACTCTTCACGTATTCACGCAGAACGCAGACATACGCCGTTGACAGCAACGGGCCTATATAAGGCGAGCTATGGGGTGCATTCTACCCTAAAACATATACAGCATAACAAGAACACCCGTACGAAGCCAATCTCAATATTTTTTAAAGTGGTGTATAAAGAAGAAGTAGATTAAAAAAAAGTTTGCCTATCCATGCGTAGTGCAGTATAAATATTGGAAGATAATGTGATTAAGGATCAAGTATATTACGTACAGTTGCATACGAGTGGATAAAATGTTACTTCCTTTAAAGGAAATTAAAAACGCACCGGTGCTTTATGCGAGTAACATCTGAAATTTGCAATGGAATTAAATCAGATTTTCAATAACCGAACGTTTGCTTCCTTTGTGCTCTTTGAGAGACGTTTCAATGCAGAGCGAGTGGATAGAACTTTGGCAGAATCAAAGAAACAGCTTGTAGCTAGGAACTCTCTCTTCATTTTATTCCAACGAGATTTTAAATTACAATTGAATTGAGAGGTTTTGTCGTATCCAGATGATATACGACAAAACCTTTGTTGTTCATTGTAGACATTTTTAAATTAATGTTTTTAATATCTCTATTAGATTTGTGATTCTGGATTAACCTGTGAAAATAATGAAATAGAGGTTAAATAAATAAACATTATATTAACTGACTTTAATAAGACCTAAATGCGGGGAAATATAGTAAAATTAATGAAATATAGGTTAAATAAATAAACATTATATTAACTGATTTTAATAAGACCTAAACGCGGGGAAATATAGCCAAAATAATGAAATAGAGGTTAAATAAATAAACTTTATATTAACTGATTTTAATAAGACCTAAACGCGGGGAAATATAGTCAAACTAATGAAATATAGGTTAAATAAATATACATTATATTAACTGATTTTAATAAGAACTAAACGCGGGGAAATGTAGCCAAAATAATGAAATAGAGGTTAGATAAGTAAACATTATATTAACTGATTTTAATAAGACCTAAACGCAGGGAAATATAGCCAAACTAATGAAATACAGGTTAAATAAACATACATTATATATTAACTAATTTTAATAAGACCTAAACGCGGGGAAATATTGTCAAAATAATGAAATAGAGGTTAAATAAATAAACATTATATTAACTGATTTTAATAAGACCTAAATGCGGGGAAATATAGTCAAACTAATGAAATAGAGGTGAAATAAATAAATATTATATTCTGATTTTAATAAGACCTAAATGCGGGGAAATATGGTCAAACTAATGAAATACAGGTTAAATAAATATACATTATATTAACTAATTTTAATAAGACCTAAACGCGGGGAAATATAGCCAAAATAATTAAATAGAGGTTAAATAAATAAACATTATATTAACTGATTTTAATAAGACATAAACGCGGGGAAATATAGTCAAAATAATGAAATAGAGGTTAAATAAATAAACATTATATTAAATGATTTTAATAAGACCTAAATGCGGGGAAATATAGTCAAACTAATGAAATAGAGGTTAAATAAATAAACATTATATTAACTGATTTTAATAAGACCTAAATGCGGGGAAATATAGTCAAACTAATGAAATACAGGTTAAATAAATAAACATTATATTAACTGATTTTAATAAGACCTAAACGCGGGGAAATATAGTCAAAATAATGAAATAGAGGTTAAATAAATAAACATTATATTAATTGATTTTAATTAGACCTAAATGCGGGGAAATATAGTCAAACTAATGAAATAGAGGTTAAATAAATAAACATTATATTAACTGATTTTAATAAGACCTAAACACGGAGAAATATAGTCAAACTAATGAAATAGAGGTTAAATAAATAAACATTATATTAAATTATTTTAATAAGACCTAAATGCGGGGAAATATAGTCAAACTAATGAAATAGAGGTTAAATAAATAAACATTATATTAAATGATTTCAATAAGACCTAAATGCGGGGAAATATAGTCAAACTAATGAAATAGAGGTTAAATAAATAAACATTATATTAAATGATTTTAATAAGACCTAAATGCGGGGAAATTTAGTCAAACTAATGAAATAGAGGTTAAATAAATAAACATTATATTAACTGATTTTAATAAGACCTAAACACGGGGAAATATAGTCAAAATAATGAAATAGAGGTTAAATAAATAAACATTATATTAACTGATTTTAATAAGACCTAAATGCGGGCAAATATAGTCAAACTAGTTAAATAAATAAACATGATATTAACAGATTTTAATAAGACCTAAACGCGGGGAAATTTGGTCAAACTAATGAAATAGAGGTTAAATAAATAAACATTATATTAACTGATTTTAATAAGACCTAAACGCGGGGAAATATATTCAAAATTATGAAATAGAGGTTAAATAAATAAACTTTATATTAACTGATTTTAATAAGACCTAAATGCGGGGAAATTTAGTCAAACTAATGAAATAGAGGTTAAATAAATAAACATTATATTAAATGATTTTAATAAGACCTAAATGCGGGGAAATATAGTCAAACTAATGAAATAGAGGTTAAATAAATAAACATTATATTAACTGATTTTAATAAGACCTAAACACGGAGAAATATAGTCAAAATAATGAAATAGAGGTTAAATAAATAAACATTATATTAACTGATTTTAATTAGACCTAAATGCGGGCAAATATAGTCAAACTAGTTAAACAAATAAACATTATATTAACTGATTTTAATAAGACCTAAACGCGGGGAAATATAGTCAAACTAATGAAATAGAGGTTAAATAAATAAACATTATATTAACTGATTTTAATAAGACCTAAACGCGGGGAAATGTTGTCAAAATTATGAAATAGAGGTTAAATAAATATACATTATATTAACTGATTTTAATAAGACCTAAATGCGGGGAAATATAGTCAAACTAATGAAATAGAGGTTAAATAAATAAACATTATATTAACTGATTTTAATAAGACCTAAACGCGGGCAAATATAGTGAAACTAATGAAATAGAGGTTAAATAAATAAACATTATATTAAATGATTTTAATAAGACCTAAATGCGGGGAAATATTGTCAAACTAATGAAATAGAGGTTAAATAAATAAACATTATATTAAATGATTTCAATAAGACCTAAATGCGGGGAAATATAGTCAAACTAATGAAATAGAGGTTAAATAAATAAACTTTATATTAACTGATTTTAATAAGACCTAAAAGCGGGGAAATTTAGTCAAACTAATGAAATAGAGGTTAAATAAATAAACATTATATTAAATGATTTTAATAAGACCTAAATGCGGGGAAATGTAGTCAAACTAATGAAATAGAGGTTAAATAAATAAACATTATATTAACTGATTTTAATAAGACCTAAACACGGAGAAATATAGTCAAAATAATGAAATAGAGGTTAAATAAATAAACATTATATTAACTGATTTTAATTAGACCTAAATGCGGGCAAATATAGTCAAACTAGTTAAATAAATAAACATTATATTAACTGATTTTAATAAGACCTAAACGCGGGGAAATATAGTCAAACTAATGAAATAGAGGTTAAATAAATAAACATTATATTAACTGATTTTAATAAGACCTAAACGCGGGGAAATGTTGTCAAAATTATGAAATAGAGGTTAAATAAATAAACATTATATTATCTGATTTTAATAAGACCTAAACGCGGGCAAATATAGTGAAACTAATGAAATAGAGGTTAAATAAATAAACATTATATTAAATGATTTTAATAAGACCTAAATGCGGGGAAATATAGTCAAACTAATGAAATAGAGGTTAAATAAATAAACATTATATTAAATGATTTCAATAAGACCTAAATGCGGGGAAATATAGTCAAACTAATGAAATAGAGGTTAAATAAATAAAAATTATATTAAATGATTTTAACAAGACCTAAATGCGGGGAAATATAGTCAAACTAATGAAATAGAGGTTAAATAAATAAACATTATATTAAATGATTTTAATAAGACCTAAACGCGGGGAAATATAGTCAAACTAATGAAATAGAGGTTAAATAAATAAACATTATATTAACTGATTTTAATAAGACCTAAACGCGGGGATATATAGTCAAAATTATGAAATAGAGGTTAAATAAATAAGCATTATATTAACTGATTTTAACAAGACCTAAACACGGGGAAATATAGTCAAAATAATGAAATAGAGGTTAAATAAATAAACATTATATTAAATGATTTTAATAAGACCTAAACGTGGGGAAAAATATACAGTAAAATATCGGATTTTAATAATTTGGCAGTATCGTAAAATAATCCTAATTATGTTATTTATAATATAAAAATACATAAAAATATCAAATAATTCTTTACAACTCGGAATCTAAACAAAAAAAAATTGAAAACAATTTTTAACTATTTATTTTCTAAAATCAATCCAACACAGGTTACAATATAATTTACAACACCGGTGTTATTTTTCAATCCAAACTAATATTTTTTGCCTGCACAAATGTGTCTCTTTGGAAACGGTAATGGACTTTGGGAACCATGGTGCTGGGCTGAAAATATATTCATTTCAATTATAATCAAACAAAAATTGACTTTTTTATTTTCCTTAGCTGTGTGTGAAATCAGAATTTATATTATAAAATTGTCTTTTTTATTTTTGTTTAAAAAAAGGTTCATACCGACATTTACACTTAATTTAGAATCCAGCACTTTATGTCAATGACACATTTAAAGAGGCGATAAAATAAAGGAAATACTATGTACATTTTACTGGTTTTATTTTTTGTGGTAAATTAATTAATTTACCAAACAAGAAAAAAAAACTGGTAATGTAAAAAAAATTACAATATCAAGTTCATAAGCTCATCTAGAAATGCTCAAAATAATATTATTTGGTAATCAAGCAAATCGTCCTCACAAACGTTTCCAACGTTCTTTTGTGTCTGCTACAACCCATAAAGATTAAAGATCATATTTATATTTGAAAAGCTGGGAGATATCTAAAAAATTTTAGATAAACTAATCTATATATTAGAAGTTAATTATGTATGAAACGGAATGCAGCCAGGATAGACACAAGTAGCAATGTGACAATGCATAGAGGCAAGACTAATAAGTATGTTAACTTTCCAATTATATCCGTTTTGCACTAAGGCGGCTACGAATTTCCATACAGATTTCTACATTGGATCATATCGAGAGGCTGGTCAAATTTAAAAATCACTCGATAATGAATATTATTTATTTATGCATACAAGATAAAGACGTGTATATTTTCAGCGGCAACCAAAAAGGGACTGTTTTAGAAAATATGATCGGATAGCTATCGTGTACAAAAACATGGTTTGATTGCATTCAGCAATTGGTAAATTTCATTTCTATATAATATATTCATTATGTAATATTATAAAAAGTGTCCAAATTTAATAAAAAGTGGATAATTAATTAATATTTTAGCAATTTCGTCTAAAAACAAATATTGGTTTTAGTCAGATTCATTCTTCTTTAGTAATAGAAGAAAAGCGGTTTATCTTAATATTACTAGCTTCGTATGGGATGTATTATAAATTAATATGTAGACAGCGTTTTGAATGTTATTACGAGTACATTATTATGACCCTTTTATACTTTTTATAGGGTTCTATCAAAACACAATTACAATATTGTAATTACTTATTGAAGATTTCTTCAAAATAATGGTGTAAAGAAATCAGAGAACTTTATTGAACCCACATACAACATTTGTTTACAGTAGCTTCATATTCGTTTCATGAGCCGAAAGTATTAAATTGATAACTAGTAAATCAGTCAATTTATTCTAGCGATTCCGAGAATGTATAAAATTGTTGGTACAGCTTATGCAGAGCGTGGCGTGCGATTATCTGTACAGGTAGCTACCGACTTTTGGAGAGTAAAGAATAAAAAAAACATAGAAAGTTCACGAAGATAATCAAGAACGACGTTACTTCATGAATTGTGTTGAGGGCAAAAAGATAGCGAAGCAACATGCGATATATACACGACAACATTAAGTGAAAATATAATATCCTTTGATACAGCCAGTATTTGGTTCAAACATTTCAAGAAGAAAATTTTAACGTTTCCGATTATTTCCACCCTCTACTAGGACTATACTACAGCACTACCTCCTACATTAAATTTAGAAAAAATAAAAATCTTATCGTTATATTAACTTCACATTTTCCGGTATAGCTTCTCTCATGCTTTCATATTATAATAGAAAAAACTGTTTTATCCTTTGGGGAGAAGTGGAAATATACTGTTTGGAAAAAACACCCAATTTTGCAGTCGGAAGACCAAACAATTCTAAAAGGTGTTATTATACACACACACACATATGTGTGTGTGTGTGTGTGTATAATAACCCCCTTTTAGAATTGTTTGGTCTTCCGACTGCAAAATTGGGTGTTTTTTCCAAACAGTATATTTCCACTTCTTGTGTGTGTGTGTGTGTGTGTGTGCATGCGTGCGAGCGTGCGTGCGTGTGTGTGTGTGTGTATTTCAAACAAGTGATAGATAACGATGGGTTTTTATAAATAGAACGGAAGATCAATTTTATTAATAGGGTATTTGACTGATGTTGATATTTTTTGTAAAAATGGTTTTAAAACTGCGGATCAGGTTTAAATAAACCTTGCGATTCAATAAATTATGTATATACCAAACAATTAATCGAAACGTCTAAATAGGAAAAAGTGTCAATTTTTGTTCATTAAATTGAAAAAGTTATTACGAATTTAGTTTCCACACAAAAAAATTAGAAAATTATAATATTCAATATATAACTTAAACGCAATATTTAACGAGATACTAAAAATATTTAATAAACTCCCTTATAATGAATACTAAATAAGTGGCCAGTAACGTCACAAGCCAGTCGTGTTTTGTAAGGGGCGTTTTCGTTCGAACAGTAGTTCGTCAGTTTGTAAGTAATTATAACTTTGTAATGAAAAAGTTCTAGGTACGATATATTTATTTTAAGCGTTTTTAACGTTATTACTTATTCGATTTTAGTAATTAAAAAATATAGTCAAATATCCTATTGTTTACTAACAAGCAGAAATAGTGTCTTATTCATACAGCTGATTCTATGTCTGTAACTTAGTATATTTGAAATGTGTTTCTGCAAAAATGTAATTTTTTTATTGGCTTCACAATTTTGACAGCAATTTTTTTCGAAATTTTTCATATAGTTCCTTAACACTTTCCTCTCAGTTTGACAAATAATATAAGAATAATAAACACGTTCTTTGTTCTTCATTACACCTTTATACACATACATTAGCAGCCAAGTATTATATCTATTAGAAGTACTGTATTCGGTAGAATAAAATTGCCATAGTAAAAGAAAGAAGATTTTCATAGTAAGATATTATGCTTTGGCAGTTTTTGTACTAAAAGAAAATCAACTCCATACGTACAAACACTTTAAAGAACTTCTAGGATATTCGCTCTTTCTTCCTTGATTTTTCACATGTGTAAATTGCGTTGGAAACTCAATCAGCACAGGTGAAAAATCGCTGAATTTTTTTGGATCATTTCCTAAAAATTGTTTGATATATTTGAAAGCATCAATCTTTTGTTTTTTTTAATCTTAAAAATTGCTGAAAATACTAAATGTGCCCACGAAAACCTTTCGTTAGATAAGTTTATGATGAACTCAGATGGCGGGTTTATTACCTGTCCAGAAATTAAAATGCTTCTTCATTTATATTATAAACAATTGTTAATTTTCCAGGTACTGCTCATTAGTACCGCTAAGGGCCATTAAATAGAAATAATATCTACGTACCTTATCCTCCTCGATGCTAAGCGCTCGGTCACATTCGTTAGACATAGCGGACGCCGCCTCGCTGACGTCTGTCCCTCTGCTCGCCCGAGCGAGCACCTGCGAGGCTTTGTCGCCTCTGAAATTATTAAGAAAGCATGCATAAAATAAAAATATTTATACATTATCAATTATATTTTCCATTATAAACCTATGTGGATGGAAGAATTTGAACAACTTTTCAAACATAAAAACGTATTTTTTTAAAGAGATTCAGTAAGACGAAATTAAAAGTAGTTGGCTGTCACTGCGTTGGTTAGGATGAAGTAAGATCTTTTAGTCTACAGCACCTTATCGATTTAGTGCAGAGCTAAAAGGAACAAATATGTTATTGGCCAGCCCTTGCGTGATCTTGCTGGGCGAACTTAGAATACGCATGAAGATGCAAGCAAAACAAGCAAATATTTAGGTAAACGAAAATAAACGCATTCCATTCTTACAGACCCGAAAATTTTGCGTAGTAATCACTATAAAACTTAAAGAAATCACATTATGCAATACACGCGGTCGTTCACGCGCTCAAAAGTGTAAAATAAACTTTGAAAAGCTCGAAATAAACGAAGTAGGCGGCGTGCGAAGCTATGTGTATTTCTCGCGACCATTGACATTGGCCGTGAGAACGCGAGCCGAAACGTTTGGCCCGGAGCCAGCGGCTTAGCTGATAATATCTGCGAGTCCAGAACGACGATAATAATCGCTAGTTTACCATTGCGGTTAATTTACCATTGCTAGAATGAAGATGGTAAGACATCGAAATAACAGAGGATGATAACAAAGAATAAATCGATAGCAATAAATAGTAAATCGTTGGTAAAACCAAAATTGCACGCCTCATATCTTCTTATGTAGTAAGAAAAATTTAATATAGCAAGGAGCAGAGGACAGGGACTAAAAGAATATACAAAAAAAGAAGGATGAGAACAGTTGCCAAGAACGAAAAAATGGAGTTTTGGTAGAAAACTTTTTATAAAAATATTTAACAAAAATAATAATGAAAATTTATAGGTTTCTATTCTAGTTGTTAACCGATCGAAATAAAGATGAATCATCAAAATCGATTAAGAATTGCGGCCTTTAGCTTATCCTTATCTCATACATAGAAACTAAACAACGGAGATATATGTCATTTTTCAAAGGCAAATTTAGATAATAGCACATATTTAAAAAAATGAAAATCATATCATTTTTTTTTGGAGCACGATCTCCTTTTTCGAAAAACGTTTTTTGAAAAAGGTGATTTTCTATTCTAGTTGTTAACCAATCGAAATAAAGATGAATCATCAAAATCGGTTAAGAATTGCGGCCTTTAGCTTATCCTTATCTCATACATAGAAACTAAACAACGGAGATATTTGTCATTTTTCAAAGGCAAATTTAGATAATAGCACATATTTAAAAAAATTAAAATCATATCATTTTTTTTTTGGAGCACGATCTCCTTTTTCGAAAAACGTTTTTTGGAAAAGGTGATTACTTGCACGAATTACAATTATGTCTGTCGTCAAAACTCTAGGCTGACCCACTAGTCAAAAACAAAGGACATACGGGAGAGGTGTGAATAGTATTCTATTAGAAGGCTTTGATTTCATTTCTATTCGTCCTGTTAAGTCGACTAGTACTACGAGCTGTCGAGAACCCGTCCATACTTGGGTACGTGCCTATACAAATTTAAATATTTAATATTTTTTTTAATTTAATATTTTTTTACAATATGTCAATTATTAATATATACTATTGCCTAATATATATTTGACAGGCATATAAAACAAAAATGAGGAAAGACAATTTCTTCTAAGCGATATGCCATATGACGGCCATATTATAATTCATCATTAAGCCAAAATGGATTAATTATGACAATTTTTAATTTACCCAATTTTCACATATTTTTGGGTGCAAGAAGTACAAATTTAAAACTAAAAAAATTGTAAAAAATTCTAATTCTGCCTAAGGCGTTCTTTCCAATGACATATTTAATATATAAAACCAATTTTTTTAAAAAGACATTGAACACACGGGCGTATGTTATGTAAAAAAAACTCCAAAAATTGCCAAATTGAATTCAAGTCTGGTTTTTGGTCATAATTTTACATTATGAAATTGACCTTCCTTCTACTAAAAGAGAATATTCTATTCCTTGTACTATTGAGTAAACTTTAATTCTTATACCTGACAATTTACTACGTTCACGCAATCACCACCTATTTGTTATACCATCGAACTATACCGGACTATACCGGATCCGAACTATATAGAAACTCTCCAATTTCCCGCGGTATTCAATTGCTCAACCACCTGATCGCAGTCGCACCAGAGTGTGATTTATTTATGATAAGTGAAAGTCTTTATGTTAAGTCTTTATGTTTATGTACATTTCTTTGTAGTCATGTCTAATATATGCCTTCTTTGGGTTTAATTTGTTAACCCATTAATTCTTATCGTTACGAAAAGGTTACTTGTAACGTTTGTATAAATGTATGCGAATAAATAAATAACCCGTACAAAATGTTACGCCCGTAACATTTATAGTTTAAAAGCTATAATGACAGACGAAGACAGCAATAGGGTTTCTTTCAGTTCGTTCGCATATGGAACCCTAAATCTAGAATAGAACCTATGTATATATATATATATATACATAAGGACTTTACAGGAATTAAAAAACAACTTGTCAAGACTTTCGCTTGCAAACGGAAAATTTTAAACTGCATAAGTAGAAGTACTCACTCGAGTAGAGAGTCTTTTCTCCTCGCCGTGGAACTTGTGCTTTCATCATCGTCGGCCTCGCAGACGTCCACTTTAAAGAGGTCCTTTATAAAATCTGTGGGATTCTTATAGTCTTCATTTTGAACTGTAATCAACGGGAGAAACATTCATGCTATAAGTGAAAATAAAGCTTACAATCGGAAATAATTTCAGATTGTTGCTTCAAACGCAATCGCAAAGAATACAATAGAAGTTCAAAGAAAATTTAAATTCTTAAAATTAGTAATATTAGGCAATTAAAGTCATAAACGGTGTAACAATAAGTACATTATTAAAAAAATATAACAATAATTATCGGCGCGACCAAAATAAAAACAACTGACTAACACATCGCTCCTGTTCCAATTCATCCAGACTATCACAATTAATGACAGTCGGCATTTTGCTTCAGCGTGGAAAGTCACTTGCAAGTTTGACCGGCAGCGACATTCGCTCCAAGGTAGATAATGAAAGTGGAGAGAAAACTAAACATTCGCCTCTAGCTTTCCACTACACTATTGCAGTCGGCTATCTTTCTACGAAGCAAAGTGCAAAGCCATACACATACATTTTTGCTAAGACGAACAAGTAATGCAGTTAATGCAGTTCAAATACCTATCAGCTGTTGATTATATTTATTAATAGAGTTTTATAATGAGCCCAAAGATAGGTCATTGTATATGATAGAACACAGTGAACAGATTCAGTGTACATGTACACAATTCGCATCGCTCGCGCGTGAAGATTAAGTTTGTGCGACATTAATGGTAAGTAAATAGAATGAATTTTTTGATCGATCCCTATATACGTACAGACTAATGCGTGCAATTTGCTAGCATGCGGCAGCCGGCGAGCAAAGGAGGTGCAGGCTATTCGGCACTGGATCTCGGCGGGAAGGGTGGCACGGGGCGCGATGGGGCGCGGCGGCGGCACTCCGTCCTCGCTCGCCGGCGGCGCCACTCCCGATGGCTCGGCGCGCACTTCCGCTTCGGCTTCCGCGAACTCTGCTGCAGAAACTTCTTCATTCACATTCGTTACATTCGTTATGCTCGTCGACTGTTCGTTAGCAATAGTCGTTTCGGTGAAAACTTTAGGCTCAGGCATTGGTTCTATTGGCTCGGGCGGTGGTTCGATTTTGTCTACCGGCTTCTGTCTGACGGGCGATTGCGAGCGCGGAGGCTGCTGCGGGGCAGCTAGCTGCGGTGACGGTGGCTGCGAGGCACCACCGTAGGGGAGTTGGCGGGCCGTGTCAGGGAGCAGGTCTGGAAGAACTCGTGCCACAAGCTGCTCGTCTTTGTGCTGGATTAGTTTGTAGCTGCCGGCAGCCGGTTCTGGGTGGGTCGCGCGGGAGGGCGCGTAGCAGACCACGTCTTGACCCCTGCAACAATAAAACGCCATTATGTAATATTTGCAGTTTTTTTTATTCCGTTACGCATATTCACTATTCGTTACTTTATACATTCACTATTCATTACTTTATTCGAATATTCATTACATTATTCGAATTCTGAAGATATTTTATATATTTGCATTGAATTTAAATGTTCAATTACTTTTCACTACTTTTTGTACATGCATACGTTCAAAGCTATAAGTTCAATAGAAATTGGATATAAAGATTATGGTAAACAATTCTAACATCGAATGACGTTAAAATGTTTCAATATCGATAACCCATTTCGAATTTTGAACAAAGTTCGTATTTAAGATAATAAAGTGCAGATTATATTTGCGTAAGCATTTGCATATAAAGTATTTGAATGCAAAAAATGTGTAGTGGTACCATGCACCTAGAAACACATTTGGCTTCGGTCTCACCGGCAATTTGACCATTGCTGCTCACAATCCATCACCAGAAAACTGACACGGGTGTAGAAGCGGAGGGTTGGCTGATTTATGACGCTATGCCGTTACAGTAATTGACGTCTACGCCGCTGACGCTTCAGCCTCAGCAAAGTTAAACATTTCCAACAAAGAAAACAAACAGACTCAACGCGAGCCGCCACAACGCGAAATTATGATTTTGTATAGACATTAACTGCGCGTCAGATTGAACAAAAGCTTTAAATCTTGCCTTTGTTGGCGGAAAGTAATAATTACGATGCTGAATCTAAGGGAAATGTAGTGACTTACAATCAATTTGGTAACTTAGAGTCTGATTAAGATGGCAATCATTTGACGCGAGATATCGCAGCATACATAGCTATAATGGGATCGGATCAAATGAAATGGCGCGAATTTATAAATTTGATATATAACAATTCATTCGAGTATGAAAATCGATTTGATCACAATTAACTTTGTACGAACTAATAATGTAATTATATTTGAATTGAATTATTGACAAATTCTGTGTTCCTCAAGCTCTTGTTGAATTCACTTATTTCATGTTGGTCATTCGATTATCATTCATTATTATGAAAACATTTTCATCAAATAACTTATTTATAATATTGTTTTACTACATTCGATCATCTATTGTAAAAGTTCCACAGAAAAAAATGTTTAATTTTACGAATTGATTTCTTTAATTTATATACTTCATACTGGTGCAAAATTTTGTCGATATTCCCACATATACCCGACAAAATACACAGAATATTCTAGAAAATACTGGTTCAACGCAAAAGTCTAGTGCATACGGTCATAAAAAGGGTACCCCACCCCCTAAGAAGTTCAAGTGGTCGGAATCGGCCAAAGATCATGGCGACGACGATGGCTACGACTATTATTTGTTAACAAAAATGAAAAAGGACCATCGTGGAAAAAAAATTAGCAAATAAGGAAGATGTCAGATCAGCAATGTCAGCTTATTTTCAAGATAAAGACAAAACATTATTTATGAGGGTATGATTAAATCAGTCGACCGATTTGAGAAATGTATTAGCGTTAAAATATATTGAAAAAGAAAAATAGCATCATATTTTGATCTTCCTTCCACCCCATTCCACGAACTTTTTAATCTACCCTAGCATACATATGTGTGTATATATATATATATATATATATATACATATTCCTACCTACCAGAATTGCTCGAGGAGTTTCTATATAACATTCCAAAAATTGCTGGAAAAAAGTGGCAATTTTCTCAGTCGCCAACCTAATATTTCCACAATAAATAACATGACAACAGTCGATTCCACGAAGCCTCATATAGTAATCATAGAATTCGACAACACAACGACCTTTATTTATTTACTGTCGCTTTATAAGTTGTTTTGATAGACTTGTTTTCATTTCTGCGAACACAAGAGACATTGATTACAACCAAGAAAATTAGAATATATTTAAGAAATTATATAGACGGCATACAATTTTGTTGCTTAAAAGTAATGAAGTGAAGTAGGGCACATAAATATAAAATTCCTCTAATGAAAGGCAGACGGCGTACTAGAAGAGAGTAGTTAAAATAAAACCATATACTGTTAAATATGCAAAGTTTAATCTATTACAGCATTTCTAGTATTGTCTCGAAACTACACGCAGTAATTTAATGCCCGTATAGCCACGTACACTTTACACGCTGTATATGTGCCGGTTATCGCACTGGGCAGCATAATGAACTAATTCACTTTGAAATGAGTTTGATATATTTAAACAATATCATGCTCGCCCGACACAAAGAGGGGACCGGTAATTTTGACGGGTAACGAGTCAACATACCGGTTGCCGGTGTACGGTACACGGGGCAGCTTATATAGCGCGAACTTGTACAGTAATTCTGCCATCAAATCTCCTGTGAAGTTTTCATAATTTTCTTGGAAATTACGTAAATTTGTTATTAACTAGGGAAAGTTAATTATGTACATTTAGAAAAAGGTAATAAAAGTCAATGTGAATGTCTTTTTTATGACTATATTGTAAAATGGAAAATTATTTGAATACATATCTACTCTAGTGTGGATCACTTATTTATTTTAGAAAGTTGGATTACACAATATGTAACTTAATATTTTTAGACTGTTACTAATAAACATGGAATAAAAGGTTATGCCTTGCATAAATAAAGAATAGATATTAATAACCTCAGTATATGACAAGTTAGCCCTAAGTTCATCTGTCGAATACCATTCCGACTTCGACCCAAGTTTAATTTTGATATCACCTAAAAATGACATTTCGGCAAGTACATATGACAGCATATCAGTTTTAGCAAGTATATTGTGCTTAAAATTATTTTACAGAAAACGGCTTTATGTAATTCAATTCGTACAATCGAAGGAAATTTTTGAGGAGAATTATTACTGCGTGTAGCTCTTCATGCAGCTATGCATAAAGAGCAACATTTACTCAGGACTATTCTTAAATTAAATGAAATTCGAGTAATATTCTAATCTATTGTTTAAATTTTTTAAGGGTAATTGTGAAATTTTTGAGTAGAATTATTACTGCGTGTAGCTCTTCATGCAGCTATGCATAAAGAGCAACATTTACTCTGGACTATTCTTAAATTAAATTAAATTCGAGTAATATTCTAATCTATTGTTTAAATTTTTTAAGGGTAAATGCGAAATTTTTGAGGAGAATTATTACTGCGTGTAGCTCTTCATGCAGCTATGCATAAAGAGCAACATTTACTCAGGACTATTCTTAAATTAAATGAAATTCGAGTAATATTCTAATCTATTGTTTGAATTTTTTAAGGGTAATTGTGACATTTTTCCAAAATATTATTGCAAAATTTGAAATTAACCATTATTTGTTCATGCTGTTCTAGTGATGTTCTTATACGAAGGCCGTGCTCTTTTTCAGCATTTCTTGCTCTTTCGTAACTGATTTTTTAATGACTTCGGAATAGTTCTATCGTTCTACCGGGTTTTGTTAGTAGTAATTAATACCTTCATTATACTTTATAAACGGTATAAATATTCTCAGAATAAGAGTAATATAACCTAATTTTAATAATTTCTTATTAATAACAGTGCTTTATACATTGGAATAAAACACAGAACCCTTATAGTATCATTTTGTTGTCCGTCCATCTTTCTGTCAAGGCCCTTTTTCTCAGGAATGGCCAAAAGTTTCATGTTGAAATTTACTTTATTTTACTTTAACTGAACGTTGACTTTAATACAATACTATAAAATTATTTAACATTTAAAATATCGCAGACTTTGATATTGGTTCACTCGACAAAATGACTGAGGATGCCTCCATTGTCTTAAAAATTGGTACAAAACAAGGTCTCATAGTATAAGAAAATGAAAAATCACTAATTTATAATTCTACATGGAAGCTTTATGATAAACACTTCTTATAGATTTTCCTCTTTTTTATTGCTAAGCTTAATTGTAAGATAACATAACTTACACCACAATTTTACATAAATAAACTTATAAATTACTACATTTGTACGTAACAATTTACTCAGCCTTACGAACCAAGTTTTAGCTACGAATCTATTGCCAGAACTGGTTTGTGCAGACGTTGAGCCAGCTTTTTTTAAATAACCGATTTATCGATGACTCATTACGTGTGTAGTCAAAATATATCCGTATAATTTAAAAGTAGCGATATAACTTAGATTTATACGCGAGTATGTAGCAGAATATTGTTAAGAATTAAATTTTGAATATCTTATTTATGCGACAGATTGCTTGGAAAACATACTTTGATTAAATACGTTACGTTGCAGTTTATCAGTGTAACTTTTTAATGAAAAAACGTAGAAACATTGACCTAAATTTTATTAAAATACCATTAATGCTGTGGAAGAAGGAATATAGTTAGTGACATCTTGTTTAATTTAAAACTTAATATGAATTAAAATAGTGTTTAATATAATCACGGAAAGTAAAGTGTATTTCACACTGGCTTCGGTTCTGGTTCGTATGAACTTATTCATTTCTCCCGTTTTAAGAAATAGTAGACAGTGGTTGTCCACTTAACGTAACGGTAGTACTAGTTACGCTCATAACTTTTTATTTTCTGGATTTTTTTAAAATTTTTATCGCCATATTAATACATAATAAACAAAGCGTATTTTTTTCTAAACAAAAGTATTATAATTAAAAAAAAACCTTATTTTTTTATATGACACGTTTCATTCATTGTATCCTAAGCCATACAAATTGAGATATCTATCAAAATCCGTTTAATAGTTTTTATGCGATGGCGCACAAACAACACAGAGGGAAAGAGAGAGAGAGAGAACTACAAAATGTGTTGATTTTTCTTTATATTTTATTTATAGACTCTCAAAATGTGAATTTCATAAAAATACTTCTTTTTCGGAGTTATTTGAAGATATAGATCTTCATCGATCATGGACTCTAATTCCATGATCACTTTGAATGATTGTATAAACATAATAGTCCTTACATGCACACGTATATATATATATATATATATATATATATATATATATATATATATATATATATATATATGTGTGTGTGTGGGTGTGTGGATTATAACGAAATTTATGGAAAAACTAAAGACATATTTCTTATTTAATAACGTAATGAAACTTGGCACAAAAATAGCTTCGATCAAAATCTAGCTTAAGTTCGTGAATTAATAAAAGTAGTCTGTTTCAAGATGGCGGCAGTTAGAAAAAAAGTCTCTAAAATTTTATCCCATATCACATATACAAAAATAACACATAGAAAAAAGAATGTTTAAAATACTACAACTTTTCTCTAGAAAGTTTTTTTTCAACACTTATTTCAACATTTTTTTCAAAAATAAATTATTTGTGTTCTATTTCAATATCATCTGGCATCTCCATATTTCAACATTTTTTTCAAAAATAAATTATTTGTGTTCTATTTCAATATCATCTGGCATCTCCATAAACGTCTTTCATAAATAGTGTATTTGACTAAATATTTTAGTGCATTCGTTAACGAAAATCTGGTTAATTAATTATTTATTGTTTTTCTTATGGCGTATACAGGTACGCCATCTAAACTAAAAATGTATAGAAAATGTTTTACAACACAACTAATCACTGATCGATAAAATATAAAACGTTTCTATCAAAAGATGTCGCTGTTTTATTTGTATTGTAAAATAGAATTGAAATTTTATTTCGATTACGTTTCTACTAGCATCAACTAGATGGCTCTGTATTATTTCGTAGAAATTATTAATATGAAAAAAATGTTATCCCTCGTACACTGTTTGAAGTTATTAATTTTCCCTTAACAATATAAATAGGGTGGTCAAAAATTCTAGAAACTTCACATTTTCGAAATGGCATCTCCAACAGATATTTTTTTTTTAAAAACCTCCAATATATGTGCACTTTTTATCTTTATTGTTTTATAATAAAGAGAGATTACACAAAATATTCCATCGTGTTCCTCTACAGGGTAAAGAATGGCTATGATTTTTCAATAACAATTTGATTTGTCCCGGAGATAGCATTTGAATATGTACTGCTCATAACATCCTACATGTCAACCGGACGACCTCTGGCAATGTAACCCTGTACAGCACGCTATTGAAACCACCGACCGTAACATCACGGCACACGAGCACCAGATCTACCGCACTGGTAGCAAACAAAGGTATGTAGATCTTGCTTATCGTACATTGTCGCTGACCGTCACAACAAAATTATATTAACAGTGGAATATCGCGTTTGTAATACGAAAGGTAACGACAAACTTTTCTCTGGTGATTATAAGATAATAAACAATGAAAAAAATTTAATTATAAGATAATAAACAATGAAAAAATTTAATTATAATATATTCCATTATGATAATAATAGAGGCCGCATCTCATCTTACTTGTGTAAGTTCACGCATGACTGAATTCCACTCTGCTTTGTTTTAACTGATTATTGTAAATTTTTTTTAATGTTTATTGAAATGCGAGCATAATCAAGTTTTTACACTTGATTATGCTCGCATTTCAATTATTTATTATATTCTTTAATCGATACTGAACTTCGTGATTTGTTTGCATTCTATAAACGTATGGTTATTAGCTATATACATACAGCAACATTTTTATATACTCTTATATAATCTGTGATCCCTCTAAATGTAAACGCGCGCAGGCAAGTACTCGATAGCCGTGAGCGCACCGTGTGCTCGTTAGACCAAACGTTTCGCGTCACTTTCGTGCCAATATAAATAAATATTAATCTACATATATATATATATATATATATATATATATATATATATATATATACCGCAAATTTGTGGCTAAATTAAAGTTTTAAGTTTTAATAATTGAAACAATGACATTACCGATAAACAACATTTTTAAACGAGTGCCCAAGCTTATTTGCAATCTATCGACAATACGTTAACACGATATAATAATCTAAACTGGGAAAAAACACTTTTTGGGAAAACAGAAAGTGAAAATTTTCTTATTACTGCCTCACGTACACTATACGCGATCAACCAACGACCTCATTGTTAAACTCGGTTTAAACAATTTACTTCTACGACGCGGGACTACGTCTTCCTAAAATCGGCATTACCGGCATGCGGATTGAAGAAAGTGTTCATACAAGTAAAAGTTGTAGCTATTGAATATTCAAAGGCTTAGTGCGCGGGGCCTTAACCGTCATCTCACTATTATTTCATTAATCATTACAATAACTGTTTACTATTAGCACCGGGTGCTTACTAAGTTTGTGAGGAATGTATGCCGTTCATAGTATACGAGTTGCTTCTTGAAACATCAACTACGTGAACACTTGTGATTTCCATGCAATTTTCCTTTAATGAAGAAGTTTTTAATCAGATGCGTTTTTTTCATTTACTATCAATTTGACTTTACTTTTTAATTATTTATAAAAATTAGCTGTACATTGTTAGGGTTATATTACCCAAAATGAAAATAAAACGGAAAGCTTATAGTATTATTTTATTGTTCGTCCGTCCGTTCGTACGTCTGTCTATTAAAGCCCTTTTTCTCAGAAACAACTTGAGATATAAAGATGAAATTATAGTACAATGAGGTTTAAAGCCTTATATTGCTGTAAAAGTTTAAACTTTTCTGGTTGACACAACAAAAGATATGACCCTTGAAGAGTATTTTTTTTGTTATTTAGACAGTTATCAAAATCTAGAAAGTATACTTCCGGTCGACCTTCCCATTCTATCTTCTTAAAACTTCCCATTATATCTTGAAAATTGATATAACGGGAAGTTTTATAGCACGAGTAACGAGAAAAATTAAAAAATCAATGATTTAGAATTCCATGTGAATATATACATCTATTTTTAATATGTGCTTATGAAAAAATATAATAGGCGATATATTTTTTAAACATACAATAGTCTCATTTTCTGATCATCGAAAGTTATAGTTCTGGTCGATTTACATTCTGGAAAGTAGGCATAATGGCAGGTATTATAGCACAAGTAAAGGGAAAAAGCGAAAAATTAATGATTTAGAATTACATTTAAAAATATACATCTTTTTTTAATGTGTGCTTATTAAAAATATAATAGGGGATATATTTTTACACACACAATAGTCTCATTTTCTAATCATTAAAAGCTATAGTTTCGGTTGATTTACACTCTGGAGATTCTAAGTCGGCATAATGGGAGGTATTATAGGACAAGTAAAGGAAAAAATAAGAAAATCTATAATTTCCAATTCTATGTGGAATTACATATTTTGACAGTTTGTTTTTACGCCTGGAGGAAATATAACAGACAATATATTTTCGTTGTGAAAAACTATTGTTTGTAAATAGTTTAATTAGGAATACTACGTACCCTTAAATATTTATTAATATAAGTGCTTATAAGTGTAACGAACCCTCAGAATTTGTCGTTTTACTCATGCATGACAGTTTTTTTAGGTTGGAAGGCACGAAAAAATATTCTTCATGTTTCCGCAAGAAATACAACTATCTCGGGTACTGTAGCATCCATATATCGCAATACTTGTAGATGTAGTAACATTTGAAAAGTTTCTTCCATATACTTTAATTGTAAAATATATATATATATATATATATATATATATATATATATATATATATATATATATATATTTCTCATGGATAGGCCAGTGTCATCATCAAAAGAAAACCAGTCAAGTGCGTGTCGAACTACGCATAAATTATGATTCCGTAATCGTTGCGATTCACTTTCTGTATTTTTAAAAAATTAAATATTGCAAGACATATTTCAAATGTTGTACTAATATACTAGCAAGCTTAGTCGTCCAGTAATTTCCATCTGCGTTAAGTTGACGTACCTAAGTGTCTCTTTTTTTGCTCGTTACAAAATTAATAAAGTTGGGTTACTGTAAATAACTTCGTTTGAAGTATTCATTGTAACAGATTTTTACATTGCCTTGTTTGGAAATTTACATAAGAAACGACTTTGAAACCGTAAACAGATCCGAAATGGAAAGTGAAGAAACCTTAACTTGATTTTAAAAGACCTTTCTAACGATAGCCTATGCAATGGGCACACTATTTTTTTTCAAGCCCAGTTCTTAATAACGTGGGTATCCCACATTATTAAGAACTGGGACCTTAAAAAATAAGAACAAAATTGCTGCACATTAATTAAGATCTTTATCTAAAGCATATACTTGCAAAATTCCAGGTAAATATATCAAACACTGTCGAAACTATAGAGGTGTGACAGACGCACGGACACATACACTTACACAATGAAATTTGAATTATGCTTATTTCAAAACTCAAAATTCAAAAAAATAAATTCGTGGGGAAAATTTATATATCAGTGAAGAGATTTAAATTTGGAGCAGATTTTAACTGCTGGGAGGTAAATAACAGTTTCTTTAACCTTGTTTTAAAAATAAACGTTAGATGAACATTAACAGCGAATCATAAATAAACGATATACCTATTGTTTTATTGACATATTTAAAAATAATTACTGTCATATTTACTACAATTTGGTCAGCAAAAGAAACAATAACATTTCGTACGCATTTACCAAAAAAGAAAAATGTCCCGAAAAACAGAAAATGTACACAGATATTTTAGACAAAGCACTGTAAGACAACACCAATTACCTTAACATGCCCAATTACACACCATCGCCCGCCCACTCTCAGCAAACACATCTTCAATTATTCTCATAAATTAACCCAAACAAAGGTCAAAGGCTACCCGCTGAAGGCCGCTTACGGAAGGTCACTCACTAAAGGGCCAAACAGAAGCACCGCATAGGGTTGGACAAATTATAATGATACGCGATCCTCGGAGCGATCTCGTCGGAACTTTAAACCCGCTCGATGTCCTTAATCTTAGTGCGGTCAGCCGGGCCACTGACACCCTACAAACTAACCGGATACCGTTAAGGCAGTAATGCGTTACTCTTTACGCCCTGTACTTTCATTTAAACCTACTGAATATATATTTAAATGAAAATTATGTCTAGCACCTGATCGTATTATATTTTTAGAAACGAAAGTAGCATACGATAGTCCACGTATACTACATTAATATATCGGTATATCACTTCAATTAATTTAACTCTTTAGTCCATAGTAGTTTTGAAACGAATGTAGCCATCTAGTCTCCATATGAACCTATTTATATCCTCATGTTGGAGAAAATATTGGACAAATTCAATATGTTCTTGGATTACAAAATGTATTTCCTTATTTATTAAACTTAAATTTTATAATGAACATGGTCGGGTGTAATTACTGTATTGTTTTCGATCACGCATTATTTTAAATTATTAAATCATTATGTTGTTAAACCCTCAATTTTAAGTTAGCGCTTTCTGTTTCTGGCTGCCACATGAGAGGCCGACGTCATAGTTTATTTCACCTGTCTCGAACGCGCACGAATATTCGACAGCGTTCACCTCCCTTTTGCGCACTCCCGTTATTCAGCGCAGTATTGCGAGATGCACCCAGCCTAGATATTTTTCTCTGCTCCATTGATCGTTTCAAAATTGGGGTTATGGTATCGCTTGGGAGTTCACGACTGATCACTATACGATATTTACTCTAATTCCTATGCATTTCTGTCTTATTTGTTTTTATTACTATATTTGTACCCTATTATTACTATATTGTTATTTTATAACGAATTTTTCTTATATTCTTCCACAAGCCCAGCGTTGTAGATAAATCTGTAAGTTGGATATGGGATTTTCAAGAAATATATAAAATTAACTTCCTTTTTTAAATTTTCTTTTTTTTATATTATACGTTAGCTGGTTACTGTATTGGTATAATGAATATCAAAGAATGCTAAAATAGGAGCATAAAAGTACTAAGAGCGACTAAATAAACTTTGTTAAAATAGGAGCATAAAAGTACTAAGAGCGACTAAATAAACTTTGTTAAAATAGGAGCATAAAAGTACTAAGAGCGACTAAATAAACTTTGTTAAAATAGGAGCATAAAAGTACTAAGAGCGACTAAATAAACTTTGTTAAAATAGGAGCATAAAAGTACTAAGAGCGACTAAATAAACTTTGTTAAAATAGGAGCATAAAAGTACTAAGAGCGACTAAATAAACTTTGTTAAAATAGGAGCATAAAAGTACTAAGAGCGACTAAATAAACTTTGTTAAAATAGGAGCATAAAAGTACTAAGAGCGACTAAATAAACTTTGTTAAAATAGGAGCATAAAGCCGCTATGTTAACAAACCTTAGAATTATTGAATTAATTAAATCCAAAAATGATTTTTCTGTCAAATTTGCCACGTACACATTGCGGTTTGGGTTATATCCTAGTTCATCTTACGACTGAAATCAAAGATAATTGTAATTTGTATTCCTTTACCAGTATTATAATCGTAATCAACTAAGGACAAAACATGCTTTAGCCTAATAAAATAAATTTATCTTTTAAAATAGCTCATAATTAATAATTAAAAACAATGCTTATGTCATAAAAACGAGTGAGATGTGTGTATTGACGCTGTGCTCACATACACGGGTCCTCAATGTTAATGACATAAAGTTCTCTTCTACAAGTTTTTCTCTTATTCCCCACCTTTTCCAGACAAAATATAAATGTCATCGCCGAATCAACTAAGGGGAATTACCCAAGTTTTTAGACATGGAATTAGAGATTACAGAGCGATTTAGGCGGTTCGCTCCCGGGAGATTCATCCGACTGACAGGTCGAGTCCGTGCCACGCCAACTTAGACACAACACGACGACACGACGCAAGTTCAGGCGAACTTTTGCACCCGCATTACAGAGCTTAGACAAGGAACATCGCGGAACTTGGATGTTTACATGTATTATGCGCACACTGACTTGATAAGTTATGGGCGCCGGATAACAGCGGTTTTTGTATTGAAAGTTAGTGCCTTGAAGTTTATTTTTAAAAAAGTGGCTTTTATAATCAATGTGCCTAGTTAAATAAACTAGAGATGAAATATAGTTTAATTTATCTATTTATCCATACCAAGATGTTAATTTTCATCGAGATAGGGCAAAGAGCTTTGTTATGGTAACTCGTCACATTATAAGGGATTTATTTCGTAGGATGTACATAAAAACAAGGCCAGCTTACAAATGACACAAATCATGTACAAATTACTTATTACAGTATATTGAAAGCTGGTAGTACAATACAATTATGTAGATCTTATTCAATTACTGCTTCTGCATTTAATTTTGCGCTTTAACATTAAGGATTATGGCAAATAAAAAACCTTAGAAACAATAACATAACTTATTTAAACTCGGATTTAATAAACGCGAAAACGATTTAAGCTAAAATATGGGGCTCAAAGAAAGCAACATTACGTACGCGTTAAGCCTGGAAAGAAAACGATAACGATCAACGTCGTTAAACCCGTTACGATACGTACAAATGTTCTCGAACGGAATTCGATAATCATTACTTTCACTGTTTAAATCCATAAACCGTGCAGCCAACGGCTAAAGTGCATCCGGAAAAACGTGTTTCCACCATCTGGTTGGACGATCCCAACCGACTCCTAAGCGTAACGAGTGGCTCGGAGCTCGAATGTTCCACGAAATATGGATCGCACCAAGAATGCGTGTATAATTTTCCCTCTATTCAAACATTGGAAAATAGATCAAATTGAACGATATATTTCGTTAAGATATTGCGTTTGCTTACTGTACTCGCCGCGGGCATGCGCTGTATTTTTTCATGTCCATGCCTCGTGCTTACGCACATGAAAATATTACGTACGCCAAAAGAAATATTAACAATGTTCCTTTAAATTCTGATGTACACGAGTATAATACTGGGTACAAAGAGTATACTACTGAGTATATTACAAGCGTTAAGCACAGTTTGTCCTGGGTCTCAAATAATTTTTTATGCAACATTGCATAATGTTTTAGCAAATTGCCTGCAACTGTTAAAGTTTCGGCAAGCATTCGTTTCCACCGCAGAGTGAAAACATGCTTAAAGAAAAAGATTATTATACTGTAGCTTCGTATACAGTATAATAATCTTATTAGCTGATAAATTAATATTTTACAACTACTATTATTGTTAATATCGCTGTGACTTTTCAAATTTGATATTTGGTATTATTATGATTATTATTTTTATTTCATATATTAAATTTATGAAATATTTTATTTTCTCCAAGATTAACTTGGAGTTATTCCAGTACCACGGATTTCTCGCCAAGCTATAAGGTATGAATATATTTTCTATGTGTATTTCTTTTGTGTAGTTGTGTATGGCTGTATAAGGTTTTGTGTTTTATTCAAACAGTATGCGTACAGTGACTATTTTAACTAGCTACCAATTACCGATAGAAATGTACGAACGATCCTGCAAGTTCACAATTAAATGAAACTACATGATGTAATATTATTTCGACTTTATCTAAATTCTTTACCACGACCTAGGTTTCGTTGTATTACAACATCATCAGGTGGACAATGGTCCACCTGATGATGTTGTAGATGCTAATTAGCAAAGATAGATATTCAATTTCAAATAGCAAATACAATTAGCAAAGATAAAGGCAAATAATTTAAATAAAGTAGAAATAATACTACATCACGTAGTTTCATTTAATTGTGAATAACGAATTTCTATAAAATTAACGCCAATTATAATCAAGATCCTGCCAGTGTTAAGAATAGCGGTTTTTTGTATGGTAGTCGATCTACACTTTTAATGCTAGAATGAAGTGTTTGTAGAGCAATGCCTGCAGTAGATTTCTACTACAGAGTTTAGAGTACATATATGAATATCGTATATGAGCATAGCCTATGCCTATTGAACAAACTTTCGCAAATACCATATTCGGGTTATTTTATTTTTAAGATTCGTGTATTTTAACATGTTTTCAACTATAACATGCTGGAGATTATGAGAATTTTGTATAGATATTTTTGGTATAGATAGCAATAATCTGTAAATTTTATTTACAATATCGGCGAAGGTTATGTCTTGTCTATTAAAATGTCTCTTGTACAGTTAGCAATGTACAGTCTATAAAAATGATATCTTTTGAAAAATTACATGTGGCTCTAGTGGTTTGTAACTCCGTACGTACGTATGTATCCGAAACATAACATTGTATGTACCATACATGCAATGCTAAGTTTCGGGTTTTTGTACACATAATATTTACAACGCTATATTCCGAATATATAGTGTTGTATAACGCTGTTTTTCACACACTGGAACATAGCCAAAATAATAGGCTACATAGGTCATAACGGTTAATCTAACGTTATATCTAATTGTGTAAGTTAAATATTTAAGGCATCAAAAATATTTACTCTTAGTTGGTCCTGTGCAGTGCTGTGTACAGTTATTATAATGGATTGAGTTTTGTACGAACGAAAAAATAATTTCGTGCATTTATATATTATCTAAGGTATGTTCCATGCTTAAGAATTCACAATTATTTTAATCATGCTTTTATGTAATTGACAGTCCACGTTAAAACAATTGTAATTTGTGTGTTAACAAAAAATCGAATACTGTATAAGTCGAGGACACCGCTTCTGAGTAAATACTTACGTGATATAAAATTAAATAAACATTCTCAAATTATTAATTCGGTAGATGTTCAACTGAATAATTCATTCATCTAGTACGCAGCAAAATAAGTATATTATTACCCTGGTCACTCGTGTGCAATTGAACACATAATGTGTGAAAACTTTGCATTCAAAATATTACTAATATTACGTCTCCCAGACATATTTAACAAAGGAATATGCAACATTATGTTCATATTCATTTGCGAACCTACATGTATATATGCAAACCTATATGCATATATGGGAAACTATATGCGTTCATCACCTATACCTTTTATTAGTGCGGTTGGGTTATTTTACCTATGTTCGTTTAGTTACAAATATATGCGGGTTGAAGCACGGCACCACGCCGGGGAGAATAAGACGGATACGGATAAGCAAGATTATATATCCAAAGAATTAGGTAATCTTTGAAAAATTACATGTGGCCCCATCTTTTATTACCTGGACTCATTCCAGATCCATCCTTATGATTTTAGCGTTTAGAAATCATGTTATCAGCATAACTATTTTTATACATTTATTTAAAATATGCCGATATCGCGGACCACCGAACAGAGACATGTGTATCGCTTGCAATCGTACACGCGACTGACACACCAATGCTTAGGAGAATATGCAAAAGTTCATTATTACATATTAAAACCGACAAGGTTCGGCGTATTACAAATCTAGCCAAAAATTTGCAAATGACCATGAATACTGCAGTTGTGAATTTACGTATTTGTGCATATGCGTGTGACCGGCTTTATTTTAGTTATGACTATGTGAGAAAACATGTACCTAAAGTAATAATTTCAGTGGTACTAATGTAAATTATTACAAGATGGCTATGAAACCCTTATTCGAGGCGTTTTTGGCCAATTTTTTAATAAATATTCTTAATTTTTCATTCTTTGCAAAATTATTTTATTCAACTATCTATTAAATTCAACTTTTATTAAATTCCAAAATTCAAAAATCACTTTATCTTGTTAAACGAGTAACAGTTATTCATTCCATCTTCGCAACTTCTTATTAATATTATAACTCAATTATACACAGTATAACGCCTTAAGATCAAACCATTTTTGTTTTTACTTTATTGACACTACATATAAAGTTTTCCGTATAACAATATTTATTTACAAATATATTTTACACAATACTTGTATACAATTTTACATCTACGTCAATAGAGTAAAGTGTTGTAGTCTATAACTACAGTGAATAAAAAATGTATCAAGGGAATAAATCAACCAAAAGGAACAAATTAACTCTGCACAAGGAAAAACGTACGAAAGGTTTTAAAATAATATCCAAATGGACAGAATTGACTTTGAGAAAATTCAGGCAGAAAACTTCTGATGCACGTGCGACCTCCTCTATACTAACAATTTTCTCAACTAAGCTTCGTAAAAAGATGTATTAAATTTTAGGTCTAATATGTAATCAGGTTCGGAACAAACTTTGAATAGACTTCTGTATGTGTTTGAAAAAGAATTTCTATAAATTTTTATTGAAAACAAAACGAAAATAATAAAGATCAACATAGACCATAGTAAAGAGGACCAACACGTTCGAGTTGAGATTTTTTTTGCTTTAAATACGATTTAATTACCTAATTGTCCACGAAACACACACGCACACACACATAATAGTACTTAATAGTACATAATTCATTTTTCAAATAACGGTATCGTATATAACACTGGTTCATTATTATATTCCTTACAAAATAAAGAATATAACAATGAACCAGTATTATATACAATCCCGTTAACTAAAAAAATATAAGCAAAGCATACGCTTGTAGCAAAATGAGGATTTCCGTTTCCCGTTGCGAATTCGTTAATACAATTACGATATTCTGAATAAGCGATGAAAACAAAACGTAGAACTTAATTAAAATCGTCATTAAAAAGAATGTTATAAGCGGAAATAGAAGAAAAAGGATCGTACGGTTAAAAACAAAAATTACAAAGTTAAAGTAACAGGACTAAATTGAAAACGGAAAAATTTTTGAGGCAAAATCAATTTTGAAACGTAAATGGTATATTGCAGGCAGATTACATAAGACAGTGAAGACTTGGTACAAAAAAGGAAAAAAAAACCACAAAACATATTTCAAGAATTGTAAATAAAAAAAGTGAACAATCAAACTGCGTGCTTTATTAATAACACTAACAAGCCTATTCAAGGCGGTTAAATACGTTCATTTTCAGTAAATGGAAATAAATTTTAGTAACCCCAAAGTTTTCTTAAATCTTTAATTTCAACTTAATTTAGCGCAAATTATACGAATATAGTAACCAACCAGGTAAGTTCACACGTAAGGTCGACCGTCGAACTGGTCAGTGCAAATAGAGGCATAACGTGAATTTGTAACCTTACGCAAGGGTGGATACAAAAGGATGCCAGACCCGCTTTAGGGTTTGGCCAGCTAATGTAAAATACATATTTTCCATTTTAGAACTTTGCTTATAAAACTAATTCTTGTAGAAACTATTTAAGCAATCAGCCGTAATAAATTTATGGAAACAATGGCTACAATAATGTAAGTTAGAATTTAAAACAAAAGCTAGACATTATTTTAGAAATTCAACCATTTTCACATCAAACTATTTTTAGTACGACGACTGTGATGTGTTATATTTTGACATGCAAACTTACAAATTTCAGTCAATTAATGATTTTCAAAGTATTTTAACGAACGTAAAAGGCCGAGTGATAAAGGTTAAATTGTATGTATTAGAATTGCCACAAAAAGGAGAATAAGGCTAAATGTAAGTAGTAGATCATTTGGCATTATAATTAGTCAAACTTCATAATATTTCCGTGAAAACTTTCACTGAAGTGACTGAGTGAAAACTAGTAACTGTTGAATTTTATACCATTTTTCGTAGATCAATTCGGCGTTTATGAACAAGTCGGCTACACAAGTTTTCTGGGTAAAAAGTACGAATAATATTTAATTCTTATCATGTTTATAATTTTATTCGTCTAAATTTTTCTTCTTTTGCTTGCGATTTTGTTTGCGTTGACTACAGTTATGTAACTATTACAGTAATGTAATAATGCAGATGATCGATTATAACAAAGAGAACATTTTGTATGCAACCTACAGGAAGTACATCTAAAGATGTTTCAATCATACTTACACAATTTTCTTTATATAACTATGTAAGGACCTAATGAATATCATAAAATATGGATACTATCCCATAAGAACTACTTCAGATTTCAAGATAAAAATTCATGTTTACCTTCAGCCAAAAATCTGTTTTCATGACAAATTTAATGTCGCTTCTTTAGAAATTACGCAATTACAGTGAAAGAGACATCTATCCACCCACACATCCAAATATTCGTTAAGGTTAGTTAGGATTATTTATCATTAAAACTCAAACATGAGTAGATTAAATAATTTGGCCTTATTACAGACGTGGATCAAAATAAAGTAATCATGATACTCAGAGGACGGTCCGTAAGGCGCCACGTTATCGTTTTTATAGTAATCACACTGTCATTATCTGTCTGTAATCAAGTTTAGAAATAGTGAGCAATCAGCGAGGATCATCACTACTTAATAACAGAAATGAAACAACTATCGGCGAATGTATAATTATATACAAAAAATCTCGATTTTTATTTTATTTCAAACGTCAGCTTACGTAATTGTAATGGAGTCGATAGTGTTTCTAATCTTCAATTTCTATCCTTCGATATATTAATGCACATAATATATCTAACAAAACACAAAATACCTGAGAAATTTAATGAAAGTTTTATTATTAACCGTCTCTTTAGTCTAATAAATCGCTCAGTTCAGTACGCGCAATAAAAGAATGACAGCGAAGCAAATACGAAAAAAATTAAAATTTTAGTTTTTTTTTCAAAAACCATTCGATATAGGAACACTAAATTCAGGACAATAATAAAGCATAATAATATTGACCCGCATATATATACTAAAAATAATTGATACGGATATTTCAGAACGAACAAATCAAGTCCATGATTGTTTTTTTTAATTTCGTGTGTCATGTGTTTGAAAAAGATATCAATAATATTTATTTATGTTTTAAATAGCCAAATATTAGGAAAAAAATACATCTCTCACCCCTTTGCAAAACTATTGAACCCAAATTCATGAAAATTTTTTATAACCCAAACCCCGAACCCAAAATTATGAAAATAATTAAGTTTTATTTATAACGAGGCTTTTATTAAATTATATTTCATTTTTTGACGAAATCGCCGTCATAGCAATATGCCAAAGAATACTGAACCAGTGTTATATACAATTCCGTTATATTTAGGATTTCAGTTTCATGTTGCGAATTTTTTATTAGTATATGCTGAATAAGTGATGAAAAGAAAACGTGCGACCTAACTTAAATCATCGTTAAAGGAAAGGTTGTAAGCAGGAATAAACGAGAAAGGAGAGACTCACATGGTTAAAACTAAAAATTAAAGTAAAAAGATTAACTTGAAAGTGGATTAAATTGATGCAATATTATATTGCAGGCAGAATAAACAAGGCAGTGAAAATTTGGCATAACAACTGGTTGGCATTCGTAATCATCTAAGCTCACATGGTTAAAACTAAAAATTATAAAGTAAAAAGACTAACTTGAAAGTGCATAAAATTGATGCAATATTATATTGCAGGCAGAATAAACAAGGCAGTTATCAACAATTGGTTAGCATTCGGAACCATCCGAGTACGAGTTTTACACGTACTTAACAGGTCTTATTTATAAGGAGGTTTTTATTCATTTATATTTCATCTCTTGACGAAATCGCTGTGGTCAAAGAAAGAATACAATAAATCACTTTTTGCCATCTTGTACTTGAACGTGATAAAGTTATAAAAAGACCTGCCAAGTAATAGTGGAACTTGCACTTACGAAGTTCCGTACACACTGAGGCACATATAAACATTTAAAGGTTTGTGTTAGATTCGCAAATATTAAATTTTCATCGCGTAAAAAAAATATACTAAGAAATATATTGTCTTGCATAAATTTTACAGCCGTAAAAATATGGGGCATATCTCAAAAACTGTAAGACATAGGATAATCGTCACATTTTTCATGTAATTTTCTTGTCAAATTCACTAACTTTGTTTATTTCATAATCCTTGTTTCAGTAGTGTCAGAAATAAAGGAGGAATGGACTTTATGTTTGCATTTGCATTTTGGTGCGTATCTTCGAGATTATGTCACTTAAAATTCGGGAAAAATATTCCCTTAATATTATTCCTTCCACATGGTACCCCACAGGACGTAGGAAACTAAAAAAACAAAATTTACCCCTCTTAAATTTCATATAAACTTTGGAAAAGTTAGTTAATGCATTGAATATAGAATACAAAATGTACGGATTAATATGGTGAGTTACTGTGCCAAATTTCAAATTTCTCCGTGAAATGGTTTCTGAGAAAATCGTCTAAGAACAAACACGTGGATGATTTTATAACGGTTCCATTTCTTTTATTTTAAGGTATGTAATATTAACATAGAATTTTCACATATCTTTATGATTTTTGACGTTAAAAAAATGCTTAAGGATACAACTATCAGTAGGGAAAAAAATATAATTCTAACGAAAAAAACATAATTGTTATTCAAACCAATATTAATTTGTTCCAAACTGATTTTAAATTACACATGCCGCGGTTAGCTGTCATTATTAGAAAGTCAACATTTTTTTCATTATTCGTCCAATACCGAATAAAATGTCTATTATTCGACAACGGTGAATAATTGTCTGACATAAATTTTAAAAGATAAAACAACATATTTAGAAATAATCAAAGTATAATTAAGTTTTATTCTGTACGATCAACAACATATAAGTCTTATATAGAAATTATCCTTAATATAAACAATTATGAATACTTAGCAATGTTTCTGCCATTAATTTAAATAGGTCACGTAACCAATCACAGCACGGTTTTACCGTTGAATTTTAATTAATGTCCAAAATCCATAGGGATAGATAAAAAGTATTTTTACTGCATATTTGGGATCAAGCCTATTGCGTTTTTTTCATTAACCAAGCCTGCCTCGGAAAATTGTATTTCTGAATAAACAGAACATGCTGTAGTAGTCAGGAACTAATCAGCAAGCTTACTTAAAATAGGGTACCGATTATACTTAAAGTACACTCCAAATAACATACAATGATATTTCCCATTACTGTATCGTAACGCGTAACTAACTACAGTGTTGCGGCCTTTAAAACAAGTATAGCAAAACATCGACATTGTGAGCATCACTCTCGATACGAGTCGTGATACAACCAGCAACATTGCCAATCGGCCTATCATTGGCCGGAGGTCGTATCGACATTTCCAAATTAGCAATTTGTTTCACTGCTCGCCGAACTTCTGCGCTCTGCTCCTCTCAATGGCCGCATGTCGCAAATGTGTGTATTTCGTGTTCACATACCGTCTACACAATATACCAGCTACCTTTTGAATATCCATACACGGAGTTCATCTGTGTAACATAGCGCCTGAACTATTTATCGAACGAAAAAGTAACTAATCTCAGGCTATAAATACTGAAGAACAATTTGTGATGGAAATATCTACTTACATAATTTCACAAAGCAACAAAAGTGACGGGGGAGATGAGTCTTGCGTTTCAGAAATAAAATCTTTAAAGAATATAGTATTTTTTAGAACGTAAAACTCATACAATTGAGCGTTTGAGAATAAAAAATCACAGGCATAAAAATATTTTGAAAATATCAACAATTGTTAACAGGAAACAAAATAACAATAAAAAGGTAACGAAGTACGTAATCAATTTTAAAAACCATTCCAAAAACCATCAATGGCTTCTATAATATATAGACAATGCCTACATTAGTGAAAAATAAACTATTAACTGACAAGGGAAATTCGTCCTGTGCCATCGAGATAAATGTATTCTTCACTCTTTTCAAGTTTTAGGTGGGTTTTTTCGGGACACAACCTGCACGTTGTTTTGTGTGTCTGCGGAGAGAGGAAAATGTTCCGTGGAAATTTTATTTCCAAACTATTATAAAAAAACTACTTCATTTAAAAAAAAAACAATATATTTCTCATTTATATGATTGACAATTTAAAAATGTGCAGGCGTTACAAGAATAAAAATGAAACTATATAATTATGAACTTCTACCCGTCTCCTTCGTGGAAATATTAGGTAACATACAGAGAAAAAAAAAATATATATATAATATATATTGGAAAAAACACAGTTGGTAAGGGCGCTGAATAAACTAATTCGAAGATTCATAATTTAATTACACAAAAATACTCGTAATGTCGGCCAAGTCTGAATCGAATTAGAATTAAGAGAGTTATCTCTATATTATCACGAACTTCTATGGTATTGCTTTAAAATATACTATAAATTAGTAGAGTTTAGAGA
Source organism: Druceiella hillmani (assembly GCA_039881145.1). Taxonomy (NCBI): domain Eukaryota; kingdom Metazoa; phylum Arthropoda; class Insecta; order Lepidoptera; family Hepialidae; genus Druceiella; species Druceiella hillmani. The sequence continues at coordinate 5,671,623 of JAYKKI010000104.1, forward strand.
AAGTACCTATACTTTTTACAAAATTTAGTAATTTATAATATGTTTTAAAATGATATCGTAAAGGATCGTAATAATTAAAAAGATAACTCTGTACTACATAATAGATATCAAGATTCTCAAGACAGACCAGCTAACGAAACAGGTGTAAAAAACATAATTATCAGTCAACGAAAATACGATTTGGTAAGTCTACTGAGAAAAGACACTGTTTTTAACCTCCCATTCTTACAAGTACGGACGCTCTATCGAAATAAAATTGTACATAATATTATTAAATACGATTTCCGGTTTTGCGTCAAAGTATTACATAAAAAATTTAATTAAACTCTACAAGTCATTCCTCTGAAGAGCTACCCCGTGACGGGCGGCGGAAAAACAGAACTGTCGCTAAAATATAATTCGGAGCTTCTGGGTAGAGCCTTTAAAAAACCCTTAAAATACATGATTAGATTATGTTAAAATTATTTTAAGAGGACCACGTAAGAAATAAAGTACGAGTCAACTGAAACGTGTGTGCAATTACTTTGTAGTTTGAAATTATAGATATGTATTTACAGATTGAAAAAGGAAAATAGTAATACTTTTATGATACGAGTGAGATTTTAATTTACGTTAAAGTTATAATAACTTGAAAATGAAACACAACCTTCCTGCTGCTAGAGGCAACCAATTTCACAGGTCGTTAAATTTTTCTTATATTAAGGGGTGTTTCAAAATCGTTACGCTTCCTTAATCCCTTCATCGCCGAAGGGTGGAAGAGATTAAAAAAGCGTAAAGTGCAAGGATTAATGTAAGGATTTTGAGACACCCTTAAGGTTAACGTCGCGCCGAGATTAAATCGTAGCGGTCCACTTTTCTAATTACAAAATAGAATCCTCAAAAGAGACGGACGTCTTAAATATTTGAGCAAAAGCCAAAATTTAGTAGACACAATTGAATGCACTCGTGATGCAGTACAAGCAAATGACGCTGTGCACAGTATATCTATCTTGGAAATAACAATGTGTTTAATTTTATCGCGCAACGATGTTGAAGTGTTTTGGTTTTGAGACTAAACAAATAAATAAATTAAAATGCACGATTACACTATAAATATATTCTATTCTATAATTGTGCTTCATACAAAATGCTTTATGCAAAATAGTTTTGCTGCGTGTCAAAAATCAGCTGACAAAAATACATATAGTTTATTGTTACATGTTATAAATTATAATAAATAACAATCATTTTATGGATAATCGCAAAATTACTTACAAAGATGTACAGCACAGGTACCTAGTTTCAATCAATCTTCTATTAGTAACCAATATAGGTACCCCATTAATTTCGCGTTAAATTAATACTAAGCGGAGTTTGAGCAAAACTCTGAATGGAGATTATATTAAAATTATTTTCGGGAGAAAAAGCCTTTTCATTTTTTTGCGAATAAGTGAATGATAAATTAAAATAAAAGATAAAATAAGCTATGTACATATTGTTACTCAATAATAAGATGCTAACATAAATTACGGAAGGATAAGACAACATAAGCCGTTGCCATTTTAGTACCAGATCACGTAGCGACGAAGACATTAAAGTAATGAAATTTAACTATATTTTTAAAGCGCGATATTAAAAAAAAACTACAAACAAAACGCTATATCATACAAACTGGAAAGCTATTACAGTAATCCTTGCCGTAGACAAAGGTACGCGAGTAGAATCCCCGCCGGATGGGCGGCTGAATATAAAACGCAGGCTCAACACGATCTCGTAGCTCGCGGCAAGTCTCTCAAGTCTCGGAATGAATGCCTGCCTGCCCGCCCATTCGCAGGAGGCCGATATTGAAAGTGGAGCGGATGCGACGAGATATACAGTGCATAACACTTTCCTCGCTTTTTAAATACACTGCTCGTGATGTTGATAAAAAAAATTGGTAACATTTTTTTAGCATTCCATTTTAAAACAGCTCTTATAATTTTACCTGCCCTTCTACATGAAACAATCATACACTTTGTGCAGTTATAGGTGTGTATGAATGAAATTTTGTAAATAGGTGCTTCGTACAGAAATCTCAAATATGAAAGAAAGTATTTTAAAAAAATTTAAAACATCTCACGATAAATGTAAAGGGGAGACCAGAGGTTATTTTTTGGCACTTACATGTAGGATAGAAAGATCTTTTCGGAACAAAATCGAAGTATACTTTAACCGTTTTGGGTTCAAAAGGAAAAAACTAAATTTAGAAGATCATTCAAGTCTTCGCCTGTCACAGCCGTTTTTCTCGCACAATAGCTTGAGGTAGAAATTTGAAATTTGGCGTAGTAACAAAGCTTATTAACCCGCATAGCTAATCCTCGAAAATATGTTTATGTAAATTATAGAAGAAGGGCAAATTAAGTATTCGAAATAAATATTTTCTTAAATTCTATATACACGGTGTCCGGGAATAACTGTCGGATAAAGAAAAACGTTATTCCTTGACTGAAAAATAGTTGATTGTCGTTAAAATAAAATTTAAAAGATGACTTTTTTTCAAAAAATTGAAGGTAATATTCATAATTATTTGTCATCTTTTTCGTACATACGATACTTGCGCACAATTTTCAGTGCCGCTCGGGGGAATCAGCGGGCAGCTGCGAATATATCTAGCTGCCCGGGTAAGCACCGCACTCCGGCAAGTATTGGATGTGTTAAAAAGAGTTACGTGTAACATTTTTTTTGCACTCAATTAGAAAAAGGGCGTGTTTTACGTTTTATTTCAACGACAATTTATTTCTTTATAGCCAATGAATAGCGTCTTTCTTTGTCCGACATCTATTCACGGATACCGTGTATAACGTGTTCTCGAAAATGTTTTTTTCGTAATTTTAGATAATATAACTTCGAAAATATCCTAGAAACACACAAAAAGGCATTGTTTCACTCGATTTCCAAAACGACTGAACCTAAAATTATATGAAACAAAAATTTTAGCCGTCAACACGAAGGCTGTAAGAAAACTGTGATAACAACTTTTTTTTAAAGAAATTTAGATACTAGCATTTGTTTAAAAATTTCAAATTGGTTCTCAAAATAACTATCACTTTTATCCATTTAACTTTTTTAAACGATGGGATCATTTTGAACGATAAATAATGTCGTTAAAAACAATTGGAAAATTTTCAGCCCCAAAATCTTCCAAAAACGGTTTATAGCGAGTCGGGGGATACGTGCAATATTACGTTTCGTAATGAAATATTAATTATATTTAAAAAAAATATCAGTAATGTTATAAATTTAAAACATTAAAATATAAACTCAATACTGACTGATTTTCTTTCGTTAATTAGACTATGGTAGACCATAAGGTTACTTAAAAATTAAACGTATTACCCATAACACTTATCACTAAATGAATAACCAGAGTTACAACCTAAATTCGTGTCCCAGTCATTCGACCAGCGTTACAAAAGATAATGAAATTTCTTGACTTTTTAATTTGAATTATAATTTAACAGATTTACCAGTTGCTTAATAGACACACGATTATCATATAACTTTAATCAATGACACACTGACATGTTTTGTACGCTCTTATAGAAATAAAACACAAACCTAGGATTGCGTTAATTATGAATACCTACGAATATAGGTATAATCAAGCTCTTCGAAGTAAATGGTCATGAACATAAATAATTATGAACTAATTTTGTAATAAACGTGAATACAATGAAGGTCATTAAGGTGGATTTGTGTTAAGGTAGTAGGTACGTGTCGCGGTTAACGTCATGAGAGTTACGCTGTTCTAGACTCGGGTTAGTCAAGTGCAAAGGATTTAAAACACTTGTTATAATATTGTAGCTAAATTTTAATTTTACCCTTAACTAAATGAAAATATCCCCACGTTTAGGAACAGTAGAATTATATTTTAACGGAATCATAATTATCAATAGCAACGTATATCTATCGATTGGCATAGGTCTTTTTCAAGGCGTGCCACCACATGTTCTTCCGCTTGTCATAACCAGCCAATTCCCACGGCCTTTGTTAGGTCGTCAGCCTATCTGAGTGGAAAGCGTCGCACACTGCGCTTTGTGCTTTGGGACCTCCACTCGAGAATTCCTCAGTCTCATCGGTTATCGATTTTTGAGCAAACGTAACCTGCCCATGAGAACTTTAATTTGCTAATGTTAAGAGCTATGTCGACAACTTTGGATTTCCTTCAGATATTTCAGACTTTGTCCCTCAATGATTCTCCGAGCATAAATACCACATTCCATAGCCTACTGAGCGACTCTTTATTTATAGATTAGGCCGTCTGTGAGTAGTTACGTTTCAGTGCTTATCCACCTCGTCTTTAGCATCAACGTAATCGATGACGTGAATATCTGACGCAATATGCCAGTTCAGCCAAATTCTTCTGTCAGTTTCTTTATTGAAATTATTTCTATCCAGTTTTCTACACCATCAATTGTTCCAGGCAGACATATACATTACCGATGTTTGCCGGTCTTGGTACGACATGTGAGTTGAACGTGACTTCAGTCTTATTGAAGGTTACACTAAGGCACACAAGTAAGACAGAATTGGATAAACGCATGTGGAGCATCAAACAAACCATAACTAACTGCTAATAAAAAACGAGTGATGATTGCCATTCTATTTCTCTTCCTTTTTTATTCATTTTTTTCATGCTGCTTGCAACTTTATGTACATAGTATGCTTTTCAAAATGTGCCTTAATCACGCTGATCTTCAACGCTCATTTCGTAAATTAGCAGATATTTTTAACACAGTGCCATGCGATACTAAAACGTGATGGATATATAGCGTTTGGAGTCTCCGTCTCGAAACCCAACGACAAAAGAAATAAACCCTTTCAGTTACCCTCTTTTAAACTATAAAACGTATTCTCTTGTGCAACTAACTGTAAAATAAATAGAATTTCAGGTACACAGCAAGATAATATATAACATATTTAGTTTTAGTAAATGAAAATTCAATTAGAAAAAAACAATAAATTGGTTACTTTATTCAATAAAAAATAAGATGTATATGCTTAACTAGCTGACAAATTAAGCACAGCAGCAAGCTAAATAACAAAATTTAACGACACATATATCAGAAAGTTCTGCCGATGAAACTCGCTAAATTACGATCGTATGTTTCTCGGCAAATTTTATAGCAGACGCGATCATAAATCATGTCGAATGACACATCATTAAGGCGGCTGTATCAAGTGGAAATGCATACGTCGGATCGGTAGAGCGAGCAGTTCGAATGTGTAAACAAACGCTCACCTGTATTAACGCATTTCGAACTGCGACGCTTCGGAAGCAATATGATTTTCAATACGTATAATGAACGCAATTTACTTCTATACTTAATACGGGTCGCTTGAATCGGCAAAGTTGGGTTTACCTGGTATGTATTATATAAAACGGGTACGTCATTTTAATATAACTACACGCTTTAAAATCTACCCATGTATCTGTCTATCATCCTATTTTTTACATACTTACTACATATTTTATTACCAATATAATAATCTTTCAGGAATATAAAATTATGATAAGGAAATCGCTAGAAAAAGTAATGTATACTCTGGAAAAGTCACTAGCAAGATGAAGGACAAAGAGCAAGAGACTCGAAAGCGCAACGTCGTAAGGAAGAAGCTTTTCAATAAAATAGGAGGTCTCCAGCGCCAGAAGTAAGGAATATGATTTGAGGAGAAGGAAAAAAATCTACCTTTCTAATATAAATAAATTATGAGTTTATGAATATATCCAGCGAAGCGTACTTAGTTTTTTCCAAAGGAACATATTAGATAAATTATGAGTTTATGAGTATGTGCAGCGATAGTGTTAAAGAAGAGATTGGATGTAAATATTGTGCCTATTTACGTTACTTAAATTATGAGTTTATGAATATGTGCAGCGATAGTGTTAAAGAAGAGATTGGATGTAATTATTGTGCCTATTTACGTTACTTAAATTATGAGTTTATGAATATGTGCAGCGATAGTGTTAAAGAAGAGATTGGATGTTATCATTGTGCCTATTTACGTTACCTAAACGCACACAATTTATTACACCTTTATGTAATCATTTACGTTATTATTGTAGATTAGGTCTGAACGTAGAAACAAGTTTTTTGACATGAATCTTCTTAAAATTAGTTACCGTGAATGTCAGATACATATATTTTTGAAATTTTCAAATTGTCAGCTTTCATTTGATATATATATACCGAATTTATATCAATACATTAAGTGAAAAGGTTTGTATGTTTATTGGTTTGTTTGTGCTAGTTTTTAGAACCACACGCCCGATTTGGAAAAATTATATTTTATTGTGAAGTGAAACTTCTTTTCCCATAACAGTGTTATATCACATATCGAGAAACGGCCACGAAATGTGAACCACCTATAAAGGACCACCAGTAAACTGAGCCAGCTTGTTTCAGTTTTCGTTACGCTATCGTTTCTCAACATATGAACTTAAATTAATACCTTAGTATTTACTTCACTACATTTAAAACATTTATCTGTACCTTAATATTTATTTCACTACAATTAAAACATTTATGTGTGTGCATGTGCGTGAAATTTTAATAAAATTATTTACATGGAAAAATATTAAAAATAAAAATATAAATTTCCTACAAACGTCTGTCTTTATAATCAATCAATATGACACCACAAAGTAACAAATTTAAATGCTACGCAATGTCTTATAATTTCTTGCCATTCACAAATTTAAAAACGCTGTCATAAGTATCATGAAATACAATCTAAACCGTACTCAATGGAACTGGATAAAAACGATAACTGTCGTTTTCAACTGATACAAAAAAACGGATTATCATCATGATTTTTGAAACTCGCTACAAGGCAAGCTTTCAATGATGAGAGTTCTATTCAATTACGGTTTGATTCGAAAAAAGCACTTTGTAGCATAATAAAAAAGAGAAATTGGATGGTTTTTCATTAATTTCGGTCGCAAACATAGTGTTTAGGCGAATGAACATTTATTTTGGTTTTCTTAGGTATCAATGTATATCGTATCCTTAGACATAACTCAAGTGATGGTTAATAAAAGTGATAGTGGTACCTATGATGAATACGGAGTAACAGTGGAAAACTAAAACTCAAGTGATGGTTAATAACAGTGATAGTGGTACCTATGATGAATATATCGTAACAGTGGAAAATTGAAACTCAAGTGATATTTAATAAGAGTGATAGTGGTACCTATGATGAATATGTCGTAACAGTGGAAAACTGAAACTCAAGTGATGGTTAATAACAGTTATAGTGGTCCCTATGATAAATATGTCGTAACAGTGGAAACCTAAAACTCAAGTGATGGTTAATACAATGATAGTGGTACCTATGATGAATATGTCGTAACGTTCCGTTTTGATTGCGATTGAAACTCGTACATTTGATCTTCGGTTTTCTCAAAATACTAGACTGCAAAATGCACCCTTGTAAATTTTACCATAATCTCATCCACGTATTGTCAACCAACGTACCCTATGTGTCAACGTATAATAACGAAGTACTTAGGAAAATTGCTTCGTGCTTCGAGGAAATTTGCCCTGAACCGAAAGTAGCTATTATCGGCGCCCGTACTGTATGTTTATTGGTTGGTTTGTGCTCACGTACTCGTACAAAGGCCTCCAGAGTCCTTAATTTTATAAAAGACAGCTATTAACCGCGTTTCATTTATCTCAAAACCCTAATATATTTTATGATCTGATGTTTTTTTTGTTACCTTAGTTTAAAATTAAAGTATTGCTTTCATAAATTTTTAAAAGCTTTTTCCTTTTAGAAACCATTCGAATGATTTTTAGTAATCGACGATTGACATTTTTCATATTTTTTTTAAATTCTTCAACTTATTATATTCACTTTTATATACGTTTTCTTAACATTGTGACTTTCAAGTAAACCTCAGCTTTTAGGATGGTTGGGTTCCTTACAGAATATTTAAATATAACAAAATCCTTTACAGAATGTTTGTTTATCATTCGTCTGTCTGTTTTTCTGTTTGTACGGGATAACCTCATAAACGGTTGAATACATAGCAAAATGTGTTTTACATGTTTGTATAAGATAAAACAGAGGATACGATCTGCAATTTGTTTTATTTTAATACCTGAAAAAAATTCGAAGAAAACTTAAGAAAATCTTTATTATACGGATGGCGAGCAATGACAGGCTATACGAATATGTAGGAAGGAGCAGATGAGGTGCAAGTCGACCATCACTGGGTTTAAACTAAACGTATTATCTGTGACTAATACAGAAATATAAAATAAACGTTTTAAAAAACTGCAACAGCATAGAAAATCATTAGTTTATATTCTCAGTAGTACATTATTATACTTTTAGTGCCAAGTAACAGTTAATGTTGACAATTTTATGGAAGATTCTACTCTATGACAATTACGTCAAAAGTTCTAAAAGTTTCAGCGCTGAAAAAAGTAAATTTTGTCCTTGCTAGTAAATTTTGTATTTTGTGATTGTTTTTTTTTCCTAAATTATTTTTTAATTATATTAATTATATTAAAAACAAATTGAATATCTAACTACCCGTATACACTGTATTCAAGTATTAGTGAAATATTTATGTGCTGTGCTAGCTTGAAAAATATGACTCATAACTAGTGTCAGTAACGAACACAATGATGATGGAAAGTGCTGAGGTCACCTGATTTTTTATGAATAGCATACAGAAATCATACAAGACGACACCTGTATACATTCATACGTAATTTTGCATATTGTAGCAACGGTGTCGAAATAAAGGATAATCAACATTAAGTTTAATATTATTTTACGTATATTTAATCGAGAAAGAAAAAATAATTTTCATCAGGAAATATTTTAACCACCACCTTTATTCCAAAATTTAATGTTTCATCTAATTCCACAGTAAAATAAATCGTTCAAAATTAATTAAATAATTTATGAATGTGTGTACATAGGAATCGAACCCGGAACCCTTATATGAGCTTATTTCGTCTTATTAACTGCTCCCCTGCCGGTTAGGACATATCGACATTAATGTAATGGAAATTATATCTCGTAGTCCATAGCCTGGGGGCATCCCTATTCACACACATAATTACATTGAGCATGTCTCAAAAACTTAGCTAAAGATATTTACTGAACGTGTTAATAGGATATTATTAGTTCCTTTCTTGCTCATTTAAATAAACTGAAGTGAGAAATGGGCGACTGTATACATTTATATTCGTTTTTATGCGATCTCCAGCTCCGCAATAATTTAAGGATATGAGGACAATTGACGAATACTATTCTATGCGTCTTCCGGTACGCACTTGACTAATTGTACTACTGTTTAAATTCATTTTGTACAATATTAATCATCGAAGTGACGTGCTACGTGTCCATCTTCCTTTAATTTACCAATCACGAATTTGCAGGGACTACGATGAAAACAAATTTTTTTTTAAAAATGAAAACATATTTTTCACGTACGAAACGTGATTATTCAATTAAAATATAATTTTTTTCCTATATAATTTTTTACTGGAGTGGTTTCTCGCCTTTTGTTTTTCTTTTTAATTATTTAATTAGTGATAGAGAATTTTTTGAGAGCAAATTAGGCAAACGAAAAAGTTTCAAAATTCCATATATAGTAGGGGACAGAATAGATAGAAGTGCTACTTATAGGGTTCTCAAAAATATATATCTTTTTCTTTCATAAATCTATGAAAGAAAGATTTACATATACATATATACTCGTATATATATATATATATATATATATATATATACATACATATATATCCCAAAAAATTAATATAACCCAAAATTACGAAAAAAAACATGATTTTTAGAAGCCTATGTTTTAGAAAAACTATAAAGATGATTTTAAATGTCGCATTTTCTGAGGTATTCACAATAGAAAAATATTCTTATTATTTAAGTAATTATATTAGGCATTAATGAATATTTATTGCAATGGGAGTCCATATTAATGACTTATGATCAAGTAATTTCACTTCAAACGAGGTACAGAGCGCATCATGCCGAGCCAGAGTCGTACTTGGCAGATTTTTATTTATCAAAAATCAAGCAAAAAATAAATATTTCTCTTTAATTTCTTTTTTCTATCAAAGGACAGTTATATTTTAATTACATATTCCCACGAAAGGTTTATTTATTATATTGAAATAAATTTAGCCTTAATTTAATAAAAATGCAAAAAAATAGACTTTCACTAAAATCATCATCATCATATATATTATACGCTAAGGTTAAGATGTTACTCTCCCTTTTTAGAAAAAACCTCACAACTAATCCACATAAATTATATATCATTTTATAGATAATTGCTTGCTCTACCGGTATCCACAACTAAAAAATTTATTATTGCTATTGTTTTTGCAAATTAATTAATTATTAAAATTATATACACAAAACAGCAATGCTGCCATCTAACGGCTCAACGTCAACATGATTGACGGTCGGTAAAATTTTTGTTTAATTTTAAATCCACTCACGTATAAATAAAGTGACGCTTTAGCTCAATGCTTTTGATACTTGCGCCTCTATATGTCAATTTTAGTAAAATATTTGTTTGATCTGTCATCTGAGCTTCATAATGGAATAAATACGTAATAAGCAGTGTGCAAAATTAGAAATGAATTGAATACCTGCAATCAATTTTGATTTATTAAATTGAGTTGAATAATTTATAATGCGAAGACTTCGCAAGGGTCACGCTAGTAAAATATATAAAGATACCTCACCAATGAATCACTAAATTCATACTTGAATTGTGTCGTTTATCAAACTAGGAACACTAAAGCCAGTATCATTTTCCTTTTATATAAGAAATGGCTATTTCTATAAAACCGGCGCCGATAATAAACACATCCTATTTAGGAAAAATCTTCCCGGAGCACAACGCAATTTTCTTATATACTTTATTACAATGAACTGATATACATGAAGCGTGTGATACAATAAGCTACGGAAGGTAAGGGCAGCCTGTATGTAGGGCGGAACGTTGTATCATGAAGCCACTGTAATTTAGTATTCGAGGGAGTTTAGATATTGCACTGGTTGCAACCACATTAACGTGTAATGAATGATGGGCAATAATAGAAAATATAATTAATTTCAATCATTTCGAGTTGTTTTGTCAAACAATGTATTGCGTATTATTGTTTACTTATAAATAAAATAATGAAAAAACTTAAATATTATTCTCGTCTACATAAAGCAATATAATTGTTTCATTATCATGTAACTCAAGTATCACTGAATGTCTTTTTCTACCTCGCGACGAGTTAGAATTTGAGAGCTATTTATTACCGAAAACAGATTAACAGTTCCGTACAAATATATGCACATATAAACATTCAAGATACATCGTAGTTTTATTGAACTATTTTAAAATATTAATTTTTCTCAATATATTGTCTACCATACATTAAAAAAAGTGAGCCGTCACGGGATGCCTGGCAGATGTGAAACATCGTGTTCGTACAAGTAATATGTATAAAAGACAAGATTATTACAGGTACTAAATATAGCATAATGAAAAAATAAAGTATTACGAATTTCTTACAGAAAATGGTAACTTGTAAACAACAGCGTCGAACTCAGTGAGGAGGGGTTCGCATAGTCGGTTGCGCATGGTGACACACGTCGCCATACCGTACACTCTACTACATATAGACTATATATATATACCTTAGTATAGCGTGGCGCCAACGCCAACGATCCGGTTTATACCTGCGCCTATAGATGTTTCACATCAAAATTATATTTTTTGAATATTTTAATTCTTATATAAATATTTTAAAAGTTAGTTAATGGAAATATGTACGTTAATAAGATGTATTACAATGCCAAATTACAAGTTTCCAGGTCATATATAGTATCTGAGAAAATCAGTTTGAACAGAGGGATAGACAAGACACCTGAATGATCTTACAAGGTTTTAGTTTTTCCGTTTGAGATACGAAAAAACACAAATGGATTTTTGGGTACAAAGGTACTTAAGAAAAAGCGACATGATTCATTATGACATTTTTACTCTTTCAATTTTTTATATTATGACAATTAACCATATTGGGTTAATTTCGATACTCACATCGACAAAAATAACTCCATACAGTGTTAGACCCGCGTGTTACAAGAATAAAAATGACACTTGTAAATGGAGAAAACAGCATTTTTATTTAAATGTTTACTTAACTTGTCAATTTGACAAAAGAAAAATCTTGTACTTTTTTATGAAATATCAGATTACATTTCGTAAGAGTGAATGCTATTTGTACTTAATTCATTAACCAACAAGATGAAATGATCAGATTATGTCCCATTTTATCCTTCATACACACATCTAAATTACTTATCTACGAAGTTCATAGATCCGACATGGTTGCCGAAAAAACATTGCCTAAAATAAAATTGTGACTTGTCAATTTTTTTACTGTAAAAGTAAAAAAACACAATTTTATGAAATACACTTTCTTTGAATATTTACTATCGTTTATATTTATATATAATAAACAATCTGAGAAGCAATGAACTAAGTGAGCAACAAGTATCAAAATGCATACTAAACTGAACAAATGTGCTCATTCTAAACTATAAATATAAGAGCTTTTTATTAGTTTGAAGTTGTTTCACAAAATAAGCGTCTTTGGAAACGATATTTTGCAATTATAATGAGGGAATATGGGTCAACTATGATGTTAGATAATTTTTCGATCGACCTCACTAGAAACCGTTGATGACTTCTCGAACCTTGCAAATTTCGGAAAAAAAATTGTGAAGAGTTATTTAGGAAGTATTATAAAAAAATTCTTTATTTTACATAAATATTAGACGCACGGCGATTACCGATATCTGATGCGTCTACTCCACTGAATTATATACGTACATCCAAATAAAGTCACACGTCCATATTCGTGTTGTGTTACTACGCAAAGCGGATCTCGATTATTAATAAATTTATGAAAGTATCTCCAATAAATTTCCATAATTCCAAAATATTTATTGAAGTGTATTTAAATTGTAAGTACGAAAATACGATGGTACATTGCGTAAACACACGAAATAGCTAATGAGGAAATAAATGATGTGGCGTAAAGGAAATTTGTAACAAAAAAACTTGGCAAAAGCCCGGAGAAGATTTTCCGCAAAAATTGGATTATTTCAATATATTGCATTGGCTTATTACGAAGGCTGCCAATAATAAAAAACAATAATAGTAAGTGGTTTACTACGCAAAGCATATAATATTTTTCTGGTCATTTAAATTCATGGCCTCTTACGATAATAGCTCTATTTAACCCTCATACTCCGATTACAGCAAGAGGAAAGAAATCACGCAGAATATCAGCTAAAGTCAGCTTATATTACGGCAAAAGAAATAAATGTTAATCTAAATGCATTATGTGCCATTCGAGTCGTAAAATAGAGGATTTTAGTCTCCTTAGGGAATATGCTTCTCCCGTATAATGACACATCCCTCGCGATTTCTCAACGTTCGCCTTTCGTAATTGAATAAGTATACGACCGCAGAGTATTATTTAATTACTCTTGTTACAACAAGGTTAACTTGCTTTAGCTTAGTCGTCATTTAGCGATACGGGGAACGCAATTGCATAGGGTTCGCTTTCGTGTTGGAGGAAAATTTTCGTGGTTGAGCAAATTTACGTAATAATCGCTTTAAAAATCGATATGTTGTATCGCACGTTCTTTGTCTTTATTGTTCGTTAACGCACCATATGCTAATGCTATTTTTCGTTGACTTGAGAAAAAAAACAGCATCATTTAATTTTATATGCAGGAAGCAAAGAACGGAGCTATTTCGTTGACTATGACAATTTTGAACTTTTTCTGTGGATGACAGGATATGCATTTTATAGGTTATTTTGTATTGATTGTGCATCAAATAACTTTATTCGTCGTATCAATTTCAACATCTGCATCAAATCATCATCATCATATATATTAATACGCTAAGGTTAAGATGTTACACTCCCTTTTTAGAAAAAACCTCACAACTAATCCACATAAATTATATATCATTTTATAGATAATTGCTTGCTCTACCGGTATCCACAACTAAAAAATTTATTATTGCTATTGTTTTTGCAAATTAATTAATTATTAAAATTATATACACAAAACAGCAATGCTGCCATCTAACGGCTCAACCTCAATATGATTGACGGTCGGTAAAATTTTTGTTTAATTTCAAATCCACTCACGTATAAATAAAGTGGCGCTTTAGCTCAATGCTTTTGATACTTGCGCCTCTATATGTCAATTTTAGTAAAATATTTGTTTGATCTATCATCTGAGCTTCATAATGGAATAAATAATAATGCGAAGACTTCGCACGGGTCACGCTAGTTTATTACTTATTTAGATAGTCGAAAGTATTCTACAAGAGTATTATTTAATGTAATGTAAATAGATCCGAGACAACCCTAATTTCTCGAATATGGATTTTACTGGCGTTTCTGTAAATGCGAAATACGTTTTTATGAGTTAAAGTATGCAGGTAACGATGTTCGTTGGTACTTAATAAATAACATAATTTTTATAAGGTAACTATAAAAATTAGTCGTCTTCCTTGTTAATTTGCTCAATTTATTCTACTAGCATGGCTAATTTACTAAATTATCAAGCACATTTATAAAATCTATAAAGTCAACAGTAACGTCCACTGATTAGCTCTATGTAAATTGAAATAAAAAGCCATTTTAACGTGCGTAGCTGTCAAAATAAAGGTTTCGTGATGATACAACATGCGGACGTCTACTTAAAGGCTAATAATTCCGTAACGTTTACGTTATCCAGAAAATATGAATAACGTAACATTATACAAAATATGGCTGAATGAAACGCCAAATATTTACACAGTATTTGCCTCATTCATGAATATTATTTAAATCGGTGCCGATGTTTTAATTTTAGTGGCTCAAGTTAACTTTACCTGTCCACCTAATCAGTAATGATAATGTATCCCATTTCCTCTTTTTACTAATCAGTAATGATAATGTATCCCATTTCCTCTTTTACACAGATGAAGGATTTTGTTTAAGGAAGTGTACATCATTTTTTTTAGATTCGTTATATAATATATAATAATTCGTTGCCTATGTTTTGAATTTTATTGGCTCAAGTTAACTTTACCTATCCATCTAATTAGTAATGATAATGTATTCCATTTCCTCTTTTACGCAGATGTAGCCAGGATTTTGTTTAAGTGTATATAACTTTTTTACATTTTGTTTACATACATTAATTAATTTGTACCTCATTTTTAATCACTCCCTGAAGTTGATTGTACTTTTCAGACACTCGAAACTCGGTGACAATGAATGAACTGAAAACAGGTTGGCCAAAATGGAGCTGGCGAACAGAATATAATTTATTGAAATTTTCTTTAGAATATTAGAAAACAAACAATTTAACGATCAGGAAAGAACAGAAAATAAAACTCTGTCTCTTTCTCTCCCCCTCTCGCTCTCTCTCTCCTTCTGCCCTTTTACCCTTTACCTTATAATTATAAATGGAGGTTTAGATGGCTAAAGAAGTTTTTTCAAATTTCGACAAAAAAATTTATAGGAGCCATCAGTTTATTTTTCTGAGCATTTACTTCCGTTTTCCATAATATTTTATAACGATATTTATTTTGTGCACTTTTTACAAAATTTTCTTTGAATATATTATAAAAGCGCTGTAGAGAATAAACACTATATTAAAAAAACACACGTAAACATTTTTAACTTAATTTTTAATCATTTAACGAGAATATTAATTAAGGAACTAAAAATTTCCTGAATAACTAAATAATGGAATATAGTCCTAAAGTCCGCCCGCTGAATCTCCAAATTATTTACAAAGAGCAGAAAGACGTCCTCTGCAGAATAATACCAAATATGATAACAGCACAATTTATAACGAATTCACTTGGATGAATGGTAGCTCGACCTCCTTATTTTTTTACACTATTACGAAGTCAATCGTAACGGTGTCGCAAAAAGCGATAGTTCTAACGAAACGTAGGAAACAATGCACGGTTAAGCCGACTATTTCCCACGTCGTAAAGAGGTAGGTAGCTCCTTTCCGTTTCGCATACCGTCATTTACAATGCACTTAATGAGATAATTGTATAGTAATTAAACGTAAATCTTTTAATTCTATAGTGCTTCTGTAATTCGAAATCGAAAAAATTGTACATTTTAACATGATGACGTCGTGTACTATTAACATTATTAATCAGAATTAGTAGCAGTACCTAATCAATTAACATTGGTAATCAAAGTTAAGTAGCGGTAATCAATTAGCATTAGTAATACAGAATCGATTTAAAATTAAGTAGAATAAAACAAAAAAAATTGTGCGTGTCAACTCCGACGCGCGACTGGAGTTTACTGCTCGAGTACGATTGTCTTGGAACGTATGAAATATCTAACACTGTGTATGGATATAAATATCAATACCATTAAATGTAAAGAGAAAATTCTTTAATAAAAAAATGCTGACAATATTATTATTTTCAATTAAAACACCAATGAAATAGATCAAATTTATACTACAAAATAAAAAAAAATTTAGTAACTTCAGACTAAGAAGTTAAAATTAAAAGAGACTTTTTAATTTTGTGGGATAGATATTCACACATAATGATATTTTATGAGTGATATAAACCCAATGATATTTAATTTTAATGTGTGTCACACCCCGTCATTGCGATTACGCCATAAAAAAATGCCAAATAAACATATTGATATCCGACGTTAAAGACGCGCAGAAATGTTGCACGGAGACATTTACCGCCTAACGCTCTGAACTTGACACCTTACACTTTTTTCTGAACTTTTGATTTTACTCCTCTTAAAACTTCATACCGGTCCTTATATATGAAAATCGATCCTTAAGGACTCAACTCTAATATGATTATATAATGTTAACATAACATTAGAACTCGTCGGTAAAACCAAAAGTGCATACACATTTTTTATACGTTCTGTAAATATATCGTCGTATATTCTTTTCTCTCATTTTTATATATCTAAGTAGTAATACGATAACTTTATATAAGTTAATTATAACTAATAATCAGGCAAAAATAGTCATAAAAAGAATTTAAAATTTAAAAGACAAAAATAGCTTGAAACCAGTCGCTGTGCGCGAAAACAAGAGATTTCTTTGGAGAAAAATTGTTTATAGCCATGAAACTACTCAACAAATCATTGTGTCACGTGTCAAAAAATCGAGA
This sequence comes from Druceiella hillmani, assembly GCA_039881145.1. NCBI lineage: Eukaryota > Metazoa > Arthropoda > Insecta > Lepidoptera > Hepialidae > Druceiella > Druceiella hillmani. The sequence continues at coordinate 5,688,877 of JAYKKI010000104.1, forward strand.
ATCACCAAAATCGGTCAAGAAATCAACCGTCTAATTATTATAGAAGAAGATATTCCCTTTTCAAAAATCTATATTAAAAGTTGATTGTAAAAATAACCAAGTTACAATTACTTCTATCGTCAAAACACAATGTTGGCACGCAAGTCGCTAATAAAGCGCACATCGGTGAGTACAAGGTGTGCAATGACGTATCACTACTCATATTTCATTACTTATGTCACCATAGCATCTGTTTATTATTTAAACAAATATTCAATACTAATTCAATATAAAACGTTAACTACATAATATTTGCATACTGGCATGCATATGTTAAGTTGTTACATTAAACAAAACGATAAACTTAGACGAGTTGTCTATGAAAAAAATAGCTATACTACATACCTTCGAAAATATTATTAAGCTTCATAAACGACAACGTCACTTACAAATATGCACAATACGTTTTGAATACTAGCTGTTGTATTGACGTTAACAGCGGGAATAAAATTCGAAAAAGCGAATTCCCGAATCAAACGTTATTTACTCGTATTCGTAAAATTCAATTCCACGCCGCGTGCACCGTAACCGTATAGGGTTGCCACCCTTATTTCGAAAGAAGTATTTTACGTTATTTTAGACAAAATTTACTTTAAACTTTATAAGTGTAATAGAGAACGGTAGAACTCACTTATTAATTTACTACGCTAATTATCTAATTTAATAACGCGGTTGTTTTTTTAAAATAAAAAAAAAAACCATTCATCAATTGACAATTGGAAAAGAGAAAAAATACAAAATGTAATCATAATGCAAAAAAGTTATATTCACAAACGCGCATGTATTACTGTTTTAATACATCAAAAAGTGTTAATAACAAATAAAAAGAATATTAAAAACCTAAGGAAGTAGATAGCGACGTTTTGGAAACGATTCTATAAAATACTCAATATCGATCGCTTTTGAAAAGTGTATCCATTGTCTAAAATTAAATTGTTAGCGGACATTGACATGAGTTCTGTGTAAATTGTCGAAGTGAATTCGAAGTGTTTACGTGGTTTTCAAATATTGAGTATATTTGGCGTTAAATTTGGAAACGATTATATAAAATACTCAATATCGATCGCTTTTGAAAAGTGTATCCATTGTCTAAAATTAAATTGTTAGCGGACATTGACATGGGTTCTGTGTAAATTGTCGAAGTGAATTCGAAGTGCTTACGTGGTTTTCGAATATTGAGTATATTTGGCGTTAAATTAGGAAACGATTATATAAAATACTCAATATCGATCGCTTTTGAAAAGTGTATCCATTGTCTAAAATTAAATTGTTAGCGGACATTGACATGGGTTCTGTATAAATTGTCGAAGTGAATTCGAAGTGCTTACGTGGTTTTCAAATATTGAGTATATTTGGCGTTAAATTTGGAAACGATTATATAAAATACTCAATATCGATCGCTTTTGAAAAGTGTATCCATTGTCTAAAATTAAATTGTTAGCGGACATTGACATGGGTTCTGTGTAAATTGTCGAAGTGAATTCGAAGTGCTTACGTGGTTTTCAAATATTGAGTATATTTGGCGTTAAATTTGTAGAAATTCATTATTCACAGTTAAATGAAACTACGTGACGTAGTATTACTTCTACTTTAACCCACCTGAAGATGTTGTAATATAACGAAACCTAGGTCGTGGTAAAGAAATTAAAGAAAGTAGATATAATACTACACCACGTAGTTTAATTTAATCTGAATTTTATGTGGTTTCTTTTGGCAACCCTTCCCAGTGGATTAGTCTGTTACATCATATGGAGGATATAATGAGTACATATAGAAGATGCAAAGCGTCACAATGTACACTTCATGTTTCATTTTGCTGGTTGAAAGGGTATTGTATAAATACAAATTATTATGAAAATACCATAATTTTAAATAAAAAATACAAGATTTCTCACATGATTGACGATTTAAATAAAACTTTTAAGGAAATGTCATTTTCTCTATAAAAGATTGCCTTTTTCAGTCTTGTAATACTTAAACCCAACACTAAATGGAGGTTTGCCGTAATCCTTTTCGAACATAATCATAATCTAATATAATATACATTATTCCGATAGACTTTACACATGAGAGTGTAAATAGATTATGTGATATACGTTCTCTTTGTTACGAATAAATCGTACTTTTTTATTTTAATAAAGATGACAACCCTATAAACCAGGGCATATCTTGGCAATGCGCGTGACATATGTACTCGTATGTATTTACGCTGGCGCTGAACCGGCAGCCAGACAGCGAGGCGACAATATGGAAATATGTAATTAAAAAACAAAAAAAAATCAAATCGGAAATGCACGTCAAAGTACGAAACATTCTGCGGCACCGTGCACCCGGATAGACCGGGAGTAATTTGGAGCAATATTATTTTTGTTTATCCTCTTTTTTAATTATTGGAAATAAATAGCGCCCAGTGGTTGTAAACTTAGTCGCAAGAGGGCAATAACTGATGAAAATATATGAAAATATCGCATCGCATATTGCATCTTTGTTCAAGCAAATTTATTTATCGACCTGTGCTGATTAAAGATCGTCACGAATGGGTACCAAACCTCGCCGTACAGATAAGCCTTCATATAACTTACACCTACATTGCAAACTTTCTTTAATCATTCATTATATCACTATTATTTTTATTAGCACCAATGAAGATACCAATTCACACTAAATCGCGCTACAAGTGTTGTGCAAATATTATTTAAAAAGTAATTTCACTTCAAAACATTAGTCATACATTTTTTTTTCATTTAAATAGCCTGATGTGGATACAAAATTACTTATTTAAACCATATTTTAAAGTTATACCATAGAGGATAGTGACAAATTTTAAAAAGTTATCTTTGTATTCCTACAAACTTACAAACTATTAAAATTATAAGTAATTTTATTTATCGTTTAAAACCGGGTACTTTCAACATTGTGTAATTTGAATTTCAGGCATCTAATCGTCAAGATTATCATGATAACCTTGATAACAAAATGGGTTGAAAAAAGACAAATTTAAGCCCCACACACTGCTACTGAACTATGGAAACTTAAAACTCATTCCGTTTAGGAAAATATATGGAACTTAATATAAAAAAATTATGTTTAAGAAAATATGTGAAACTTAAGTCTAAAACCTATTCCATTTAGATAAATATGTGAAACTTGAGTCTAAAATATATTCAGTTAAAGAGCTAGAAATGTGGTACGTGCGGTAGAAAGCCTTGGCATAACAATAAAATTAGATTCCGATCCATTGAGTACAGAATCCTAAAAATCATGGGATATATAATTCGTTTCTAAACAAAGTTTGCACCCCTTTTTCAGCATATTACGCATACGGACGAATGTGAGAATTGGCCTTATTAAAGTTTATATGGAGAAGGAGTGCAGAAAACTAAAATGTTTATATAATATATCTATATTATTAATACGTGAAGGGAAAACTATGTACCTGTTTTAAAGCATATTGCGCGCACGGAGGAGTGCGAGATTCGGCATAGTTAAAGTTTACATGGTTTTTTTTTTCAACTATTACTAACATTAAATTTTCGTATTTCATAGGTATTGCAGGGAATTAAGACAACTAACTCACGCTAATGACCTATTTGTACACGCCCTCAGCTGGCGAGAAAAAAATTCAAAAAAATATATATGTAATGATGGTATGTATGAGGTATACTCTTTGCAAAAGAACCACAGTAGCGTAAATAATTAAAAACTAGCGTGACCCGTGCGAAGTCTTCGCATTATTTATTCCATTATGAAGCTCAGATGACAGATCAAACAAACATTTTACTAAAATTGACATATAGAGGCGCAAGTATCAAAAGCATTGAGCTAAAGCGCCACTTTATTTATTCGTGAGTGGATTTGAAATTAAACAAAAATTTTACCGACTGTCAATCATATTGACGTTGAGCCGTTAGATGCTGCCATTGCTGTTTTGTGTATATAATTTTAATAATTAATTAATTTGCAAAAACAATAGCAATAATACATTTTTTAGTTGTGGATGCCGGTAGAGCAAGCAATTATATATAAAATGATATATAATTTATGTGGATTAGTTGTGAGGTTTTTTCTAAAAAGGGAGTGTAACATCTTAACCTTAGCGTATTAATATATATGATGATGATGATGATGATGATGATGATTTAATGAATTACGGTCGAATTTCGACCACTAGTAAACATAAAAGTACAAAAGACATAATGGTACAATAAAATACATAAAGTTACATCGAAAGGTAAACGAATCTATTAATATTTTTTATCGACAGACTCTTCGTGAACTCGTAGAAACTTTCCAAGTCAATTGTGAAATAGTTTGCAAAGTCTGAAGTGCAATGGCTTGCTGCGAAAGTAATTTCCGCAAATTGCTAAACGGTTTGTTCTCGCAAATTCTTCACAAACTATTCAGCAAGAATTGTTTCAACGGCGATAGTGACACGGCTCGAGGTAAATTACTCCGACTTCTTTTTCCGGCGAAATGAGAAGAATTGAAAAGAGCTATTTAAATTCAACGCTTATTTAATGCTTTCTTTAAGAGTTCACTATTGGTGTAGTGTAGTGCGCCAAGGGCAATTATAAGAGAAAAGCTTTAAATTTCTGTACATTTGTTTAAGTGCTACATAATTTTTGTAATACAGAAAAGTACTATAGAAATTTTAAAATGAAAAGAGAGGGGCCCATGGGTGTTCAGAGCGGATAAAAACTATTACAAGTCCATTACTCTATTATTATTTTACTATACATAAGTATATAAAAACATTTTGAGCATTTATTTATTGATTCAAAATTGTAAGCATACTATTTTAAAAAAATAATTCTTTCTTTCGATAAGTTATGTTCTATGTTTAAAAATGAGTGTTCCTTCATAATTAGTAAGCAGTTGTAATAAAACGTCAATTTTGCCGCTGAAAAAGTAAAAAGTTGAAAAAAAAAATAACGGCATTTCACTTACTTTGTACTTACGCCATACTTAACACTAATTCAAATTTTAGTGCACATAAGTATATAAAAGCAGTTTGAAAATTTATTTTAAAAAAATAATTCTTTCTTTCGATAAGTTATGTTCTATGTTTAAAAATAAGTGCTGCTTCATAGTTAGTAAGCAGTTGTAATAAAACGTCAATTTTGCCGCTGAAAATGGTAAAAAGTTGAACAAAGGTATATAAGGAAATAACGGCATTTCACTTACTTTGTACTTAAGCCCAACTTAACACTAAGTGTAATATTGCAATAAAATATTCCAAAGGATGCTCCCACATAACTGGTGTTAAGACCTGACTAGATAAATTCGACTTAATCGAATTTTATAACTTTATGAGACTCCGTCCGGTTTCTAAAAGATTTGCTAACATCGATCATGTTTTTAATAAACGAACGCAGCATTACCATGGATATCGAGGATCGATGCGGGGGTATTACCAACGTAATAAAATCTGCGTGGTCAAACGTGGGCAATTTTATAGTCTCATAAATTTATAAGTCTAAGTAGGGACATCTTAGAAGCAGCAAAGCAAATATTAAATGGTAAATACACTTATTTACCACTTAATCTTATTGGAATAACGTTGAAATATATTATTATAGTTGAGAATCTCTGTAAAACTGCATCGGTATTGTGAGATACGTTGAATAAGAATGAATGGATGGTTGCAAAATTGAGCTTTCAACAATTTAAAACTTAGCTTAGTTGCAATGATGAAAAATTAAATCAGTGCTAGTTATATATGTCTTAAACACTTTCTTAAACTAATATTATTTTGAATATATTTGGCGTTAATTTTGTAGAAATTCATTATTCACAATTAAATGAAACTACGTGATGTAGTATTATTTCCACTTTCTTTAATTTCTTTACCACGACCTAGGTTTCGTTGTATTACAACATCTTCAGGTGGGATATTAGCAAAGATATACCTGTCTTTGATCTATCTTTGCTAATATCCCACCTGAAGATGTTGTAATACAACGAAACCTAGCTCGTAAAGAACTTAAAGTAGAAATAATACTACATCACGTAGTTTCATTTAATTGTAATATTACTTTGCATGTTATAAAATAATATTAACATTGGAAAGGTTTTATCATATTATTTTGATACTTCTCGTAAATAAGAAATTGCAATTTGGCATTTTGAAAGTACATGAATTGTAAACAACGTAATATTTTTATAAGTACGTAATAAATAAAGGTTTATTTTGTCAGTTCTCACTGGCGTAGCGGTAAGTGCTCGGGACGAATCCGTTTTCTTTTTTTTAGACTAAACAAAACAAGAAAATATTTTATCTAAATTATAATTTGAAATATTAGCTATAGAAAAAAAGGATGTTTTTCGTGAAACTATTCTATAAATAGCTACATTTTCATTTCAGCTCCATTAAAGCATTCACAGCGTTAGCTATTAAGTCCAGAGAGCCATAATATGGTATTTGATAGATGTCGATATTTTTTGTAAACATGTATTAAAACTGTAGAGTAGGTTTAAAAAAGGCCTTGTGATGAAAAAATTTTTCGCAATATTTAACTAGGTACTAAAAATATTTAATAAACTCCTTTATAATGAATGCTAAATAACTGTCCAGTTACGTCATAAATCAGTTTTGTGTTTGGGCGTTCATCAGTTTTTAAGTCGTTCTAATTTTGTAATGAAAAGTCCTAGGTACGATATATTTATTTTAACCGTTTTTCATGTTATTACTTATTCTATTTTAGAAATTAAAAATATAATCAAATATCCTAATATACTTGTAATAACATAAAAATTTAAAAAAAAAAATTTTCCCGTATACCTCATTTACTGTCGAATTAATATTTAGTAACTTGAATATTCCAGCAGTATTTTCACCAAGAATTTACTTCAGCTATAAGCGGTATCAACAAAAATATTACTATACAAGTAAAACAGAAATTAAATTTTTCCCAGTATACCTTCTTTACTGTCGAATTAATATTTATTAATTTGAATATTCCAGTAGTATTTTCACCAAGAGTTTGCTTTAGCTACAAGCGGTATCAATAAAAATATTACTATACAAGTAAAACAGAAATTAAATTTTTCCCAGTATACCTTCTTTACTGTCGAATTAATATTTATTAATTTGAATATTCCAGTAGTATTTTCACCAAGAGTTTGCTTTAGCTACAAGCGGTATCAATAAAAATATTACTATACAAGTAAAACAGAAATTAAATTTTTCCCAGTATACCTTCTTTACTGTCGAATTAATATTTATTAATTTGAATATTCCAGTAGTATTTTCACCAAGAGTTTGCTTTAGCTACAAGCGGTATCAATAAAAATATTACTATACAAGTAAAACAGAAATTAAATTTTTCCCAGTATACCTTCTTTACTGTCGAATTAATATTTATTAATTTGAATATTCCAGTAGTATTTTCACCAAGAGTTTGCTTTAGCTACAAGCGGTATCGATAAAAATATTACTGTAAAACGATTCTATTGAAAGTATCTGTGAGCAGACATTAAACTGACTTATTACACAGCACGTCGTAAAATATTTTCATGCACAAGTAACGTGAGGTTTCAGATTTACAAGAGGTAACACGCTTTCGCAAGCTGTCTTTATTTACACGTCTAAGTGGTCCTGTTCACGCCTGAAAAACACCTGGGTAAGCTACCCAGGTGTTTTTCAGGCGTGAACACGATCGCTCACATGTAACTAATTCCAGTATCTTTAGTCATTTTATATAGAGTGACCCTGAGGCGGTTATGACTTATAAACAAATAATGTTACTTTGCATGTACGTACAAATAATGTTACTTTGCATGTGATGAAATAAACCGATTTCAAATATAATTTTTTTTAAGTTTTCCATCTCAATTTGGAGACTCTGCAACGCGTTTATTTTATTCATTGTTCAAAAATATAGAGTTGCTTTAATAAAAAGGTTATTTTTATTTACAAATGTTTTTTGTCACTTTTGGATTATCGTTAGCCTTTTTTTAATATGAGGGATAGACAAAAGGAAACCTAACTTTCTTTATATGCGTAGAACAAGAATTTCCGATATACTTAACCAAAAAAATTATGACAATTAATTCAATTTTATTAACTTTTATAGATATTTGCAATATTTTTGAACCATTTTATTTTACACACATGTTCTATTTTACACATAATTTATTAAACATTTTTCTAATTAAAATTGTTTAACGACGTACATTAAGAACATGATTTTTTTGTAAAATAGAATAAATATATGACAAAATACACGAAATACGCGTAAATTTAAACTTAGTGTTTACATAATCACGAAATGCCTATATCAGAAAGTGTCGAGTACACTTTCTGATATAGGCATTTCGTGATTATGAAGAGCGTATGGAAATTTTTATAATGAATTGTATTATTACATATATATTTTCAAACACATCTGATTAATTAATATTGATTAAATAAAATAATAATTAATAAAAAGCAGTAGAAAAATAAAATAAAAATATTTCGAATAATTCTTCATTTTAAATTAAGCTGAAATATATTCTCTAACCAAACAGTATAACACTTCTTTTGTAGAAATTTGATCTCTTAATGTATTAACTAATAAAGGTATAGAGTGAGAAATATAAATACATGAAAAAAACGCAAGAAAAAAAAATTATGATCCATCATGGGATGCCTGACAGATGTGAAACATCTAATTTTTTTATACCTCGATATTGAAATGTTTTTATATGAACTAATTGAAAACGAAAAAACAAATATTCAGATAGTTGTTAATAAAATAAAACATGAATTTAATTTTATCATTTTATTTTTATGAAATAATATATCACAGAAATATTTCTTAACGATCTATTGAAAATATGTTTTAAATTTTATAATACTTTCATCTGACAAGACATGAAGCTGGCCGAATTAAGTCAGAAAGAGGTGACAAGTCGCGTGACACGTCGCAACGTGCCACCAGAACGTTCTAACTCCCATCCAAATGCGCCATTAGATGTTTCACATGAAAAATGAGGAAAAGAGTGCACTTACAAGAAATAAGTACAGACGTGTAGGCATATAAAACGAATGAACAGGGAGCTACTGGCAAACATTGTCGGATCACATCCAGGATTTACCAAGTATTGTCTCCCGGTACAATGAGGAGTAAAAAGTTTATCGCTTAAAATGGAAAATAGATTGTTCTTTACATAATTTCTTGAAAAGATAGACAAATTTCATGTCAAAAGGCTGCATACGGCACGTTTTCGGCCGCGATGACGCGTGACGACTGAACCCGCATCACGAGACGGAAAGGGCGATAAACGAGGAAGGATGGCGCGCGCCCCTCTGTGGGTTGGGGAGACCACTCGAGAGGAGAGAGCCGAGTTGCTCTTGTAAACAATGGAAAATAGGTTAATTGGTCACCAGACCGGTGGCGTCAGCCCGCTTTGGGACGGCAACGTGAACGCCGAGATTGCTAAATGCATTGGGGCCTCAATTGGCATTGTGTTTATATAGGTGATTAACATATATGGCACTGAACTATGAATGTCTGTATGTTTGCATAATTTCAAACTCACTATTATATACTTGTCGTAAGTCCCATTTGTATGGCAATAATAATCATGTGAATTTTCTTTACATACAAATACCAGTTAGGTTAGGTTAGGTTAGGTTAGGTTAAGGTTAGGAAAGCAAATTTTTATCGGTTTTTTTTCTAAAAACTAAATTGACGTTTTGGCCTTTTCTCACTTTTTTTAATCGTCTTAAATTTCAATTTATAATTTCACTGTTACTTGTTATCAATATATCTCTTCAATTTTGAAATAGCTCGTCACTTTATACTGTCACTTATTTGTTTTGAATATATTATGAACTGCTAATAGAGTCAAACAAAGCCTTAATTTGTCAGTATTTTTAAGTTTTTTTTGTGGAATACTTCAGAAGATGCAAGTCACTAAATAAAAACATTAACTTTTCAATTTGCTATTTTTACATTAAAACTAATAAAATGAAATCAAAATTTTACCTCTTCACAGGAATTCTGATACTTCCTATTATTTATGTCTGTTCATTTTTTTTTATTTTTAATAACGAGTATATTATAACGAACGACAGGATTTTGAGACGAAAATGGCACAATCCCGAAATAATTCTTTGTTTAAGTAATAAATAGAGACAATCTATGAAATAATATATTATGTAATAATTATCGCAGAATATATTTTTAATATAAATAATATTTTTTAACAGGTTCATGGAGAGTAATTGCTATAATTTCCATAGCAATCAAGAAACTTGATATTTATTGAATATTTAAAGTCCAATGTCATACTAACAAAGCTATAAAAATGATTATTTTTAATTTTTTTAATTTTTATGTAAAACTGTTGATAAAATTTATTAATAAATTATCGATTCGTCCCAAACTACGTACAATAAAACAACAAAAAAAACTTATTAAGTAATTTTATTGCCCACACCTCTTTCATTTACTAATCTGATCAAATAACATATCGTAGGATTTTCTCAAATTTTTCAATACGGAAATTCATATCTCGCGAGGGATACACCATAACAAGAATTAGCATTTTAGATACTGGTGTAGATAACACAGCATTTAATTCGGGTTAAATAGTGACTATCAAAATTTCTTAAACTTATGAAATATTAAAACAGAACTGTACATAAAACATCCACTAAAAATGATTGCCGAATGTCGTCTGCCGTAAAATACCAGCACACGCGACGTAAAAAGATTTTTTAAATCACGTTTAAAATTTGAACCCAAATTGAATTTAATTTCACGTATTCAATTTCAGCTGGAATCCCCTGATATCATTATCCGCGCCTTCAACTCGCATACCGCCCGCCCAAACGGTGAGACACTCGGGCCAATGAAAATTAAATGCAAACATTTATCAACCCATCAAGTGTATGTAAAGAAGAGAGAGGAAAGGGAGAGCGAACCTTAATATATATATATATATATATATATAAGGAGCGAAGTGCCCGACACGTCATATCCGTCGCTTTAAAGAGCCGCGGGCTTTCATGGTTACGCGAAAACACTAATCCAACGGAGATACTGCGAGATTCCTTTGAAAATAAAACACGACCAGGCTTTCTCTCCACATTCGGAATATCTAAAGGAAAGCAAATATAACTTTCACTAAAGAAAAATGTCTTTAGAAGCTATTTCAACTTAATTTATCTTCCAACTAAGGGATTAGTTTTGCCATAAGAGAACCGGAATTGTTTTAAATTTATATAAGATTGGAGTATTAATGCCTTTTCTTATTTAAAAACGTGAAATCTTAGGATATGTTCATGTTTGGAAGATAATGCCTTATTTAATAACAATATAACGTTGAAATTTGATTCATTTTCAAGTTATATCTACTGCATTATTTTCGTACTTTCCAGTACAAAAATTTATAGAAATATATACATTGCACTGAAAACAGAAATGTGTACAGTGCACTCTTTAAATTAACGTTTAAATCGAGTACTTGGTATTAATTATGATGTTTTATTTATTACGTAATATTATTCTTCGTATACACATTCTAACATAACTAGAAATAAGTGAGCTGTATCACTGTTACAATGCAGCGAAGTGAGCAAGTTTTAATTGGACCGCATTTATGATAGTTACAAGCCAATTAATACCGAGAACTTTAATAGCGTACCAAAGATAATTTGGCGATTTGCTCTGGAATTAACGATTGTGGGCGACTACTGAAGTCATAAATACGGAAAATATTGGTGAAGTTTAAGTATAATTTGTAATACCAATTACATAAAGCATTTTCAAATTAGAAGACTTGGTAGAATTTGTTTATGTTTTAGTCAAAAACGCTATAGACGTGCAATAGACGTTTCTGAAACGTATGAATTGTTTAAATAATGTTTGCAATTAACGTGTCTGTACATAGCTATCCTATTTACACTATTTAAATCATCATCGACCTTTAAATGTCAGTTAAGATTGTAAAATTTAACATTTCACAGAATTTTAAGATGCATCTTTCTTAATACTCTGACTAGATTACGTTCATGAACAAAATTATAATTAAATCATAATTTACATTTAGCGCAAAAACGGTGTTTTTACTCTTAGTAAAAAACGTGGATGTTATATACAATAGGGGTCTAGGAAATAAGTGAAGAAAGGTATTTTTTGGGCGCTAAAAGGGTATATAAGCAGTGCGCGTGGAGTGGAATGATGGTTGTCACATTTCTGTTCTCATTACTATGATTACTTTGTTTAAAAGCATTAGGTTCGTATAGGAAAATTTTAATATAAGGTTTGTTCGGTGGGTTTTCCGTCAGGTCCTAGGTTTTATTATTACAGTCCATTGCCTGTCCAATGAGAAGAAAATAAATGAAATATCTTTTGTCTCATACATATTTATTAAATAATGGTTATTATAGACAAAGAAAACAAAATTTACGTTTGTGTACAATCTGCATATATATACCTATTAAATGAATAGAAGTTAGTAAATAAATATAACCGTCCTCGGTTATTGCAACTGATAATTTTCGTTGTATCAGCTGAAGGTCTATTGACCATGAAAAAGTGATATATTTCCATCAGTAGTAACAATATGCGTTGATAATTTTCATAAGATTTTATTTTCGAAAAGGTCACCTGTCTCGTTTCTTGACACCTCGAAAACTATAAGCACAGACCTTGACTTTATTAATACGAGAGACGGCATGAGATAAGAAATAATTACGAGATCAAAGCGACTTACGCATATAAATAACTTAGGCGCACATCGTTCTAGTACAGAGTTTATATAATTATTACAATGGCGCTCATAAAACCGTACGTCTCTCACGTATCTGCCTCCGTACAGCGAATCGTCCGCGTAAATACCACAATACACAGTACAATAAGTTCAACGCTTCCGGATATCGAGATCCAGACCGGCGATAAGTCGAAACTCGTTCAAACTTCACTTTTGCTATTGTTCAGAGCGCCCGCTGTGGATTTCACGAGCGGCCTCGGCCATCACCTCCGCACGTTTTCTAATCTCTTGGTCAAATCGCAGTTCAAGCGAGTGCTCCTTAACGAAGTTTACTATCGGAAGCTATTAGACAATCGGACATTTCTCACGCTAGGATTATCATAAATGCGATTTAGGCATTGAATGTTTCACGTGAAGTTCACAGAAGCAGACCGCGTTTTATTACCGATGTAGAGGTAAAATTTTATAATGAGAAAATTGATAATGCGCTCCAGTAATTATTAGAGTGCTTTTATTAGCAAAGAATTCGTCATCGAATCAATCTTTGCTTATAGCTCACCTGAAGATGTAATACAACGAAACCTAGGTCGTGGTAAAGAACTTAGGTAAATAAAGTAGAAATGATACTACATCACGTAGTTTCATTTAATTGTGAATAATGGATTTTAAACTTATACCCAAATCGTTGCATCATAAATGGATAAACATTTCATAGCAGTTGCATAGGTTTGCTTTTAAGCTTGAAATTATTTAATTCAACGTAAATATCAACGCTAGATGGCGCGGTAGCCCAATCGCCTGTAAAATCATAGGTATCAGATATATAGTTGTAGACGGTCGCTATCCTGATACCATTGTAGATAAAATAATCTTGGTACTTTGTGATTATTTATTTCATTAATGACTATACCTGAGATTGCGCTACGTGTCATACGTAATGGAATACTATATAAAGATGTATAGTATATCTGTCAATCCGAAAAAATAAATATCTCAGTACTTCAAAGTTAGATACTAGATAAACAGTGGTAAAATCATAGGTACCGAATATATAGTTGTAGATGATCGCTATCCTGATATCATTGTAGAAAAAATAATCTTGGTACTTTGTAATTATTTATTTTATTAATGACTACACGCGAGATTGCGCTATATGTCATACGTAAAGGAATACTATATAAAGACGTATATCGCCAATCCGAAAAAATAAATCACTTAGTACTTCAAAGTTAGATAAATAATTCGTGACAGGATATTTAGAGAAAAAAATTTATGATTTTCTTTTCAGAAGTTAATAATGTTTAACGTAGTTTTGCGATTATTCTTCAGGCGGTTACATGGAGAACAATCGTAAAACCGTTATGCCCTTTTTGTGAGAGTTAATTTCAATTACTTTAACATAATCGGTTCCGAAATAGTCGGGGTCGGTGTACCGGATACTTCGGAAAGCCGATATCTACAATAGTCATACTAGTTACCAATATCTAATAATGGTTGCTAATTTTTTTTGTGGTCCACTAGGAAAAAGTACTACAAATTTTCTGTCTACAAATTAAATTTTTTTGTAGGCGATTTGTCCTTAAGAAGTATAAAAAAATATTATATTTAACCTTCCTTAAAATTTCATACGTACTTTTCATAGAATCTAAAACGTATTATGGATTTCTTAATTTATTGGTTAATTTTTTGAAAATTGGATAATTTTCATTAGAATTAACCAATTTTCTTTATATGTGTTTTTGTCAAAATTCATCCTCCCTTTCAATTGTTCCTACTGTCATTTGTATTCTATTAGAGCTGGTTCCTAAACAAACGCACAAATAACTTCTTTGGATATTTGCAGCTGACCTTGTTACTCAGCAATGCTCAGCTACCGTTCGCTAGAACTACGCCAAAAGTGATTTTTTTTCATTGTCAAAAGTCTTTATCGTAATAGGTGAACCTATGTTCAACTACTTCCACACAACACACAATTGGAAACGACTAAGATGAATTAAAAGGAAACTATATGTTAATAATTTGATGAAGCGCATCGCACAATTTGACTTTATGTGAAATGCGTACAAGCTAATTACTTTGATACACTGTATCGCAAAACACCAATTAAAGGACGCTAAGTGTATCAAATTTTGTTCTAAAATTTGACACTAACATATGAAATGATAAATGTGCTCAAAATATATATAAGGAGCTGAACTGAATTTCGGTGCCAACTACTCACTTCACTATTTCGAAAATTAATTTCATCCACAATCTCCATCAAAGAAAAATAAGAAAAATAAAAATATAGATATATATATATATATATATTGGAAGAAAAACTTGTAAAGAAAATTAGTTAATTTTTATGAAAATTATCGACATTTCAGAGTTGGTTAATGAAATTAAGAAATCTATAATACATTTTGGATCATGGTCAGTCGAGAGGTGGTCATATGACGTTCTCAATGGCTATCAGTAAACTCATTGGGTTTGAGCTCATTTGACCAAGCTCGACGAGCAAAAGAGTCTGATGACTGAGAAAGTGGTCATGAAAACTACGTGTTTACAAGTAAACCCAGATTTTGGGCTCATTCAATGTGTCGCAATGAGTCATTTTGTTAGGACAGCGTGTTTTTTTAATGTTTATGAATCTATTTTTTTCTTCCTGCAAAACAAAAGTTTTTTTACCAAATACACGAGCAAATATGTACGAAACGATTGTATTTTGCGGAGTCTAACGGTTACATAGGAGGAAAATCTATACATCTAAAATTGTTTATAAAAATAGAATTCAAATTTATCGCTTAGTGAATTGCCCAGGAAGTCTAGAACAATGTCTATTAACTCGAAGTATTACTTCCTTATGAGACAGTCGTAGAAGCTCGCGGTAACCGTAATTTATTATTCTGACCAAAAAAGTATGAGAAATGAAGTAAATTCACTGCGGCTATAATAACCGCCTATTGTTCTACATCGAATACTTATAAATTCGTCGTAGCGCAGGTAATTGTTGCAAGTTCAATTCAATTAAGTTCTTTAAGAATAAATCATCATATATATTAATACGCTAAAGTTAAGATGTTACACTCCCTTTTTAGAAAAAACCTCACAACTAATCCACATAAATTATATATCATTTAATAGATAATTGCTTGCTCTACCGGCATCCACAACTAAAAAATTTATTATTGCTATTGGTCTTGCAAATTAATTAATTATTAAAATTATATACACAAAACAGCAATGCTGCCATCTAACGGCTCAACGTCAATATGATTGACGGTCGGTAAAATTTTTGTTTAATTTCAAATCCACTCACGTATAAATAAAGTGGCGCTTTAGCTCAATGCTTTTGATACTTGCGCCTCTATATGTCAATTTTAGTAAAATATTTGTTTGATCTGTCATCTGAGCTTCATAATGGAATAAATAATGCGAAGACTTCGCACGGGTCACGCTAGTTATAGAAATAAGTCTTATGATAATGAGAATGGAAAAATAGGTCCGTCAACGTAACGAAATCCATTACGCACGTGGAAAATGAAGACCATATAAATTTGTGCCAGTTAATGAAAATGACACATGCCAGACAACTCGCCGACAAAAAAAGCGTCGGCCACAGCATTTACGGCTACCGTCTTTTCACCATTCTTCCATAAGGTATAATTTGGAAATCGAAACATTCCAAACTAGGTCGAGCATAAACGATGCAACTGTATCTCGCACGAAACAAAAGTATAACAACGGGCGGAAACGTCCGGCCATTACTTACCTGTGACCTGACCGCATCGCCACTTGAACCACGTGAACACGAAGAAAGGTGAGATGCCGTCGAATAGCGGGCGTCGCGTTGATTGCACGCAAACTCCGTGTAATCGCTATTCGTAATCTCAACAGGAGATGGTGGTATGGCGGTATAACAATGGTCTAATTGGATCGCCATAATTTTCTATACAGGATATCAGCGATTGTATAGTATTCATACGCTATGCCAATAACTACTTTAGTGAACATATGTACATATATATATATATATATATATATATATATATATATATATATGTATTTATATACATATATAAATATATATATATATATATATATATATATATATATATATATATATATCAAATGAGCAGTTACAGTTAGTAGTGAGATTATTGATTAACTATATTATTTATAAAGTAAAAAAAAATAAAAATGAAATATGGTGCCAACTAACCGAGTTCCAAGAGAAACTTAATTATAAAATTAAATATAAGTGTGCGCCATTTTCTGTTAAGAACTTGATAAGGATTGGTTTTTATAAGCCACATGAAAAAAAATAAATATTAGTTAATCAGAGATTTTATTTGAAAAATGCTCTGTATTAGAGAAAGAAAGGCACTGTTTCTGAAAGATATATTTACCAAAATGAAATAACGATTTTTTTCTTCGGTAATCTTTGTATCATCTTCCCCCTAAGGTATTAGCAATAACAATCTGAAATATAAATGTCGGTGTTTACATTGAACGATACTTATGTATGTAATTAATTTCGTTTGTAGTTGGGACGAGTTAAATTCGCATTTAACCCCCTTTTTATTATAAAATACCTTTGAGCAACTTGTGGACGCTTGCTATTTTAAAACCACACACATTCTTTATAATATTATCTTACTTTTGTAAAGAAAAAATGTAGTTCAGAAGAAGATAAATTGTCTAAATTTTGGCTGCATTAAACGCATTCACCATTGTAGTCATAAAAGTAATTTGTTACTTCCGATGCTATTACGTGAAACCGCGTTTTGTCAAATGTTACTTTTAAAATATATTTATTTGTACTTTCTCTATGCTGTGGTTTGGCAAAGAATAATCGAAAGGATATTTCGAAATTTTTTTTAATTAAAGTTGTGTAGAATAAAGCTGTAATAAAAACAGCATCATTTGGAAAAAGAACATGAGTTTTTATTTCATATCCTGCTTCCTAATTAATTAATTTAAAACTGAATAACAAAAAGTACATAATAATAAACATAGTTTGGGGACGAGGCTTAATATAATACCGTGTTTATTACTGACTTTTCACGTAGTTAAATCCAACAACACTTTGTGACGATGTATTAAGAAGTACTTTAAATTCTCGATACATGTTATGTGTCGATCTAAAGTCTAAATTAATTACGTTAGCTTCTTTTGCAATCAGAAAATAGAGAAAATGTTATCCGGTCGCCATTTGTTTTCGACTTCAAATAATAATGTATATGTAACGCTAGGATAAACCCACTACGTAGGTCGTTCTAAATATTTGTTATACTTTACTATAACTTAAAAACTTTAATTAATAATATACACGTAATATAACTTTCGAAAGCTCTTTTAGATATTTCATGTATTTCGCTGCTACAGAAAATATTTTTCTAATTTTGTTCCGACAAGCTAATTAACGACAAAATTTATTGAAATATAGAAATAATTATTCGAAATATATAAAAATTTCACATATTAACGATTTTAATACACTTCCTTTTATAAATATTTGCTTCTGATGTATATTGAAACTATGAAACATTTTCGAGTTACGCGGATCATAAAGAAAAGTTAGATCCATTTTTATTAAATTTACTTGTAAATAAAAATGACAAAATTAAATACATGTAACAAACGTGTCACATACCGCAATTTTCACAAATGGTATTCAAAAGTTGTATATCATTTAACTTACTTTTAATTTGCATTATAACAAAAATATTAACACTGATAAGAACTTAACTATTGAGTTTAATATCTTTCATCGTTTACTCATATGACTTTTCATATAGCGATAGATAAGATACATTAATAGATTATTCCAGGGGTGTTGCTTAAATGAAGGGTTCGATAAACTGTCACCAATACTGATAATAAGTGAAATCAATAGATATAACACTAATCAGTGTTCCATACTCATCGATGTGCATATATTACAATTTTGTATACGAGCTATGTGTAACATTGTAGCAAATTAGCAACGTTACTCGGGTGGATACTAGATGTGAATACATTACAATTTTGTTGCATGCTTAAGTTATATGTAACAGAGTAGCAAATCTAACGTCTTTATTCGGGTGGATACTAGATGTGCATACATTAAATATTTTTGCAAGCTAAGTTATATGTGTAACTGAGTAGCAAATCTAGCGACGTTACTCTGGTGGATACTAGATGTGAATACATTACAATTTTCTTGCTAGCTTAAGTTATGTTTAACAGAGTAGCAAACCTAGCGACGTTACTCGGTTGGATAATAGATGTGCATACATTACAATTTTGTTGCAAGCTTAAGTTATATGTAACAGAGCAGCAAATCTAGCGACGTTACTCGGGTGGATACTAGATGTGAATACATTACAATTTTGTTGCAAGCTTAAGTTATGTGTAACAGAGTAGCAAATCTAGCGACGTTACTCGGGTGAATACAAGATGTGAATACATTACAACTTTGTTGCATGCTTAAGTTATGTGTAACAGAGTAGCAAAGCCAGCGCCATTTCTTGACTGAATACTGGATGTACCTAGATTAGAGTTTTGAATGCACGCTTAAGTTACTTGTAATATAGCAGTAAATCTTGTGGCTCTTAAATCTTGTTACTCGGCTGGATATTGAATGACCATATATTAGAATTTTAAAGAAATAGCAAGTTTTAGTTACAATTAAAACTATTAAACATTGTTACAATAGTTTGGGAACAATATAAGTAGGTACACAATTTTTAACTTTCACCAAAATATTTCCGACATCCAACTCTCTCCCAATCACATCTTCAATTGTCCTGTAATACTGGCCAAACTGTTTTCCATTGCTTTGAATCCCCCGGACCATCTCCTGTACTCTCCACTAGTGGGGGTTATAACCAAGGATGTACTGAACACTTTTGGTCCCATCTGACTCTTTTTGTTCACTACATGGATACGGTACCGACCAATCGACTACTTCTAGATTTGCTATTTTTAGTAAAATAATACGAAGATATATGTTAATTAAAAACAGAAGCGAAATAATTATAAAAATTTATCAAAAAAATAAGCGAGTGGGGATAAGGAGGTAGGAGCATAGTGGGGGTAATTCCTCTTCCTAATTCGCTCTCGTGGTACGTGATGAGCATTACTAAAAATGACATCACAATTTAGTATAGCAAGTTTAAACCTTTATAACTCAGTGACTTTAAGATACGTGAACAATTTTCTAATCTTAGTCAGCTTGCACCTTGACTTTATGATTTATAAAGTAAAAAAAATTAAATCAATCAATCATCCCCCATTGTTCGCAAATCTAATACTTTCACTAGAATATAGCTTAGAGACCCAGTTAACAAGTCAACTGCATAACCTCACGCTTAGACATCATGGATTTAAAGAACGAAGAAAAACTTCATGCTTTCTTTCGATTAATTCGAACACGACTTTTTAAAATTATTATTTATGGTACGAGCATTTTTTCTATATCAATAAGCCTAATTATTTCATCGATAATTATATTATCGATGACTTTTTGTGCATGTTTTAGACGTCGATTCACTAATTTTCTTAAATTTTTAGTTAATTTGAATAATTTCTAAGCGCCAACCACATTTCAAATTGTATATGTGTTCGATGAATGTCCATACAATATAAAGGTATATATGTATGTACATATTTTCATGTTACGCTTTAGCTGTGCCTCTGTGTTCACGTGGATTTTTGGAAAATGTTATTACAATATATTTTAGATTGATAATTCAAATATATGTAACGCTATTTCCAATTACAAAAAAAAGACATTTTTTTCCAATGTACGAAGATCTCTTTAATGATTATCTTTTAGATTGATAATTCAAATATATGTAACGCTATTTCTAATTTAAAAAAAAAGAATTTTTTTTCAAATGTACGAAGACCTTTTTAATGATTCTCGCGTGACGCGTGAACTAATAACCAAACTCGCAGACAAATAGACCAAAATTCCAAAAACAACATTTTTGTGTTCCATTATTTTAATTGTGTACCTTTTAATTATTTTTTCGTAGATATCTATAATGTACATATATGCCAATTGTACAATTTTATTATACATGGTGTCCCCGAATAGATGTCGCACAAAGAAAGACGCTGTTCGTTGGATATAAAGGGATAAATTGTCATTCAAGTAAAACGTAACACACCACTTTTTTTCTAATTGAGTACAAAAAAAATATTACACATAACTCTTTTTAACACATCCGATACTTGCCCGGAGTGCGGTGTTTACCTGGGCAGCTAGATGTCTACTCAACTATTCACGGGTTATTCCCCCTAGTGGCGCTGAATAATGTGTGCAAATATCGTGTGTACGAAAAAGATGTCAAATAATTATGAATATTATTTTCAATTTTCTGAAAAAAAGTCATGTTTTAAATTTTATTTGTAACGACACTCAGTTTGATACTATTTTTCAGTCAAGAAATAACGTCTTTCTTTGTTCGACACTTCTTCCCTGACACCGTGTATAGATATAGATTCACGATCACGTCACATGCTAGCTTTTAATCAGCGGTGGAGTTTTTCTTTTTCTTTGGTATTCTAACTAAATAACTCAGTTTGAGTTTTAACTTAATTTCTATTTATAATTTCTAAATACCACGAACTCGAGTCATGCTCCGTAAGCTCCAATAATTTTGTATTCGACGTCTGTTAGGGACAATCTGATGGCCACAAAATGTAACCTTAAATTCAATCTAATCCCAGAGCAATATGCTATTGAAACTCCTGCTATTGAAAGTCCAGTAGCCTTCGCTTACTGTTTTGACAAAAATACCAAACCCAATATATATAAATTAACATAAAATTACTCAAAAATTTACACGAAAATATACAAAAACAAAAAAATTAATAACACGTTATAAATAAACATAAAAATTCCATAAAAAAATTGTGTTGGCTCCTACGCGATACCAGATCGAGACCCTAATACAATATTTTCCAAAAATACCTAATGTACAAAGTCATCTCTCTCTGAACATTTTATATAAATAATATGTCTATTCTAATCGATATAATACCGCTCTCCGCTCATACGTCCACGCTGTATCACTGTTTCATATTTTATAACCCATTTCTGTCACAAAATAAAAACGCTACTAAAGGAAAAATATACTAGGTAAAATACTGTGGAGCCCAACAAAGCAACAAAGCTGAGCCGATTTTGCTATTCGCTTTCAAAGCGGCGAGCCTTTTCATAACAAAACCTACAACTTGAAAGAGGAGAAGCTGTCATTTTATCTCCGTTTACAAAACATACACATATTTATACATATATTCGTGTTAATTCTATGAGTAAACAAGTCTTCTTTGACAAAACAATTTTCTTTCAACACTCGGTTAGATACTTTCCGACGTCACTATCGAATGAACACTTAACAGATAATCACTTAAAATCTATTAATGTTTGTTTTAAAAACGTAATAACTAAAAGTTGAAGATGGATATTAAAAACCGACCAAGTGCCAATCTGGCTCGCACACCGAGTGTTCTGTATCTAGTTAAATAAAATTGCTTTATCTATCATGAGTCATCACCAATACGGACTTCCTAGCACAATAAATATTTAATAATACCCAATACAAATAAGTAGGTGAAGTATATATTTATATTATATATATATATATATATATATATATATATATATATATATATATATAGTATATATTTATATTATAGTAGATATTGCAAAAACTGTGACATCTATAATAATCATTACAGTTCCCCTACAACCTTTGTGTGGGCTTACACTTTTGGATATCCTAACTAAAATTATAACAACAATATTTTGGGACCCAACCCCTTGACAGGGGTACAACCCCTTTCAAACAATACACAACAATGTGATGGAATTTTAACATTTTTTATACAGTACATTAATTTATATTAATTTACTAACCCGCTAAAATGTCCATGTAAATATTTTAGAAATAAGTACGAGTTAACATGTTTTTCCACGTCAAGCGGTTCTGAGAAAATCGGATGTGACAGGTGGATAGAGAGACAAGTAAATGACCTTATAAGGCTTTCCTTTTTTTCTTTTGAGGCACGAAATACTAAAGAGAGTTATCGCCACTCAAAAATAACGGCATTTTATTCGGCCCTGCCAGCTTATAGTGTATGTAATCTTTCCTTTAGTTTGAGAAAAATAATAAATTTGTTTATGTACACGCTTCTATATCTTTAAAAGAAAAAGAATAGTGGCGAACATAGTGGCGGACCAAATATTGGTATATCTAATATATATATTTGGTTCGCTATTGGTATATATTTTTCGAAAACAATAACTGGAAAAACGAGAAAGATAGTTATCTTTCTCGTTTTTCCAGTTATTGTTTTCGAATACGGCTTTAGATGAGTACACCAATGTCGACTGGATATCTATCTACTCATTTTCTTTCTTTGCCCTAATTTTAAAAGCTGCAAAAATATATGCCAATTGCATTTCATTTGCTTAACAATGGCGTCATTAGGATTGTTGATGTTTTTAAGTGTCGAATTTTCGATATTATTTAAAATACCAATATAACTCTGCGATAGGGGCACTTTTTTTAAATAAGAGGGGAAGTCTCGAAATAAAATTTCAAATAATCAACAAGCCCTTTCAAATAATCACCCTAGATGACATATAAAACTTTGTGTGTGTCAAAGGGAAAAACATTGTGTGTGTCAGCTGCGACGCGCCACTGGAGTTTACTCCTTAATTACGATTGTCTTGGAATATATAAAATAGGTAACATTGTATATAAACATAAATATCATCTATTGATATATCTCTTACCGTCAAGACAACGTTCATAAGAAACGCATCCACCAGACTGTTTTTTCGTTGACCTACATTGCAAAACTGGTCTCCATGAAATTTTTTTAACGGGATAATATAAACTTACAAAATTTAACTAATATATGAAACTTTTTTAGTGGAATAATAAACAACCTATGTCCATCCTGAAGGTTCTTTCTAAATTTAGTGAAAGAATTTTTGAAATCGGATGAGTAGTTTCGGAGATTAGCTCCTACTTCGAAACTTACAAAATTTAACTTCTTTAACGCTCTGAACTTCTGATTTTACTCCTCATAAAACTTCATACCGGACGCTATACATGAAAATCAATTCTTAAGAACTCTAAAAATTGTGTACTTTAATTATCCTCTCTTGAATTCTTTAACCGTTAGCTAGTGCAAAATATGTGGGTTAATAATAAATATTACTACGCCAAATTTAAAGTTTCCACGTCGCGTGGTTTCTGAGAAAACTGGCTGTGACAGACACGTGAATGATCTTAAACGGGTTCCGTTTTTCAGTTTGCGATATAGGACCAAATAAATACAAAAATTAAACATAGTAGTATTTTTCATGGAGGATATTTAACTATACTCGATATACCTACATGCTCACGCTGCAGATGTAGCAGAATAAAATATTTCAATACAATTTCTAACAGTGCAATAATCAAATTATCTGCTCTCTATCCATATCTTTAAGGCTTTAATGTTTTCGAAATACTTGCTTATTCTAGATAATGTTTCAGTTCTACAGACACTGTATTGAAACTTATGCCAGAAATTTCTCTTGACATACTTTCCATCAGAATTTGTCAAGACTGCCTCAAAGAGATGACGCAACTCCTGCTTTAAGTGGTCTTTTAGAACGACTACAGTAAATAAATAGCATCGAAATATCGATATATCGGATAAAAAAATATTCGCGATAAATATCGATATTTCACAAAAATTCTGATATTTTGATTTACCGATATTTTATAACCCTAATCGTCAAGTCTGTCTTCCCGATTGGCTTATGTTTTTCTTAATCTTTCAATGCAGATCACATTTTACAACTCGTCATTTTAAATATACCAATGAAATCCTGTAACGATAAAAATCAATGGATAACAATGCTCGTCATGGACGATGTATGAATTAAGAGCGACCTTTTCATAATTATATTATTAAATATATGTTATTTTCTTTTTTAAACTGAATTAATTATTTTTGGGATTCCTTACTCATTTAAGATTATTACAAGGAGACTCTAATTCAGTTTAAAGGACGCCAAAAACACTCTCGTCTTGGAGAAATCACGGGCGGCGCTCGGTAATGGGGCGGTAGCGCCATTCGAAGGCAAGGCACGGAACGCGCACCGCGACGCGATGACGCGGACTACTATGTACGATCGGACATGGCATTTAGACGTTATAACTGTGGTGGTAAATTATGCTGAAAAAGACAGAATCAGTAATAGGAGTTAGACAAGTTTTAGGCATTTCGGATATTTCTATATGATATATTAAGACTATTTTTAATTTTGAATAAGATAATCATTATATTGTAAATAATAACATTTATCCTAAATATGCTTGTATATGTGAATTCAGTTGTTCTATTTATATACATGGTGTTCGAGAATAAGTGTCGGACAAAGAAATATGCTATTCGATGGCTATAAGGAACAAATTGTCTTTGAAAAAAAAAGTAGAACACGTCCTTTTTCTAATTGAGTGCAAAACAAATATTACACATAACTATTTTTAACACACCCAATACTTTCCTGGAGCGCGGGGCTTACCCGGGCAGCTAGATGTTTTTGCAACTGTTCGCGGGTTATTTCCCTGAGTGGCGCTGAATAATGTGCGCAAGTATCGTGTGTAGGAAAAAGATGACAAATAATTATAAATATTATTATCAATTTTATAAAAAAAGGCATCTTTTAAATTTTATTTTAAGGTCAATCAACTATTTTTCAGTCAAAGAATAACGTCTTTCTTTATCCGACATTTATTTCCGGACACCGTGTACAATACAATTTGACTTCTTCGAAAAATGTATAAAATTCAATTAGCATCCTTCAAGATAATCCTTGTGCGGAATGTTGTTTAATTGTTGTAACAAGGATCCAATTCCTCTTTCAATTATAAAACAAAAGTAACCTATAACAGTACATTTTAATTTGTGCCTTATTACAGAGAAAGAATTTATTTTTAAATAACCTTTTTTTATTTTCTATATTGTTATATATCTGATTTTTTTTCTGCAAAAAATATTCATTTCATTCTATATTATAGCCAAACAAGCTGTAAGGTGCGGCGCGACGTATACCACTTTGGTATTGCCACGCGGCACTCAATATACATATACTGGAAGACACTTAACTCTTGTGGGACATAAGATAAAAGAAAAACATTAATTATATTCTTCTTATTTTGTACTTAAGAACCTTTAGAAGCCGTCTCTCTATACTGACTGAACAATATACTCTGTATAACATTCGTTACATATTAGATATGAGCTGATTCGAGGAGTTCGAAATAATTAATAGAGTACATTTCATAGAACAACCCGTTTGTTTAGAAATTTCGTCAGATTCATTTTATTTCACAAATGGGAGTATCCAATAGTTTTTCCTACGCTCTGTCTCAAATTATGGTGAATTTTATGTATTTTTAATTTATCTAGCACGCGCAATTGTTTTACCTCATCTTCATCAGAGAAATAGAGGAATATGTATAGGGGTCCTTAAACAAATTTACAAATTTACACAATGTTTTCACATTCAAACAAACTTTACGATGTAACGATATAATTTCTTACGGATTCTACTTTACGACCTTCTTACGACTTACGATATAATTTCTTACGACTTCATTCGGTAAGGTTTCCTTATTTAAAGCATTTATCTAATTACTAACAGTATAAACAATTTTCGATATGAATTTTTTAACCGCATATTTATTTTTAAATTATGTTATTGAATTCCTCATTACGAGTGAATTACAATATTACGTAGATAACGTATTGGAAAAACGTAATCTAATCACTATAGTTGTGGCCAATGTTTATAAATAAAATTAATTCTTTTTTTGCAAGTATTATTACATCTTTCAAAGGTATATAATGTAATGTTTAACAAACAATTTCCAGTTTGACGTTTTGTTTTTTTCAATCCTTTGTTACGAATAGCTACATCCGAAATATATTAAAATAACAATCTACGAAATAAAGGGTATAGACAAATAACTGATAGCTGGTGGATTATAAGCGTGGAAAATATCGAAAAATCATTGTGTGTGATCCTCCTCATTAAATCGATTCCGCCACCCACGCACTCCTAGCCTGAATATAGAATGCGTCCGCAAGCCGACACGCGTTAACGGCGCGACGTCTCGCGTACGCACGCGCCTATGTGTGCGGAGCGCCGGGACATGTCCCGACACGACCATTCGCTTCCAACAATTTTATAGAAGCATCATGTTTGTGGTAACAGCCATCTTTTTCGAAATCAAAAACAATGTTTATTTCAAAAAATCAAATTAAATTTGTTAATTGTTAATTTATTTGGCGTTAATTTTGTAGAAATTCATTATTCACAATTAAATGAAACTACGTGATGTAGTATTATTTCTACTATCTTTAATTTCTTTACCACGACCTAGGTTTCGTTGTATTACAACATCTTCAGGTGGGATCTTTGCTAATATCCCACCTGAAGATGTAATACAACGAAACCTAGGTCGTGGTAAAGAAATTAAAGAAAGTAGAAATAATACTACATCACGTAGTTTCATTTAATTGTGAATATTTTAATATTATAATAAAATAATACGCTATAATATCTAAAAAACTAAAACTTGTTTAAAGAAGTTGATTTTTCTCATTCTGCATAATTATGTACTGGCCTTCATCGCTGGCTTGACGTCGATTCTTAGAGCACCTGTATAAATAATATTTCTGTGCATATGTTTATTCAGCTTATTCTTTAAAACTAATGAATAGTTTTTACCAAATGGCTTAATATTGTTACGACACTGTGTCCACAAAACGTATACTTAGATCGAAATTTCCAGAACGGATTTAGCTCTAACCATTCGTTTGTGGTTTTTGGTCTAAAAATTACGTCCAATTTGCCTGCTATCCTCTAATTCATTAAAACAAAAGGCTTTTTCTAGAAATGTTAAACATTTTCATTCTTTTAATAAAAGTAAAATAATTTATTTTTAAGAAAAATCGCCCCACGATTTTACACTCAAATAATACACTCTACAACAACCATGAGTTGCATTAAAGCCCTTTCTGAATAGACAGATAAAACAGGTTCGTTAGAACTGCAGGTTCGTTAGATTTCAAAATAAACAAAATTAAATTTGTTTTATTACTTAAGGGTTTCCAAAACAAACTGTAATTATGCTAATAAAAGAACTCTATATTGAAATCGTTTAGTTCTAGAAATCGCTATCATTACCTTTTTAAAAATCACATAACGAAGTGTTAAACGACCTCTACAATACTCCTGAAATAACCTCGAAATGCTTATCGAAGTTAATTGAAGTACGTATTTAATGAAGTACGTGAGTACACATTCGTGAAAGCTAGCGAGGAACTCAGTCGGTAACCAACCAAAAGTCCTTTGACTCGGGCGCAAAAAGCCGATAGCAATCCGAAGTCGCCCGAAGCGAGTTGCACAAAGCAAATCGAAGTACCTCTTTACACTATTTTCTTCGCCTAACTTCGAGCAACTTCGCGAGTAGTGTAGCGCAGGTATTAAAACACTGTTTAAAATGGAAATAACTTAATAATCAACAAAAATACAAAATAATCACATTTAAAAAAACTTAATATTTCAGCATACGAAGTAGTTAATTTTAACTGGCATATAATAAATAAGTAAGTTCCCGAAACAACTTTATTTCATTCTTTATGTCGGACTATGTAATTTAAACCAGATAAATAAGGCCTTAAAACTTTAATTTATGACCTCCCAACGAATGTTAAAGTACATCGTGGATAATGAACGAAGAAATAAACATCTTTTATTTGCGAACTTAGATATGGAATCAGAAAGTTATTACCATCATTTCTCGCGTTTTTCATTATTTCATCACTTTATTAAGCTGTAAAGCGCTAAAAAGAATAGTAAATGAGAAGCGAACGATTTGGAAACTACGAACACTCTTTGTTTTATAATTTTGTTACTGATCAACTCTGACAACTCGAAGCACAACAAGCGGCTTCTATTACGTAAAAACTGTATTTCACATTTTAATTCGTCGTTATTGATCTGTTCTGTTATCTAAACATCATCGCAAGCTCCATTTAAAAGAGAGACCCGCAACAGCGGTTCGATATCGTCAAACGCAGCCGACGTTGCAACACGCAGCGTTGCGACCTAGAAGTGGGCACAGATCGAGTCTACGTTTTAATTTTAAAACTGATAGCGTGACTCGTATTCGTTTCATAACGTCAGAGCGGTGCACTCGATGCGGGCACCGACAGATCGCTCTGTCGAGTTTGCGGCCGTTGGCCGCTTGCCATGTCCGAATGCCTTTAAATAAATACCGTGCACGTTCCAAACTTTGTGAAATTGCGTTAAATGCATTTATTTCCAAAACAGACTCGGAAGCTAAACGCAGCCAGAAGAGCAAAACAAAAACAAACGGTTTAAACACATGTGTAAAATAAGAACGGGATACAAGATTGCCTACAGAGAGGCAAGCTTGACAACGTTGCAGACTGTGAATATAACAAACCGTGTAAGGCACTTTAATTAAATGCTAAAAGTCATTCCTATTATGATTCAATTCAAAGTTTAAGTTAATATTTCTAATCCATATATACTATGGAACTGAACACAAGATCGCTACAGAGAGACGAGCTTGATAACGTTGCAGACTGTGAATATAAAAAATCGTGTAAGGCACTTTAATAAAACGAAAATAGTGATTCCTATTATGATTCAATTCAAAGTTTAAGTTAACATTTCTAATCCATATATACTTTGGAACTGAACACAAGATCGCTACAGAGAGACGAGCTTGATAACGTTGCAGACTGTGAATATAAAAAATCGTGTAAGGCACTTTAATAAAACGAAAATAGTGATTCCTTTTATGATTCAATTGAAAAGTTTAAAATATTAAATATATTTGGCGTTAATTTTGTAGAAATTCATTATTTCTAATTAAATGAAACTACGTGATGTAGTATTATTTCTACTTCATCTTGATGTTGTATTATTTCGACTTGAATCTTCGCTAACAGCCCACCTGAAGATGTTGTAATACAACGAAACCTAGGTCGTGGTAAAGAAATTAAAGAAAGTAGAAATAATACTACATCACGTAGTTTCATTTAATTATGAAAAGTTTAAGTTAACATTTCCTTATCCAATGATACTTTGGAACACGCGTACAGAGTCAAAACAAAAATCAATATATCTGGGGTACAATTGAAATGTACTGTTACTATTAATGGAAAAGTGTGCCATAGCTGCTTTCCTTTTCAAGAAAATTTTACAAATTAAGAATAGATGGCGTTAATTTCCTTCGAATAGTTTCCTTCTTTTTATAAAACATACTGCGAACAATACCGAATGTATGGTGTCTGTTTCTTATGATTCACTTTGTATCTTCCATAGAAGAAATAAAATGCTGTTCTGCTATAAATTGGATTATGCAATCTATGTATTAGCAATTTCTATCGCTCTACGAATATTAGTTACCAGACACAAGAGCTCAATGAGTGACATATTTTCGTGCACCGTACTCTGAAAGTGACCCCTGTCTAATGCCGGGCCCCGTCATGTGGACGTACCCCTGTCTAACCTCTGTCTCAAATGTAGTTCTACGTCTAAGCACACAGTGTAAACGACTATTAAAATACGCTATAACTCTATCATCAAAAATTGAATTATCAAGAGTATTCGACCGATGCGCGTGTAGCATATTAACTGTTATCCTGATGCCATTGCCATTGGACGCAGCAAAGATTTATGCTTCTAAGTTACAGGACAATTGATCATTTATAAAACTGTACCTAATGACTGCTAGGATTGTCAGATAATATATCTATCATGCAAAACATATATATATGATAATGAAAAATTTAACAAAATTCCTTCATGTTTATCCTAAGATGTTACATTTATCCTAAGAATTTAACAAAATTCATTCATGTTTACCCTAAGACGTTACATTTATCCTAAGACGTTACATTTATCATAAGACATTAAATTAACAAAATTTGATCATGTTTATCCTAAGATGCTTCAGTGGCGGGAGACATTGGTAGTTATTATGCTATAATCACACCAATGCTTGTCGACTAAATAGTTTAGTTATAAAGAGTATTTAAGCTCTGGACATTTCAGTCGATATCGATATAATATAAAAAAATAATAAGGCATATAGGTAAATAATTAAAAAAATAAAAATAAATAAAAAATAAGGTCTTAAGAGAGCAGCGATTTGTTTATAGAATTACAAAGTAGATATTAGAGTCACGTACCTCAAAAGAAAAAAGAAACAATTTTAAGATCACTCACCTGTTCGTCTGTCCATCTGTTACAATCCTTTTTATCAGAATCGACTTAAAGTAGAAATTTTAAATTTCGTATAGCAATAAAGCATATCAATTCAAACATATTTCAATAGCTAAACACTCAAAAATATTTGTACGGAAATATTTAGTGTGAGGTACCGTGAGAGTATGAGGCCTGCAAAAGTAGGCCAAACTAAACATGACATTTAAAACAAATTCGTCATTTTGTCATAATTTTAAGTAATATATCTCGGAGATACACTGAAGATTTTCGAAAAAATATATTCCCCGTCTTATTGGAATTGGATTGGATTATGAAACTACTAAACATAAAATTATGAAAAAATAGAGTTTTCAGAAGCCTATGCTAAGATTGGAGGAAAACTCTAAATATGATACTAGATGTCGTTGTTTTTAAAATATTCATCATGATATGGTGAGCCATATGCTCACCATATTTAATTATATCAGATATTATTAAATATTCATTATGCTAGTAATCCCAGATATAATAAAGTAATTTTACTTCAAAGCAAAGAATCCTCGATGCGCGAGACAGATTAGCACTTGACCGGCTTTTATGTTTGTAATGAAAGAAGACAAAGGTGCTTGCACAGTGTAGAAATAGGATTCAATTTTCAAAATTGATTCGTTTGTACGCTAGTATAGCAAACCGTACTAATTACGCAATCGACCGACGGTTGGGTTTGCTTTGAACTGACTTTTTTGAATTTTAAATAAAAATTATACAATATAATACATTGATAATGTGATAAATTTTAATCCATAGATAACACTACTGAAAAAATTCAAATTAACTAAATTCTTGATCCACTGAAAAGTTCCAAGTTGGTACTTTATAAATAATACACGGGACAGTCTACTTCAATCGTCTTTTTCCAAAATACACAACTATGCTCCACGAAAAATCTCTTTCTGTACAAACTGCAAATCTTCAGAGTTAACAAGATTTTGATGCTAACAGCTTTTCCTCTATAAAAGCTTCCACCAAGTGCCGTTTCAAAAAATCCTATCTCTCGCAATTCCTAACTCAATCTCGCCTAGCTTCTCGGCTCACTTTCATCTTCTTTGATTTGTTCAATGTTACCATGTCTATATTTATATTAATTTCCTTTTGTTTTCCTTAATTGCATGTTTTTTTAATTCCATCAATTTTGTAATTGTTTAGTTCAAATAATATATTTTACGACAAAACTTAATTTTCATATTTGACTATACACGATTGTTTCAATAGAATTAAAATGATGAATGATATGCACGCTTAAAAACGGTCCTTCTATGAACATTGCACTTTCCACAAGCATACTATATACGGTACCAGTATATATCACGTATATAACCTTCCAAATTGATCTCTGTTTGATTGACAGAACTAGTTGGCGATAAATGATCTACATATAATTACATGTTCTAGACAAGAAGACAATATTCTTTACTATCCGAGGAAATCAAGTATTCCCTTAATATCTAGATATTAAGAAATTCCATGAAGCGAAATCAGGCGACTAAATGAATACTATAGTTAAGCAGAAGTATAGTAACTAATGGAAATGGCAGAGGATCTTATAATTTTATACAATAATTTTGTAATACCCTCACGGCATTTAAGGAACCTCCCATTAGGAAATGAATGAAACGAAATATGCCGGTGTGTAGTTCGAGTAGCTCCGCAGTTGTGGCAGTAAGCTTCCCAGTTGTGGTCAAGCTCCCAGTTAGGCTCCAACAAATCGTTTTATCAATAATCGATACAAAAATTGAAAAGGACGACTTACTTAAATAAGGCAGAGACATCCCCTCCAAAGACTAGGCTCACGAGACGAAGAATGATTGTTGACATACGAAAGCTTAAAATAGGCAAGGATTTTTGTAAATATAAAAAGTTCATCCTAAACTTAAGTTCAATAAATAGACTTTTCGGTTATTGTATCTAATGTTATCAATATCGCTCGAGTAGCAATGTCCAAAAAGGCTTTTGTTGTAACAAAAGAGAACAGAACAAAATTTGAAGCGTCAACAAGACAATATTGACACAGTTAACAAATAAAACACTCGCCTTGATACCCATGCAGGGAGCGAAGGGATGGTATTTGCGTACAGAATTACGGTCTATCTAGTTGCTTATTGTACGTATTTACATTGTCAGTATAGAGTAGCACAAACGCACCGCTTTACAAATTCGACGCGGCGAACTTTTTCCGCACTCGGTGTATACTTTCGGCCTAAACATATAAAACGGACAAACAGATTGAAGCACATAGGCCGATTACTTGAAATAACAATGAACATAAACCGAAATGATAAATAACATCTAAAGGAATAGTCCTTCACGGCTCGCGTTCAAAATATACTTTGGTAAAGTAAGACTGAGCGGTTTCCTAGATACCTGTACGTGGAAAGTTCGCGTTCATTTATCAAATTTACGAGCACGTTTTATTATGTGTAACTTGCCATAAAATATAATTAACACTTAATTAAATTTGAGTTCTGATGTGAGATTGCTTGGAGAAATATTTTCTCCAGCAATATTTTAGCTGGCATTAATACATGCGCTGATTCCATTTCAGCCTATATTCGCTACAGGCACTCGTTAGTTCATTACCGCGCTGTGTTTAATAATTCGTACATAATTAATTCAACAAAAATTCACTTTTTAAACGCTAATTATTATAATTAAAATTACTAATTATTATCATGGTAGCAACAATCTTCGATCATATTGTACGTAAAAGTTATAAGCATGACTAATTTTAATTAATCTTTTTTTTGTTCTTGTTACTAGAAGTGAAAATGATTTAAAGGCACATGCTGGTGATCTTTAAACTAATTAGGAGTATTCTGCAAAATTAATTAAGTCTATCAATACAGTGAATAGAAACGATAGAGTAACAATAGAGTAAATAGAAACAATAGAGTAAATAGGAACAATAGAGTAAATAGAAAATGAAGAAAGGTACCGTTTAAAATTTTTCAGCTTTTAGATAAGAAGCCACTTAAATGCTTACTCATTTCGGCTATCTGTTTAACACAATGTCATAAATATTTTGATTTTCCAAGATTTTCCCTTTATATTACTCTACAGTATTATTAAAATCAAGCCAAAAGGGCTTTATTATTACTTTTTTACGTGATTCGTCGTCAAGCATAAAAATTAAACTTCTAACAGATTAACGAAGCGCGTCTAGAAATATCAATACATTATTGTCAAATTTCTAGTATAGTCATTGTATTTGCATGCTATCAATTTTACAAAATACAGTTTAATTAAATGTAAATATACTTATAGGATGTAGCTTCTATATCGGCTTTTATCACATATTAATGGTTTTAAAAGTAAATAATTATGTTGTATATGTAAAGAATTATGTTGTCCACGATTTGGAAGTTCAGACAAACAATTATAACCGGAAATAATTTATTAGTAAACACTGATTAAATAAAAAAAATAAAACTCTCTAATAATCTCAATGGCGGGTTTGAAGAAAACAACTACTGTGGAAAGTCATAGATCGAAAGACCGTAATTTAATGAAGCGTGAAGGTTTCGTAGTGCGCTCGATGATGTCATTAATTGTCTATTTTCTTTCTCTATCATTTGCTTTCTTCAATGTTTACGATCAATCCATGAGAAAAAGATAGATAAAATGCTTCACCGTCTAACCTGGCTTTTGAGAAAGTGCTGTCTTACTTTGTGTCCATTTGCAGTGATGAACCGATATGAGGATATTATCCTCAAACTATTATCCGTAAAGTGTGACAAATTCAGTTTCTGATTTAAAGTCAAACTAACCGAGAGTAGCGACTAATTTTAAATTATAAATCTATTATTGACGATCCACATTTAACTCTTGATTTTATAATTATAACTATGCAAAGATTGAAGTGCCGATAAATTATTTTTGTCCGCTACTTCTGTTCTTGTTTCAGTATCAATACAGAAGTAAAATTATATCATTTTTTCAATTGATTTGGCAATATTTAATTAAACTAAGTCTTTTGCATTAGCGATAGAATATTTTTCTTATATTTGTTTCAACCTCAACTCAATGTATAAACATACCACATACATTGTTAGAAGTTCAGAAACAAATCTTTTAAAATTAATTAATGAATTTATGTAGGTAAACACGTTCTTATTCTTTTAGACGCGAAAGATTTACGAACCTTTTAATTACATAACAAAACTCGAAAATTTAGTTTACATAGCTACGAACCCCAAATTATGTTAACAACTCCTAATGCAAAACCAGAATCTTATACCATTGTTCATCGGGAAATAACATTATTAAATTTGTTTCACTATGGACTGCAACTCTTATGGATTTAGGAAGTTAATGTTAACGGTTTAGCGGTTTCACTATGGACTACGACTCTTATGGGTTTAGGAAGCCAAGTTAAGCAATTAAAATGTGATTTTCAAAACTTCACGATACATGGTACCTAATTGGTATAAAGTGTGTCCAAATTCAATAAAGAATTAAAAATATATCCAGTAGTTGATATTTCGTTGAAGAACGAGAAACAAACGACATGGAATATTATAAATTAAGTTATATTAAGTAAATCTACCGTTGTACCTGATACTTATAATTAATCAGTCACACACGTGCTCTATAGTTACAGATGAAAACGTTGAAAGTATTTATCAACAAATATGTTATAATTTATACAAATATGTTACTACGGATGAATGTTATAAAACATATTTTCTTTTCTAAGCAATGATTTCTTTTAAATATTTACATTCGACAAGCGATAACTTGCATGTGAATGAATAAACATGCATCAAATACAGTATATTTTAACATTCTAAACGTGGAAATAAAATCACACAAGTACACTTTCGAAAAAGTTAACTTTAATTATGATTTAATTGAAAGGAAATGCATACTTAATCACCTTGGACAAGGCTCGTTGTCGGTTTTTTACAAAAGTCGACGTTACGAAATATATTAGTTACAAGTTACGTTTTTTCAACGGTATTTTTGTTATAGTTTTTTCGATTTAATTCGCATTTTTAATGGAAACTTAACACTTATTATTCAAAAAAGAAAGCAAACTATGAAATTACTGTTAAATAAGTTGTTTTTTTATGTATATTCTTACAAAAGCAAAACTGAATACTTTTGCTAAAGTGCACCTATTATACTCCCTCGCAGAACTTAAATATATATGCTGTAACACAGCATATATATGCTGTAACACATATGTGTTATATCAGTTACAGAGTTAGACGAGGTTGCCGGTGACGTCATAGCTCCTATGACACGATGTCACTGAAATATCCTGAGATCGCCAGTGACCTCATCTTTATCTCCATAAAAAAAAATTTCCTAGTATTCAATGAGCTAAACAGCATTTTTGCAAATATTAAACGCACCAATTTCTTAAAAAAATTTACTTCAAAATGTAATTCTTTCAATTGGACGATCAGTAAAATAAACTCTTTTTTTGCGAAGATAAAAGATGAATTATTTTGTTTTATTTCAAGCTATGCTTTAGTAACTGGCACTATGTTATTAATATCGATCTACACCTTTTATTTTTGAAGCTGCCTGTGCTGACGTCACATGCGGGACGTTGCCCGCATCGACATTGTCATACGCTGATATTCAACCTAAGTACACTGTCGCAGACGACCCTATCGTCTTTCAAAATACTCAGTTCTTCACACCTACTTTTATAATTAAACTTTACAAAATAACATATCAAAACTGTCTGGAAACGACTCAGGTAAACACCTCACATAAAGCAATATATTATAAGGGTCAATAGTTCGCTCACATTTAAGTTCGTGTTATCTGTAAACAAGGTTGTTTTTTATTAAACATCAGTTAGGCTGAAGACCTTCCAAGGGATTGGACTATTTTATTTTATCG
Source organism: Druceiella hillmani (assembly GCA_039881145.1). NCBI lineage: Eukaryota > Metazoa > Arthropoda > Insecta > Lepidoptera > Hepialidae > Druceiella > Druceiella hillmani. Next base: position 5,725,826 of record JAYKKI010000104.1, read on the forward strand.
TAATACATAATTTAACTTTAATTTTTTTTTTCTAAATATTTTGTAGGTGATATTATTTCGCAAAAATAATGAATTTTTAAGTTCAATTCAATATTAGATACAGGTTGCCCAGTGGCAGATTTCAATGTTTGAAAAATTGTAAAAAAAAACTACACCTCTAATACAAAGTAGGTTTATTTTAACTTTATAACAACAAATGCGGATTTCACTTTTTAAAAACCACGTTTTCCAAATGGCGGCCATCGAGTCTGACACATTCTTCGAGTCTAGCACGCATGTTTTCAAAAACGCGTTTGCAGAGCGACTGGGTTATCCTACTGACTTCGGCTCGAATATTTTCTTTAAGTTGTGTCACAGTGCTCGGATTTGTTTAGTAAACAACGGATTTTAAGTATCCCCATAAGAAAAAGTCACATGGGCTTAAATCGGGTGACCTAGGTGGCGGGATATGTTTTTTTCTGGAAATAACTGCCGCACTGCATTCATGGACACATTAGCAGTGTGAGCTGTGGCCCCGTCCTGCTGGAACTATGTGCTTTGGTTGAAGGATGGACTATTCTGTAGTTCTACTCTGAAAAAGTCATTTAACATCTGGGCATATCTCTCCGAATTCACAGTTACAGTTGCACGTTGATTTTCAAAGAAATAACGCCCTATGATTGCAGATGCAGACATGGCATACCAGACTGTTACTTTAGGCTTATGTAAAGGCTCTTGAAGCATTTGTGGACATCCCAGTAACGAAAGTTCTGCTTATTCACATATCCTCCAATGTGAAAGTGAGCTTCGTCACTAAAGAATATGTTGCCCATCCGGGTAGCAGTACGAAATCTCAACAACATCACCTCCGCGTAAGTTTTTCTTAATTAAAAGTCAAAATCGTGTAAATCTTGAACAATTTGAATTTTATATGGATGGAACTTGAGCTTTTTTCGCACACTCACATATATACTTCCTTAATAGGCATTAAGCAAAGCGTAATAAAGAACAATTTATTTGTACTCAGTTACATGTATAAATACCAATAATGGCTTCAGATAATACTTTCAATCACTGAGAGTACAGAAAAAATACCATAAAGCTTTAGCATTTTTAAAAGTTGTGTATCGAAAAATATCATCGTACTTTTAAATTTAAAATTCATTGAAATTCATGATTAACGCCAAGTGCATATTGTTTCGCTACATTTTGCATCTTAAATAATAGACAAGGTCTCTTTTATCCAGTTTTCAGATTTATACTTTTATCTGTTTATGGCACGCCACCTCCTTTTACGAATATACCAAACGCGCTACCTGCTTTTACGAATAATCTATCAAACACGCCACCTTCTTTCACGAACACACCACCAAACACGGTCACTCTTTTTACGAACGCACAGTCAAATATACGCACAGTCAAATACACTTGATTTTTATATACCAGGAGTTTCTCGTAAACTCACACATTCAAAAAAATCACACCGTTCTTAATCCCATTTACACTCACTCTTCTTCTGATTTTGTTGTCTATCACCTCATCCTCTGTTTTCGCGTATCAAGTTAAGTGTTTTATAGTTATCCTTGTTACTTTATTTCTTTCTTTTTATACACAAAGATGCCACTTTGTATCTTATTTCTTTTTATCCACAAGATATCCACAGCATTATTGTATTGCACCCACACGACTAGCCATTAAAAATGTCTTTTTAGTTGACTAGGCGAGATTTTTTATAACAAAAAGTCCGCATTATCTGTGTTATTTTAATACATTAATTTGAATGAACAAATAAACTTAAACATAAATAGACTAAGTAAATCATAACGGTTTGAGATTATTTTATCTTAGCCTCTGCCAGCCGTTTCGGTTCGTGTATCTGCCGAAAACTATATCGATTTAAATAAATGAATAAGGCAATATTTAATTTTTAGATTTCATCACAAAGAGAGACCATTGTAAATAACAGTCTGTTATAACCGTAATTTTTTTCTTGCTCATGAAAAAAAACATACTCGCAACTACACAGTTAGAGGCAGAAAAAATAACTAGCAATATCGAAACGCACGAATTCAAGATTCGGTTATGCAAACTCATTTACGCTCCGCGTCGTGATTGATAACTTGTTCAAAAGCGTTTCGCGTCTCATTTGACGGCCTTGGCGCGTCACTAGTACTTAGTTTCGTATTGAAAAGTAATTAAGTATATTAAAACTAAAGAATTATTCGAAGGGGATCGAGCCAAAACCAATACGCCCTTGCTGTCTAACGGCGGAAAGTAAGAGCAGATTGTTCAATGCTGTTTGGTGTCATGGGCGCTTATCAAATAGACATGCGTTTTGTGGTAGCGTGCTGTGCAGTTTTCGGTTTAATGTCATAACCGTATCATAATGTGCTAAGCTCTTAAATGCACGAAATTAACTGTTGTTATTCTTAACTAATGTTTAGTTGCAAGGCTAGTCGATCGCATGACATTATAGACGCTAACAATACTTACTTCCACATTATTTTAAATTAAATAGGGACTGTACAGAGTGTCCATTTATTAATTACAAGCATTCCAGTTGTAAATAAATGTACACTCGATTACAAGAGTTATTCGCAGTAGTTTTTCGCACTGAATACGCTGCAGAGAGCTGTGGCGCATATATGACATTCAACCTTATTCATTTATAATGCCTCGATATGGTGTAGTGTGTTGAATAAAAGCATATTAATAATTTATAATAACAATATAGTGTTTAACTTTTCACAAATCTAATTTTATAATCAGTCGTTAACATAGCCTCATTACATTCGATGACGTTTACCACTTTCTGTCGCATGATTACAAGTTACTTATATTTCAATGTAAATACTAGTTTCAATGTAAATTCTTCCAGATTAAAATCGTTTTTATCAAATTTTAAATAATTATCATTTATTGAATATATTTGGCGTTAATTTTGTACATTTGGCGTAATTTGGAATATATTTGGCGTAATAGCCCACCTGAAAATGTTGGGATACAATGAAACCTAGGTTGTAGTAAAGAATTTAAATAGAATAGAAATAATACTACATCAAGTAGTTTCATTTAATTGTGATTAATTTTCATTTGTTTTACAATTTACATAACTTTATAATGACTTCGTTTCATCGTTTCATTTCAAAATCTATCACTGACTGTAGCGACTATGGCTGGAAATTTTAATTTATATTTCTAACTTACTTTAAAAGATTTCAATTATCATACGTAATGATATGATCGGCTTGAATAATTTATTTTTATTTTATTCGTTTTTTTTCTTATTTAGCTGACAATATTGCTGAAAATAGTATTTTATCTATTTCTTAAAAACAAAAGTAATGCATTGATATGGTAATCCATGTTAACAGAAGTTTTTAATTCTATCGCATAGATTGTTTTGAATCGTTTTAACTGACGTCTGTGCACGGTATCTATACTCAGTAAATTTTGAAAACAGTTCCTTAATAAAGTTTTCGATTTCTGAAAAAGAGATATTCAGTTAAAACTTTAATATAAGGACTTTGAACTATTTTACGAAAGTCGACTCGAAACATAGTTTATTTATCTTCTACTTTATTAAAAATAATTAGAAAGAAAAACTATAAAATGTACAATAGCAAGTATCTTATGATTTTCGACCTAAAACTACGTTGCCACTGCAAAATTTACAGACATCATCTTTAAAAATCTTTAAAAATGAACAGGAAGATATTTTTTAAAGAATCTTTACTCTTTTTGTAATAGACAATAACGCAAACATTATCGAAATGATGGCGCTAGCTTCTTGTCAATACACGTTTTGTTTCTTCCACAATAGAATAGAGTATATGTAATCGTTATATAACAACAAAATTGTCGTCACCGTGGTATGCTGGATTGATCAGAAAGCATACGAGCTTTGCATCAGAGGCCGATTCCCGGTCGCTAGTCGAGCGGGGTTGGACGGGTATTCTGGTGGGCTGTAAAAGATTGCTCTCATAGCAATAAGTCCGCCATATGTATCAACAGTATACATTAAAGTACATAAGTAAATAAATGCTACCATATTCAAGTGTTAAAAATATTTTATTACACCGTCCCGGACGGATAAACTTATTTTATTATTTATTGGACAATGTGTCTATTGATATATAACACTTGCTATTTCTTTACGATATATAATACTTGCTATTTCTTTACGACTATTAGTTTTGATGTGAAACATCTATAGGCGCAGGTATAAACCGGATCGTTGGCATGGCGACGCTTGCCGTGGCGACGGGTCGCCACGCTATACTAAGGTATATATATAGTCTATATGTAGTAGAGGGTACGGTATGGCGACGTGTCGCCATGCGCAACCGACTACGCGACCCCCTCCTCACTCAGTTCGACGCTGTTGTTTACTACGGTACACATAACCTGTGCTTTATTATTTTTGTATTAATTGTAAATAAATGTTTATTAAATAAAGTCACCATTTTCTGTAAGAAATTCGTAATACTTTATATTTTCATTATGCTACATTTAGTTCCTGTAATAATCTTGTCTTTTATGCATATTACTTGTACAAACACGATGTTTCACATCTACCAGGCGTCCCGTGACGGCTCACAGTTTTTTATTTATACATGTTATTTCTTTACGATATATAATACTTGCTATTTCTTTACGACTACTAGCTTCAAAAATGTAATTAAATAATCATATTCTGCAAGTGATTCTTCCTTAGGGATGTTACAGATGTAATATTTTATGAGGTGCGTAGGCAAGCTGATGTTGCGGCGTATTTCATGAAAGTCAAGATGTAAATTATCACTTTTATTTAGAAGCAAGTGCCAAAAATATGAAATAATATTTTTTAAATAAATATTCTATCATACGTTTTTATTTCAAGATCGACAAAATACTCTATAGTAATATATAAATAAAATGATATATAAAAAAGAAAATAAAAAAGAAAATATAATATAAAATGCTTTGTCACTGTATTCATTCATAAATCATTTTCATAACTAATAAGCGAACTAATAACATCAGAAAATTATACGCCTCTACGTGCACAACATCCGCATCCATAAGTTCCGTAACGATCGATATGAATATATATGGATATGGACCTTAATGCTCCGCTATTGCGGACGGAGATGCGGACGTTGGTCGAGCATCTAATGTTAGGGGGAACGCAATTCCACTTCAAAGTGTTTGCCTAAATACAACATTTAAAAAAAAATTATTTTCTTGATAATACCAGGCATTGGATACACGGAACCAATTGGGTGGTATTTTTTATGATGGCGATACGTCAATTCATTTCGATGCTTACTAGACCTTGTTCTCCAATTGTGTTTAAACTACAAACAATTAAGTTATAAATTCCTTCTCGCCACGGTCACGCCACGTCTGTGTTGGACCATAAACATCTAACGGCTATCTTACAAATCGATGACAAACCGAAAGTAAAAATAAAATACTTTAAAAATGTAAATCGTTACAAAACCATACAAATTTTGTGAGACAAGAACGGAATTATGTAGGTCTCACTTTGAACTTCGACGTCAAGTGTTACCAAATATGTGAATTACAAGTAGCAATATATATATATATATATATATATATATATATATATATATATATATATATATATATATAATTTTTTAGGACCATCTGACACTGCATTTTACCTGTGACCTTCTTCATGTACACTGTCAACATATCGATTGATTTTGATTATGTCAGTTAACTTAAAACTAGCGTTATCTATTGGAGAATTCAAACTGCAATGGCGTTTGATTACTTATATTGTTTTAATAATGCTTGCTCAACGACAAAAGGAAGCAAGACAATAAAAATATTAAAATGATAAAATGTTGTTTATGGACTGACATTTTTTTTATTTCCCAAATGTTTGTTACTCTCGCACATTGTGTATATAGAGCATAAAATATATTCCATTATCTTTTGTTAAAAATGAAGTTATCGAGGTAAAACTTAGTACTAAATAAAACACTTTGGGATTTATGGATTTATCGTATTAAAGTATAGATATGTTAATAACCTACACTTGGTTATTACATTGATACTGGAACTGCGAGTATGTTACATCAGTTGTAAATTTGACACACCGTTTTCATTTACTCGTTTTATTCTGCACCTCGCAGTACGAAGCAGCACGAAAATAATATTACTAATTTATATTTTTAGAAATTAGTAATATTATTTTTACAACAAAATAAATGAAAAATTTCATGTTTCTGATATCTTTCAGGACAACAGGAAGTTAAAAAAGTGAGACTCGGATGCGCGATTTCGCCGAATCGTCACAAACTGTTTTTTTTTTAAGTTTTATTGTTATTAATTCAAATATTTTTTGTATAGTATCGAAGGCTGTAACCTTTTTCCGTTTTCAAAATATTCGCGAGCAACTATGAAAAAAAACGGGTTGTTCATCTGTATTTTCCATACAAAAAAAATCAACATTGTTTCGCACATCTCCCCAGCTCACTGCCTATTTAGAAAATATCGATAAAGTCATCGTCTAAGCCTATTTATATCCTTCAGATAAAATAATCTATCAATCAAAGTCTAACAAGGGGAGAGGAAAGCGTCGCCGGAGGGCGTCGCGTTGTCCCTTCGCGACGTCTACCTTTTCACGTCTCCACGATGACTACTTTACTCAATAATCCCGACTACGATATCTGGTCACGGTCATATTACAATGGTGACTGTTTTTGTGGTGGTTCGGGCACTTGGCATGAATGAACGAATAAACGAGAAGAAATAAACGAATGGAAATAAACGTAACATTTATCACGTGAGAAGGTCAGTGCAAAAAAATAAAGAGAGGTACATAAAGAGAATTGTTTATCAATGGAAGAAATTTGAGATAATTGTCGAGATTGATCCTTGTGGCGTGTCGCTATTGTAAGATATCCCATTCGAGATGGAAAAGATCCGATTGTTTAAAATTGACAAAATTCCTCAATGTTATTGTAATACGTTGATTTTCTGTTTTTAGGGCCTCAAAAGAAAAAAGGAACCCTTATAGGATCACTTCGTAGTCCGTCTGTCGGTTTTTTTCTCAGGAACGCGTGGTGGTATCAAGCTGAAATTAATATCAAATACTTATGTCTACGGGGCCACATCTATAAAAAAATCAAGCTTCTAAGCGAACGCAATCAAGAAAAGACGTAAAAATACGGCCATTTAAGCTGATTATTTTGACACAAATAAATCAAAACCTATAGGGTACTTCGCGTTGACATAGAATGATAAAATTTGGCAAAAAACAAGGTCTTACAGCATAAATAAAGGAAAAAATCCTGAAATCGTGAATTTATAATTATATCAATAAAAAAAATGTATACATGCACATGTGAAACATATAGGAAGCCTCATATTTTCGATCTAAAAAAATCAAAATTTTGTGAATAGTTTAATAGGCTAATTATGTACTATTAAATGTTTATAAATGCCTACATATGTACAGAATCGTCGTAGTGCGAGTTATACTCGTACTTGACAGGTTTTTAAGACTGACTACATTTACCACATTCAAAACTTCAATATTAATTATAAAATACACTATTTATTTACGTGAATGTATTCATTTCCTTTTATAATAAACGGCCTTACATTAGTTTAGAAAACAAATTCAAAATGAAAGTAGTATAAAAATCCTAATTAAGTTAATTAAGTACTTCTAAACCAAAATGTAACGATTTCACTTATTACGATTAGTCTTGCATTATAACATAAATTAATAAAAATAAATAAGGCTTAACGTTTCTTATTAAGAAGAACGTTACTCATAATACTATTTAAAACCTTGAAACACTCCCCAAACAAGCTCTTATATTTATTCGATTACAACCATTTCACAGATTAATTCGTTAATAAAACAATCAATTGTGACGTACTTCTGAAATTAATTAAGCGGAGACATGAAGACAATTCAATATAAATTACAGCGCCATCCGAAGAGTCTTCGCCGGTATCGGTCGATTTAATCTCCGACAATACCCGGGAAACAACTTTTCAATTTGTGGCTTTCTCGACCGGAGACAACCTACCGATGCAATAAGCGAATTAATGCAGCCGTACGAAAACAGAGCCGTAATTTCATTTTGACAGAAAGTCGCTGTTGGAACTTAAAAATATTTATATGAAACGATCAAAGGTACGTACGTATTACTGTAATACGATCGAAGGCTTATACGTAATAATATAAAACGATCAAATGTACGTACGTAATACTATAACACGATCGACAATATGTACGTGTATATATCTATTTTTTATATTTTTTAAGACCGCCGTCTTGAGGCTACCGTCGAAAAGATGGTATCAAGCGAAGAATACATCACGGAAAAGAATAATCAAGTGGAGAAACACGAAAAATTGCTCATATTTTTCTTTTACAAGACGTATTTTATGGTAGAGAAAAAAGATAAAAATCGTCCAAGGTCTAACAAGTGGTTTACAAAATTAACATGTTTCAGATGTTTATTTTGGCACCAGTCGTTAGTTATTTTTTCAAATCATTTGATTATCGATCGAGATTCTAACAACCGTTCAAGATGATTAGAATCTCGATCGATGTAGCAAATAAAGTTACCAGAATAACTCGTGACAGTATGCAAGGCATAGATTTATGAAGCAGTCCTTGGAGTCACTGTACATTCTCTCGCTTCTGTGTATCACGTTATGCCTAGATAAATTAATGGTATAACTTGTAAAAAAAGGTTATCCAGAGTAAGTAATAATGGCAAATTTCCTTTGCAAATTTGACAATCTAGTCTTTTTATCGCTATTAATCGATGATAAATGAAAAAAATAATCACGTAACTAGAATAGTGTTTCCTGTCATTTGTCTAACGTTATTTCAATAACTTATTTCTTCTTAAAGAAATATGAGGAAAGTTTTATCAATAAGCTGGCAATCTGTCATATCGAAACGAAATCCTACTTATTTGAGGAAAAAATAATCATTTTGAATTAAAGCCATATCGTTTCGCGTAAATAACATTACAGATAATAATTCGCGGTCGCATACAATAGCATACTATCCAAAGCTCTAAATATAGTCGTCCCTCGGTCATAAATAGTCACCGACCGACCGTGAGCGGACAGTATTATATTTAAATAACGTAAAAATAATCTGCTTACTTAATATTAGCTACGTACGATTTATATTTAAAAATTAAAATTTAGTTAACATCCGTCGTATGGTGACAACATTAACTAGTGTAACGAAATCGCGCGCGCCACTAATTTATCTTTTTTCGTTTTAATCGGTGACATTTCTTTTTATTTATTTCGAAAAACATCTTTTTAAAATATTCGATAATTACGTTCATGATTACAAAATACAAGAACGCAAGAATATTTAATTTTCTCTTGTCGTTTGCCTTTTCCGACAAGTTTACAAGATGCAAGCGTAAAATAATTTTACTTTTACTTACCTTCTTAGTCTGAATATATTATTAATTCCGAAAACCATTTCTTCTAGAATCATTTTGAATTCACTGAAAAATATTAAAACACTATTTCCATTTTAATTTGTCTAATTTTTGGATCGACAAAATTTGTAAGCCCTGACACGACAGACGGTTTAATTAACGTCTGTCTATAAACAAATTAATGTATGGAATGAGTTTTTAAGACTAATTTTTGTTAAAAATAACACACTTTTTCACTTAAAAAAATAAAGTTAATAACAACAACAAAAAAAAACTTTCATAAACTATGTAACTGAAAATCATGCGACGACAATACGGGTACACAGATATGCCGATTAGACACAGAATACTATGTAAAAACCAAAAACTTCGGTCTGACAGTTGAACGCAATCCGTTTATTTTCCACATTCAAATAAATTAAAAAAAAAAAATACTAAATATGGCGGCCGCGAATCCGTCCAATGGCGTCGGAGCGCGCCAAGCGCATGCACAAAAACAAAATGGCACCGCGCGCGCGGTGATAGCGGCGAGCGGTTGGTGGCGGTTGACGCGTCATTCGGCTCGTGTCTCGGCTCTAGAATTTGCCACACACAGTAGCGAGCAGCTGTTTGCGTCGTCCACGTGAAGTTTCGAATGTGAAAGGCTGCGCGCGCGACTCAAGCGGTGACCTGCGTACGCGCAATGTAAACGCCGTCTTTCCAGATATAGTTGCTCGCGTTTTTATTAATTTTATTACTAAACATTAAACCTAGTGAATTTCCCTTGAAATTTATAATAATACTGTTTACCTACTATACAAAGTTAAGCTGTTAACAATACAATTTACGTGAAGCGCACAATTTCAGATCATTCTAAAGATTGATTTCACTGTATCCGGCTTGTGTTCTTATCACGACTACTTTCCTTTTTTTTCTTTTTGAAGCATTGCATACTTTTATTATGCCAGTAACGTAACATTACTAGTTTAAGTTATTTAAAATAATGAATTTCGATGGAGAATAATTTTTCTAATCTGACTACATTATAACGATATTTACAAACTATGAAATTTAAGACGTGATATTATAATTTTCTTTTCTCCTTTTATTAAAAATGTCTTAATCATTTAAAATATACTTGCAACAAGAGTTCTTTAATTATAATAATTTATGCGATATTCGTACTAAATTACGGATAAACAGTTTATATCAACAATTTCCTTTTTTATATTCTCTAGCTTAGCACTGTATAATGTGACTAGGGCATAAATATCCTAATAACGTAATTCCAAAATTTCGCAATGATTTTTTCGATATTACAGTTCCGGTATTGAAATGTTCAGTATTGTTTGTAACTATTTTGTTTGATCAACAAAGATAATGTAATTTAAGTAATGGTTTTTAATATTTAATATTATAATAAATCCCAAGCATTGGCAGTTTATATACTTGCATGTCATTTAACAAAGAACTTATGTAAATATTAGCTTAGGCCAAGTGCGTTGTATTATATGCACAAATATATGTACAAATGTAATCATCTACAAAACTGTAAAAAGGTAGAGTATACATTTAATCCTAATAAAAAGCTTGCAACTGTTACAGTAAACGATATTGGAATTTTCCAACACCGGAACTGTAATGTTGAAAAAATCAATGCAATATTACAGTTCCGGTAATGAGGAGTTCAATATTGTAATTCTGGAATCAGAGTAAAACTTTGTTTGCGTAGAAAATGTATTTTTTTAATTGAAGTATAATTTTACGTTAATGATTATTTCCTTTTACATTGCTTTGCCCTGGAAAATAATGAATCATTTAAGTCTGAGATTGAAATAAACGCTCTACTAGACCTAGACGGCCTGGACGCCATCTGATACTTAATGGCAATATCAGCGCTACATAAAGTAATAAAGCGCAGTACTTCGCAAGACCAAGTTTTGCTCCCGATCGGTCGGGACGTTCGGTTGAGTTCCGACTTAATAACAAAATAAAATATATTGTATTGTAAAAATTGTTCATTTCTTTCATAAGAGGCAGACGTAGTCACGCCCAGACATCCGGAGCAGTACAGACTTCTTTATTTTAAAGATTGGCAAACCTTATTTTAATTATTTGTTTTTCCTTTATGTAATATAGATTATAACAATCAAATTTGTGTCAAGAAAAGTGATTACAAAATGATTACGTAAGGTATAGTAAAAATGGCCGCATAGGTCGTAACAAATCTTGTGTATAATATTTTACAAAAATTATAATTGTTTCTATTACGCATAAAAATATTATTTACGATATTATGTATAAAGTAAAGTTCACCATGTTTCATATGTATAATGAATATACATAGTTGGGTGCAAAAGCTTCAATAACATATTTTGATAATTATTTTTAAAATACCTGCATCATTAATTATATTTGTGCAATAGTTTTTACAAAAATAAACCCAAAATTACCACAGTATTCACTATATTTTTTTATTACTAAAATATTATAAGCAATCATGTTAAAAGCGAGTAAAATAAATATATCGTACCTAGATCTTTTGATTACAAAGTTATAACGACTTAAAAACTGACGAACTACGATTTTCGCGAAAACGTCCCATACAAAACACGACTGGCTTATGACGTCACTGGTATTTAGTATTCATTATAACGGCCATTATTAAATATTTTTAGTATCTCGTTAAATATTGTATTGAAGTTAAATATTGCATATCATAATTTTCTCATTTTTTTATGTGTAAACTAAATTCGTAATAACTTTTTCAAATTAATGAACAAAAAACTGACACTTTTTCCTATCTAGAAGTTTGGATTAATTGTATGTTACATGGATTATTTTTTCAACACGAGGTTTTTTTAAATCTACGTTAGAGTTTTAAAATATTTTTCCAAAAAATATCGGCATCAGTCAAATACCCTATTGGATAATTATATAAAAATATTCAATATTAATTGTTATCAGTGAAAACTTGGAAAAACTTTTTTATGTAATTGTCACATTGGACGACTAATATAATTTTATACGTACTTACCCTTACTATTCTTCTCAAAATATAAATTGGCTACATAGCGACACCACCACACAAATTGTTTTAAACCTCACCCAATCAAAGTACTTTCAACTCAATATGTCATCATCTAAAAACATAAATGTTATCATTACGAAATCGTATTCATAAATAAAGGCGAATTATATTTGGTTAAATAAAGTTATTACAATTGGAAACTCTCTGTAGCAGCTTCTTCTAACATTATTTACTGCTTACTTATTTATTATTATTTAAGTAACCAAGCTATGACTAATTTCCAGCACAGATCACTGCGCTGTGTCCAGTTTAATTGAGCGTTCATTCATGCTTGACGTCCTATCGTCGTTTAGTAACCGTTTTAAAACAGGAGCGCATAAGGCGAATACAACGTAACCACTATTACTATTCCGAATCGTTACTGGTTATTTATTAATAGCAATATCTCTGCACGTAAAAAACAAAAAAAAAACAAGTACTTGTAAAAAGCAATGACCACTTTAAAATTCGTTTGCAACAACAGCTTTTGAATTGAGGACGTGTCCAATGAACTGAAAAAAGTGGATTAAATTAGCATTTAATACGAGAATATATCTTTGTTTGTAAACTGACTATTTTCTCTGTCTGGTCGAAAAAAATAATATAATTTTATATAATAGTTTTATTACATAATATATTAATAAAATCCCAGGCATTGGCAGTTTCTACAGTTGCCTGTTATTTAACAAAGAACTTAGGTAAATATTACCTTAGGTTAATTTTATTATATTGTATGCATAAATGAATGTACAATTGTATTCATATACATAGAAAGTGAAAAGGTACAGTATAAATTTATTCCTAATAAAAAGCTTGTAGTTGTTACATTAAACTATTTCACTTCGTCTTGTAAGAAAAAATTAGGACCATCGATTACCAAAGATTGTAATCAAAAGTATTAAAAGTGTTTAAATAAGAAAAAGGAACGTTAGCATCGAGCAAGAAAAATTAAAAAGAAATTAAGAGATAAAGAAAATCTATGGAACGAAGGACTACGAAAATAAAAAAAGTTCTGGAAAAGAGACTTGTATATCTTTATACATTTATAAAATTTAATGGAACTAAAATTTACAGGTTCCTAAAATTTTCCATCGATTTTCCTCAAATTATTCAGTTATTCTCTGCCATCTAGCAACAAGTCATAGTGGGGATCCTCACTCCACCCCATTCCCCCATAAAACTGAACAACCCCGGGTACTTAGCCAATTTCAAATAAATGGAAAATTAGCTATTACAGAAAATGAAATAATGATCCAGAGGGAAGGGATAAAAAAATACGTATAATGTTAAAAGGTTACCGATGTCATGGTAACTGAATCAAAATTGATGTGCAGTCTCCAACTAAGTTGTTTCGGCAGGGATTGACATATAAGTCTTTAAGGATGTCTATGAAACTTTCTGACGATTTTGAATTGTTTAAACACTATGCAGATGTCAGACAACCGTTATAGTGACTTGAATAGAATGAATGTGGTCGCATACACAATTTCTACAATAAGATGAATAGAGAAAAGCTATACATGAACAATTATGTAACGCCTTATTCATTTCCTGTTCTAATTATGTTATTTCCTGTCCTACCTGTTGTTTTATCCTTTATTGTCCTATTTTATCCTTTATTGTCCTATTTTATCCTTTATTGTATTACAGTATTACAAAAATGTCGTATAACTATTTTTGATTATTTAATAGCAATATTACTAGTGTATCAGTTATTTTCATAATTTGGGAGTAATATTTCATCACTTAATACTTTTGTAATAGGTTAAGTGTAATTTATTTTTATTTTTCATAAAGAGAAACTTCTTAAACTCCCAAGCGTATATATAATTTAAGGATGCGAAGCGCGCCAAGAGATTTAAACTGTCTAGAAAATAATAATGCCCAATGCGCATAAGCAGCTCAGAGTTACAATAAGTTTTTATTACGACCTTCAGACTGTGAACGAGACGAATAATAATTGATGGTACATGAGAACGCAAGGTCAATAACCAGTTGTCTAATTTGCAGATATACGTCCGTATCAAGTAACTATGTATCAATGTGTAGTTCAAAATATCGCTCCGGTGGGTAAACTATGATAAACGGGACAAGTCCTGAAAGATAAAGCGACAAGTTCAGTGTAGAAACTTTATTTATGTCTCGATAAAGAATCAAATAAAATTATTAAAGATAATAAATAATTTTAATAAAAATTTTAATTAATATGAGCATTATAAACTTAAAACTAGAAAGGAAGCATAGTTATCGAAAGATCATAATATTAATAAACGAAACTATTTTAAATATAGTTACGCTTGTTAATATTATGATCTTAAGATAACTAATGTTACGTAACTATTTTAAATATATAATTTTGCTAGTAAGTATATATATGCAGAACTTTTATATTTCTTTAAAAAAAATTATAAGTAACCGCTAGATAAACTGTTCTTTCTTTCAATGATGCTGAGAGCTTCCTATTGACGTGTTTTTGCATTATGTTTGGATATTCGATGCAATTTTCTCATCACCACCTAGTTTAATGAACAAGCTCGGAATTTTAAAATAAATGGCTCAAAAACTTCAATTGCATGAACTTTTTGAAACGTAAAACAAAAACACATTACATTTGCAAAATTTTAAGTAGCGGTTACTTATAATTTTAAGGTTCTGCATATGTACACCTACTAATAAAATTATTATAATATAAAATTGGCCTTTTTGTTTGTAGTTTAGTTCTAGCGAACAATAAGATTAAAATGACTGACAACAAATGGACACAAAGGAAAAAAATCCGTCAAATTGAGATGATAAAGACAATAATTTTCCACACGAAAGCGGTAGTTGCGAATTAAAATTTCATTGAATATGTTTTTTTTAATTAGAACCAGAAATATTTAAAAAAATTATTAAAGTAAATTAAACGTGATCTAAAATTTATGAAATTATAATGTTAAATACGTATGTGTCTAATTGTATATACACCGTGGAAGTATTATCCACTCTTACCTCCATGGTATATTCACATTTTTAAATTAATTTTATTTTAATATTAAACGAATTTTTTTGTAGTATTCGTTTACAGTGACAAGTTGAAGAGGAAATACTGGCCAAACAATTCCCCGCATATCTTTTATTGTTGCCTGGTTGAAAACATGAACAACATTATAAAAGAAATAAATAAAAAATACAAATATTTTTTTATTATAGAAACCACATATATAAGCACAGTATACAGGCGACTGTAAAATCATAAACATATACAAACATAAACGTATAATAAACATTATATTTTCAAGGCCTTAGATTTTGATGTCGTTATTTAAATTTATTTCATTTGCTACACAAGTTTGCTTTACAAAAATGTTTTATCAATGATTCAGCGAAATATTAGCCTCCTGATAATAGAATCATATTGTAATAAACCCTTTATTACAATATGACATCTATTATTTTCATTATCAGTATTGAAATGTCTGTTGTCGAAAGATTCATTAAAAAAAATATACATTTTTTTTAATGAATTAAACTACTAACAGTAACAAATTTTTTTAGGACAAAAATATATACTTCACAAGGTAAGATTTCTCAGAATTACAATGTGTTGGGCAGAAATCACTTATTTTCACTCTTGTAATCCATAGAACTTTACGTCGACGTAAACAAAATAAACAAAGTTAAATTTTTTTAAATACGTTTATTTCACAACATAACAAAATAAAAACATGTAACTTTTACAGGGTGAAGAAAGAAGTGGTATTATAGAACAAAAATATAAATCCTAGAAAACATGGAAAATAAGTAAGTCTACTGTAAAACAAGGGTGATTATAATATATTAACGTAAAAAAAATATTTTGCTCCTTAAATTTTAAATTATTAGTAAAATCTACGATTTTTCATAGAAAATGTATAAAGAAAAATCTGACAAATTTTATTGTATTTATTGCTCTTTTCCGATTACAAAGCGCTGAATAATCTGGTATTTGAAATTTTAGTAAAATACCAGTTTTTTTAAATTGCATTTTATTTATGTAATTCCAGGTCTTTTTTCGTTAGTCTCTTTTAAATCCGCTTAAATAGTAATCAACTCACTTGAAATCCGACTGTGATTGAATTATATTCAACTGCAAACAGACTAAATTCCAACTTGTACTTAAATAAAACAAAACGCATCGAAATAACATCATTAGGCGAAGTTTATCCCGAGAAACTTCGACGTTAGGAGTTGATAGGTAAGTTATTGCTGCAAACGATGCATTTTACATGTTATTACTTCACTCACGGAAACGTAAAAGTCGCAACAGGTAAGAAGGAAATGATCATATTTAGCATCAAACTAGATATAACTTGCAGGGAATTTTCCTCATTCATCCCACCGTAACTACGTGTTTTTCAAGATTAAGCTGGCATAAAACTTGGGAAACTACATGGAACTTTGCTTGAAAAGAAGCTCGCTTCGCATTTATTTCGCAACGCTTTTGTTCCAGCATTCTATACGTGAATACGATTGAAGATGTAGGTTCTTTGCAAGTAATATTATAATATTACTTCAAAGCAAAGTCGTTCAACACATAACGGGCAAGTTTTCAAATGAAGCAAGTTTTAATTAAGTTTGTATTATCTACTACAGTAGAAAATATCAACTTTTAGCGCAAGTCAAATTAAACTTTTATCTAACTCGTTCAGTAAAATGAGCATCTTTAAATTTAGTAGGCAAATACAGAATGCAATTTCGATTATTTAAGAGTCTACGTAGAACCTTCAACAACTACTACAACGTTAATAACTTTGCAAGCTTCAAATACTTCAACTATTAGGAGTAAATCCTTAACGACTTTATAAGCTATGTGCATACTCATAAATATAAAAGAAAAAAAAACATATATATATATATATATATATATATATATATATATATATATATATATATATAAAAACTCTTTTGCATAAAAAACGGGCGGTTTTGATTTTGTCATATTATTAACAAAATATTATTTATTAAGAGGTTGTATGAATTGTAATTGTTACTGGCAGGTATAGTGTATTCTGGCACATAAAAACGAATGTTCTAAATTTGAAATTTATTATCTTTGAATGAAAATTCTCTTTCACTGCCAAAACATATTTTTTGGCGGTAAATGAAATCCAACTCTTATTAAGTTCTTTTTCATTTGTTACGTTTTTTATTTTAACGAATAAATTTTAATTAAATTTCTGCTGTTTGCTGCATTAGTTCACTTCTGTTTGCTGTTTTCAGTATGGTTGAAAAAACGATTAAGAGCTTGTAAAATTATTGCGCTGCTTGAAGAAGGCTGTACCCAATGTTATGTGTCTCAACAGTATAATGTGAACTGTTCCACCGTCCAAAGGACCTGGGAACGATCAAGTTCCGTGGAACGATCAAGTTCCGCGATCGTACGTGGATCTCAAACAAAACCTCGAGGTCAGAGGTACACGAGTAAGCCTATGGACAGTCAGAAGGAGACTTCAGGCTGTCAATATACGTAGCTATCGCCCAGCACGGGGCCCTGCATTGCTCCGTGAGCATTGAGTTGCCCGATTGAGATTCGCTCAAAATTTTTCGTCATGGACTCAACAAGATTGGAATAGTGTTTTATTCTCCGATGAAGCTCGTATATCGGTTAGTGGTGAGGATCGACATCGGCGAGTCTTACGAAGAGCTGGAGAACGCTTAGCAGAAGTGTGCTTTGAGGAAATCACCCCTTACGGTGAAGGCTCCGAAATGTTTTGGGCTGGTATTAACTCAGATGACCGTACCGATTAGTTTTTATTAAAAATGGCACACTCAATGCGCAAAGGTACATACCAGAGGTTCCGCATTAACAGCAGTTGGAGGTGAGTCAATTTTTATGGACGACAAAACTCGCGCCCACCGCTCTAGTGACGTTGATGCGTTTATGCAGTAGGCCGTAATTCGTCGGTTAAAAATATGATCGTCGCTGAATGGGGACGTATTCCTCCGGAAATGATAAAAAAACGTCGTCGAAAGCATGCCTAGCAGATCAAGCGTATTGATTTTAGTAAGAGGAGGCCATACTCGTTACTAAATTTTCAAATTTTATGTTAAATTAATAAAAAATATTCAAAAATAAACTTTAGCCATTTTTAATGTACCAGTATGAAAACGCTCGTCTGTGGACTCTACATCGTTTTTTTATTTATTCGCATTATTAATGACTGAAGTAGGCAAAAACGACATCTCAATAATAAATAACAATATTCTCATCATACCGCCATATAAAATGCATCAAATAATAATAAAATACCTCTGATATGGTTTATTCCTATAAGTGCCCGTTTCTTTTGCAAAAGAGTTTATATATATATATATATATATATATATATATATATATATATATATATACATATGTGTGTGTGAGTGTATCACATATTTGAAGTATCTTGTGGTTTGGGACTAACCTATTATTTTTACTATACTAATTAACAAAGTATTTTATGTATGTACTACGCCTTTTAATTACTTTAGATTACATTGTTGTGTAAAAACTGATATTATTGTTCATATTTTGAGTCACGTGGGCATGACTTACTAGTCCTTTTCGAAAATGCTCTATGAAATATGTATGTATGGTACATTATTAAGACTATCATAAATTTAAAATGGGGCATTTAATTAATATTTTGAGTCACGGGGGCATGATTTATTCGTCCTTTTCGAAAAACTATGCTCTCAGAAATACATATGTATGGTACATTATTCAGACTATCGTAAATTTAAAGTGGGGCATTTATTAATATTTTGAGTCACGGGGGTATGACTTATTCGTCCTTTTCCATAAAACTATGCTCTCAGAAATACGTATGTATGGTACATTATTAAGACTATAGTAAATTTAAAGTGAGGCATTTTTTAAATATTTTGAGCCACGTGGGCATGACTTATTTGTCCTTTTCGAAAAACTATGCTCTCAGAAATACGTATGTATGGTACATTTTTAAGACTATCGTAAATTTAAAATGTGGCATTTTTTAATTCCAAGTGTATTAAATTTGATGCTTCATTAGAATACTGGTCTAAAATAACATTGGCCTTAATTTGTTTACAGAAAAATTAAACTAAATATTATATCATGAGAACCGAGAAAAAAAATTATGACCACTACACATATATAAACGATAGGAGTTTAATTTATATACATAACTATATATAAATATAGTTATATATAAACTATAGGAGGATACATATATAAACTATAGGAGTTTAATTTACTAGGCTACTGGCCTATTATATCCAGATTTACACTTATTGTATTAAAATTCTATACTGTTGTCCTGATAAACGACTAAATTATTAGTCTATATAATATTTATAGTGTATCGTAATAACTGACTAGATTTCTAGCATAGCATACAATATAACGAAAATGACTACAAGCCCATAATTTATATATCGCGATAATGATAGACCACATAGAATTAGTGATAACCAGCTATATATCAGTCTATAGTGCATATATAAGATTATTAATATACAATTTATATATCATTATAACCGACTAGACTATTATTCTAAAATTGATCTGTCATGATAATCAGCTAGACTACTGCTCTATAATATTTACATCAGAAGAACACTTATTAAAATTTTAATTTCATCAGCTGATGAACATTCATGAACTGAATGAACAATATCACAGATATTATTTTATATTCAAATTTATGTACAAGTAGTTTTCATATCAACTTCACATAACTTAAAGAGGCGATATATACAAAGGCGATATATTAAATATATGAATACAAAATAAAGGTATGGCTTACGCCAAGAAACCAAAGTAATTCTGCATTATTAATTGCGTCAAAATGACCGTAAATAATTAGCCACGAACCGACTATAATTACATCAGGACACGAGTTCGCGTTTCAAAAAGAATTTATTACACTGTCTTATTTTCGTTCGCGCCTTCGCGACAGAGTAATCCCGTCATTAATATCGGATGAGTTTATTACAAAAAGCAGGTATTCATTATCTACGTCAGCAGGCGGATCAGCGTTCCGCCGAGGGAATGAATCCGCTTTTAACTTTTTACACTTTGACCTTTGTCGCAAATCTTCGTTTAGGCGGCCAGCATCAGGGAATAAAATTGAGATGGTAACTAAAGCGGCGATCAGCATGCAACACATTTATTTATAGAGTTGACAGTATTTATCTTACAGTCTTAATGAAACGTGTGTACGGTGTTGCTATATTGGAAACTAATAAATCCACCATCTCAGCTCACAGAATTATTTTTTTTGCACATTTAGTCGATAAAATAAACCCTCACTTAAATAGGCTCCATCGTTATCTATTTTCAGCATTTGTCATTAGATCGCGTAAAATAGAATTCCCGTCGTGTCTATCTGTCTGTGTTTATGTGCGGGTTAATATTAGTAACTACTGGCAGGATGTTGTTTGAATTATCATCAATAGATACATTGACACCAGAGATAGATTCAGGTGTATAGTTTGAAAATGTTACGTGTAAATTAGTTTATTGTCGTACGTTGCGTAAACAGATCAAATATAACAGAGAAAATATTGCAAGATTGTTCGCCTAAAATAGTTCTGTACCTTTAGGTAACCTCGTATTATCGAAAAACAGGTCTGATGTAAAACCGAGTGAAACATATGACGGTGGTCGAGCGAGATGCTCAAAGGGTACGGTGGAAAATAAGATACTCCTACAATTAGCTCATTTCATCAATTCGTGCATGACGGAAACTCAAGAGCTCCATGTATATCTCGGCCCTGTTCTAAATTTGAAGAGATGTTAACAAATATAGTATGTCATTACATATAGTATGTCAACACATCTGTGGAAG
Organism: Druceiella hillmani; assembly: GCA_039881145.1. Classification (NCBI taxonomy): domain Eukaryota; kingdom Metazoa; phylum Arthropoda; class Insecta; order Lepidoptera; family Hepialidae; genus Druceiella; species Druceiella hillmani. The sequence continues at coordinate 5,747,131 of JAYKKI010000104.1, forward strand.
TTGTTTTTTATTATAGTATATAATCTATAAAGCTTTGCCAGATAACGTGAACTTTACTTGCAATCTGTTCTAATAACAATTCTTAATTTTTCTAAATTCATCTTTTTTTAAATTTTCTCTGATGATGAAGAAATGTGTACTTTCCTATATTTTCACACGAAAAAGTACACATTTCCATACCATTTTGTATATACTTTATAACGTGAACTTTACTTGGAATCTGTTCTAATAACAATTCTTAATTTTTCTAAATTCATCTTTTTTTTAATTTTCTCTGATGATGAAGAAATGTATACTTTCCTGTATTTTCACACAGAAAAGTACATTTCCACATCATTTTGCATATATTTTATAACCATGTAACATAGAAAATCATAGGTGTCACAGAAACACTACAGTCAAAATGAAATTTCAAGTATTTTAGAAAAATTCAAATATTTACTACGCACATGGTTGGTTATACAAGTCATTGTGTTCTTCATAATGTTGCGTAATTTCACGTTTATCGAGTTCTTAACTAAATCCCGAGCAAAAGTCATGTGTAGCGAAAAGTGTCTCAACAGAATAATAACCTAATTAAAATTTAACACACTGAACTGTCAAATAATACAACCACAATAACGACAATAATTAGGCGACCATCTTTCTTCCCCACGGGCATTGCTTATTTAGTCTGTCGTGTTCGCTGTGAAGCTGACAGTAATATTTTAATATAAGAAAAAATCCGTTTTTTAACCAGATCTCTAAAATTGCTTTTCCGGCTTTAACCAAAAAGTTACTATTATGGTCACAATTAAATGAAACTACGTGATGTAGTATTATTTCTACTTTCATTGAGTTCTTTACCACGACCTAGATTTCTTTGTTGTTGTGTTGTAACATCTTCAAGTGGGCTATTAGCATAGATTACTATTATGGCATTATTTATGGAAGAAAAACTGGGAGGCTGAAATTTATCCGGTTGAAATTTAATAAGTTTTTCTGAGATTTTTTTAAGATAGGCTTAAATTTCAAGGATTTACATCGCGAAAACGGGAGGGTCAAACAAGTCAGTCATAACAAGCCAGAAAGCGTACACATATACGTACATACACACGTACGGACAAGACTATTTTCTATAATTTTGCCCTAAAACACTTCCTTCTTGATGTTTATGGACTCCTACTACAGATGTAACACTTTCATATTTTTGATAAATTTAGAAATTATTATATTTTCGATTTTCAAAATTATGACACAAGTTTAAAACCTTTTCACACGGATGGAGACTTTTTACTGCCACGAAATATGTGTTTGCCCCCAGCTCTGTAATGGAAAAACTAATATCTACATACCTTTTCTTGATTTAAAGCGCTGTTTACTCGCTACTTGATTCTACATTCATAGTATCTACTTCCTCATTATTCTCAAACAAAACCTCCTCCGATGAAAACATCGTCCTCTCTCTATGCCGCCTTGTTATTAAATATCTGAATAACAAATTCTTCGTCATTTTATGTATTTAAAAGCTGATTTAAAAATAATATCCTTCTTTACCCTACCCTGTTTTCTTTTCTTTATTATTAACTTTATCTTTCATACTGTTCGTATTAATATTTCACATATTGCAGTTAAGAATCTTATTAATTTCTTCGTCACGCTATTTGCTTCAAGCCATTTTCTTAAGAATTTTCTTTTCCTTTTTTTCAATTAAATTTACTGATATGGTAGATTGCCTTGTAGGTTCGAGTTCTATGTACTTGTACCCTTTGTATACTCGGGTAATAAATAATGTAGCAAGAAAAATTCAATTCTTCTCCATCAGCTTTTAAAGGTCAAGCGTACAGGTAAACATGTGTCTAATGATAAGAAAATGGCGTAATAGTATGTAGGGACGTATTATTTTGTTATGCCTGTATTTATATATAATTATAAAAATTAACATTAAATTAGTTCATAATTAGACAAATGTTTATTTAAGTCTTCTAAAAAAAGCTTGAAGTATGAGTAATATGGTCTCATTTTTAATTACGAGTCATCCATTGAGGAGTTTCATTAGCACGAGACTATGTACAATCATCTAAACCTAGATAAGAACTACGTACTGTCATCTTACCCAACAGCTATTGTGTCAACTGTCAACAAAAAGTGCGCAATTTATAAACGTCTTTAATCACAGATAATGAACTGCCATCCATTTATAAATTCCGTTGTTCATCTCAAGAACACACCATTAGATTTTGACCAAATTTATATGACATTCATATGAAAAAAATCATTCAAATCGATATATGTTTACTTCAAGCAGCATACGTTAGCGTAAATAAAAAATGTAGTAAAGTTAGAACCCCCACTATTCAAACTTTTGATCATTTTTTTTCAACAAATAACAATACTTTCATTACCCTACAAACGTTATTATACAGTAGGTTAACAACGAATATTTGTAATATGATGACACCATATTTTACATTGTTTTCTTCCATACTTATGCTCCGGAACCGATAATTCGTCAATTTTCTCAAAAACTGAAGAAACTGTAATTAATATTGATTTACTGTGACGTGACCCACTTGTAATTAAATTTCAAGAAAACTTTATATTACATGTTAGTTAATTTAAAAAGAATTAAATCAGTTTCTTAAAATTTAAATAACGTGTCCGAGATAGACATATATACGAAGCCAGAAGAAAAGAAAACTCATTACAGATCATGCCTTCGAGCAAAACGCATTCAAACTTCTTTGAACCTGTTCTCCCACACCGACATATTTAAAGCTTAATTAAATTTAGAAGCTTTATATTTTACTTACGACGGGAAATTAGAAAATATTAATATATTATTAAATATAATGTATTTATATCTTCGTTTTACTACGTATTTCAATTATTTACGTACAATAATTTGTTGGGCTTTCGTTTCTAAAGATTTCATTAATTATCAGAGACTTGAAATATTTACTTACCCTATGTTATGTAGCGTTTATATATGAAATAGCATTCAAGCAGGTAAATTACATTTATTAATAACATAATATATATATATATATATATATATATATATATATATATATACACATTTAATACAACAAGAATTCACTTAATCTCTGACTGAAATATCTACTACATTTTGCCAAAATGGCAAGAGATAACTTTTTGAACAGTTGATTTATATTTCGTCCCATCTTCACTTAAATAGTATTACATGAATTTGAACGTCTTGATGTCCTAAAAATAGTGCCATAGAAATAAAGCCTTAGAAATAGCGGCTTAATTTTTAAAAAGTTAACTGAGGCAAACAAATTTCCATAAGATATCAGTAAGCTAGACTGGTATCATTAAGACATATTTATTCATTGGCATCACTTAATAATGATTTGAGAGATTGATGAAACAAGACGCTCTAAATTTCGCTACGATTTTACGAAATGTATATTTTTTCTAAGTAACTTTTATCCATCCGCGATAAAATCAAAACGAAATTTAAATGTTTACTGCAACAAATTTGCACACATAATAATTAAAATACACATAATAAGCTACTTTAAGCTTAAAGTAGCTTAAAGTAGCTACCACAAAATACAAGTTGCTATATAGTATGGCGCAGAGGAGAAAAGGTAGAATATACACATACATGAGTTTGTAAATCCAAAAATACAGTCTTAGATCAGGACGCTGATTCCTACTACAGCACGAGCTTTAAGAACGAGCTTCTTTTCCGACGAATAGCTCTTTGCGGTTTACTACGGAGCGCTCGCTTTGTGGTCTTATTTCCAGAGTAAGGAAAATCCTCTTGGAGAAAACTTTCTAAGCTATATTTGCAGATACCTACAAATTAATTAAGAACAACCTATTTTAACAACACTTATTTGCTTTATATCACGTTTCACTTACCGTTATTTTATTTCATATCTAAAATTTTTCTGCCGATGTATTGTATTCATCTGTACTTTGTGGATTGTCTATGACTACGTTTCACTTCACCATTACCTTATTTTATATCTCAAAATACTGGCGATGTATAATAATTGAGTGTATTCATCTGTTCTTTGTGGATTGTCTATGACTACGTTTCACTTCACCATTACATTAATTTATATCTCAAAATACTGCCGATGTATAATAATTGCGTATACTCGTCTGTTCTTTGTGGGTTGTCTATGACTACATTTCACTTCATCTGTTCTTTGCGGATTGTCTATGACTACGTTTCACTTCACCATTACGAATTGAATGTACTCGTCTGTACTTTATGGGTTGTCTACGACTACCGTCATATATACATGTAACGAAAATGAATATTCGCATTCGCATTCGTACCTGGAAAAATAATGCAAATATTAGGCAATGAAATTTTCGTGTTGAGTTCATTAAAATATATCAAGAAAACACGATAACTTTCAATTCAAAAACGATTAATTGCAAAGAAATGTGGTATGTTATGTAAATGAAAAGATATTAAATATAGAGCCGAATATAGATTTTTATGCATATTCGCGAATACGTAAACATCTACATTCAGCGCATCCCTGCTGCCCTCAATGTATAAAGCCAAATTGTAGCCCATAATACAACTCATTCACGATATTATGTAATGTGTTAACAGTTTCTTTTGTTTCCACACGAGATTATAATATTATTTCATTATTTCCTTTATTTCGAATAAGTTTTAACTTATGCTGAGTATATCGGCACTGCTTTTGAATCAAATACAGTAAAACTACTTTTAACAAAAACTTATTCTCATTCTTCATTTATATATATATATATATATATATTATATATATATATATATATATATATGTATGTGTGAGTATATATATAAAGGTACATAACAATTTTATAAACATAAAGTCTCCACATATGTATATCTCTTAATAAAATCTTTGTGAGGCAGTTTTCTCAAAAGTTTCCGTTAAACAGGTCAAATGTTCCCTTAGGAGATTTCTTCACAGAACTGATTGCCTTCATCAATCCGAACGTAAATTTTTTTTTTTTGGAAATTGTGAAAAAACCATCCGTTCTCGAGATAAAAGGCGTCAAAATTCAAAATTTTAAAAATATAAAAATAAAACTTAAAAAACTATTACTAATAATATTACTTAACGATTTCCAGTGGTTGTTTCTTCCACAGTTTTCTTTAGAGATACAATTTGGCAATTCTTCACATTGGTCTTTTATATAGGTAAAACCAAAATAAAAATAAATTATAGAAAAAATGAATTTTTCTTTTTTATTGAAGGGATGTTAGGGTAAAGGAAAACGTAGCCTCGTACAGTTTACTAAAAAATATTTTCTCAATTGAACTAGCAGAAGAAGAGGTTATAGTTACATGCTAAAAAGAATGTTGTTTTTTTCTAAATAATGAAGTGATCATTCTTTCATAAAAGTACGCAAAAATACAAGGCGATGATTGTTTAGAAGTGTTTATAATAATGTAGAAATAAACCTAATATCAACATAAAACCCTCGCACGTGATGATCTTAAATTGAAAAGGTACTTTCCAACATATTGAAATAGGTGCTAAAACTTCATGTAATTTAGTAACCTAAACCCGGTATTTAGGATAAAGGTAACGAACTTATGAGATCACAATGAAACCAATTGTAACAAAAATACGCCGTTACTGAGTAAAAAAACTGAAGAAGAAAGATATTTTGTAAAAACTTTTGATGGAAAACCTAAAACCACAATTAAAAATAAACGAAATCAATGAAACGGCAGTTTATATTCTCTCATTCAAACTTTAATGAGAATATTCCCATATTTTAATTCATCACGATGATTTATCCATAAAGTATAATATTTTATATTCTTACAGGTTTACAGGATAAATAAAACTCATAATAGGTTTCAGCGGTCACGAGTTTATATTTCTCAATTACCTAACTTTGGTAAATTCCAAAATACAACAATTATTCATTAATTTAAAACTTACTTGTTCTCAAAATATTGTATTTAAATAAAAATCAGTAAGTTATACTTTTAGTGATAAAATCACATTTAGAAACTCTTATTATTATAGTGTTTTTTATATTATTTTAAGTAATTTATACTTTTAATTTACACTTTTAGTGATAAAATCACATTTAGAAACCCTTATTATTATAGTGTTTTTATATTATTTTAAGTAATTTATAATAAGTAATTTATACTTTTAGTTTACACTTTTAGTTTATACTTTTAGTGATAAAATCACATTTATAAACCCTTATTATTATAGTGTTTTTATATTATTTTAAGTAATTTACACTTTTAGTGATAAAATCACATTTATAAACCCTTATTATTATAGTGTTTTTATATTATTTTAAGTAATTTATAATAAGTAATTTATACTTTTAGTTTACACTTTTAGTTTATACTTTTAGTGATAAAATCACATTTAGAAACCCTTCTTATTATAGTGTTTTTATATTATTTTAAGTAATTTATAATAAGTAATTTATACTTTTAGTTTACACTTTTAGTTTATACTTTTAGTGATAAAATCACATTTAGAAACTCTTATTATTATAGTGTTTTTTATATTATTCTAAGTAATTTATACTTTTAATCTACACTTTTAGTGATAAAATCACATTTATAAACCCTTATTATTATAGTGTTTTTATATTATTTTAAGTAATTTATAATAAGTAATTTATACTTTTAGTTTACACTTTTAGTTTATACTTTTAGTGATAAAATCACATTTAGAAACCCTTATTATTATAGTGTTTTTATATTATTTTAAGTAATTTATAATAAGTAATTTATACTTTTAGTTTACACTTTTAGTTTATACTTTTAGTGATAAAATCACATTTATAAACCCTTATTATTATAGTGTTTTTATATTATTTTAAGTAATTTATAATAAGTAATTTATACTTTTAGTTTACACTTTTAGTTTATACTTTTAGTGATAAAATCACATTTAGAAACTCTTATTATTATAGTGTTTTTTATATTATTCTAAGTAATTTATAATAAGTAATTTATACTTTTAGTTTACACTTTTAGTTTATACTTTTAGTGATAAAATCACATTTAGAAACCCTTCTTATTATAGTGTTTTTATATTATTTTAAGTAATTTATAATAAGTAATTTATACTTTTAGTTTACACTTTTAGTTTATACTTTTAGTGATAAAATCACATTTAGAAACTCTTATTATTATAGTGTTTTTTATATTATTCTAAGTAATTTATACTTTTAATCTACACTTTTAGTGATAAAATCACATTTATAAACCCTTATTATTATAGTGTTTTTATATTATTTTAAGTAATTTATAATAAGTAATTTATACTTTTAGTTTACACTTTTAGTTTATACTTTTAGTGATAAAATCACATTTAGAAACCCTTATTATTATAGTGTTTTTATATTATTTTAAGTAATTTATAATAAGTAATTTATACTTTTAGTTTACACTTTTAGTTTATACTTTTAGTGATAAAATCACATTTATAAACCCTTATTATTATAGTGTTTTTATATTATTTTAAGTAATTTATAATAAGTAATTTATACTTTTAGTTTACACTTTTAGTTTATACTTTTAGTGATAAAATCACATTTAGAAACTCTTATTATTATAGTGTTTTTTATATTATTTTAAGTAATTTACACTTTTAGTGATAAAATCACATTTAGAAACCCTTATTATTATAGTGTTTTTATATTATTTTAAGTAATTTATAATAAGTAATTTATACTTTTAGTTTACACTTTTAGTTTATACTTTTAGTGATAAAATCACATTTAGAAACCCTTCTTATTATAGTGTTTTTATATTATTTTAAGTAATTTATAATAAGTAATTTATACTTTTAGTTTACACTTTTAGTTTATACTTTTAGTGATAAAATCACATTTAGAAACTCTTATTATTATAGTGTTTTTTATATTATTCTAAGTAATTTATACTTTTAATCTACACTTTTAGTGATAAAATCACATTTATAAACCCTTATTATTATAGTGTTTTTATATTATTTTAAGTAATTTATAATAAGTAATTTATACTTTTAGTTTACACTTTTAGTTTATACTTTTAGTGATAAAATCACATTTAGAAACCCTTATTATTATAGTGTTTTTATATTATTTTAAGTAATTTATAATAAGTAATTTATACTTTTAGTTTACACTTTTAGTTTATACTTTTAGTGATAAAATCACATTTATAAACCCTTATTATTATAGTGTTTTTATATTATTTTAAGTAATTTATAATAAGTAATTTATACTTTTAGTTTACACTTTTAGTTTATACTTTTAGTGATAAAATCACATTTAGAAACTCTTATTATTATAGTGTTTTTTATATTATTTTAAGTAATTTACACTTTTAGTGATAAAATCACATTTAGAAACCCTTATTATTATAGTGTTTTTATATTATTTTAAGTAATTTATAATAAGTAATTTATACTTTTAGTTTACACTTTTAGTTTATACTTTTAGTGATAAAATCACATTTAGAAACTCTTATTATTATAGTGTTTTTTATATTATTTTAAGTAATTTACACTTTTAGTGATAAAATCACATTTAGAAACCCTTATTATTATAGTGTTTTTATATTATTTTAAGTAATTTATAATAAGTAATTTATACTTTTAGTTTACACTTTTAGTTTATACTTTTAGTGATAAAATCACATTTAGAAACTCTTATTATTATAGTGTTTTTTATATTATTTTAAGTAATTTACACTTTTAGTGATAAAATCACATTTAGAAACCCTTATTATTATAGTGTTTTTATATTATTTTAAGTAATTTATACTTTTAGTTTATACTTTTAGTGATAAAATCACATTTAGAAATCCTTATTATTATAGTGTTTTTTATATATATTATTTTAAGAAAAATTTAAAGTTAATTACAATCGTCATCCAGGGGTACTGAAATTGAGCTGAAATATTATCGTATGCCAACAGAATTATATGTGTGCCTACTTATTGTGAGAATACTTATATTTTACAATACGTGCGGTCGCCGCGGTTTTACGTAATTAACTACAGGCGCGTTCATGCCGCCGTTGAGCCGCAACGACGTCGGTATTAATTAAATTATCGCTAATTTTTCCTGATTCCTATATTGATTTTCCATACTTTTATTTATTTATTACTGAATTATCGTCACAAATTTGCCGTCAAGCTTCAATATCAATTACACAAATATTTCCGTTTAGGTTTTCCTCAAAAGAACACATCCGCACTACATCGTAATTTGTCTGGGTTCCCTTAAGTTAGGTCAATAAACAATATTGAACTCTATTATTTATTTGAAAGGTCAAATGTTCACTCAATATTCGTCGTGTCGTGCGTGAACTATCGGAGTCTAAAATAACTCACGGGAAATTACCGTGACGCAACTAGTTACACAGACAAACAGTGCTGCCCGTTATTTTCAAAGAATTTACATTACAACCTAGATTGATAATGAGTTCATCACAGATGTCATTTACTTATATTTTTGGTTATAAATATGCGCTAATGAAAACATTCCTTTAGGCGTGCGCTGAATGCCCGTTACAAAATTTTAACGTGACAGTTTTTGTTAATTCGCAAACAATTCCAGATTCAGAAGTCAACAAGTAAATCCAGCGAAAACGAATTTACGAATTAAACTATAACACTACTTATTAGGGTAACATTATAAGGAAAAGCAAAATCCATAAAATCAAAACTGGCGGAAAATTGTCTTTCCTATGTTCTATAAGTTACATATCATCCGGTAAATATTCAACTTCCGCACTATGAAAATATTTTTATAAGGCGGACAATGTCGCCCATTTTGGTAGCCATTATCTCTCAAAAAGCTTCTCAAAAAGCTCTTACGTTGAAAGTTGCAAATGGCTGTTTGTCCTTTAGGAAACTCACGTAAGTATGTTAAATATTTTAAATTAGATACTTTAGCATTCACGAGACTGCCATACTCTTGTAATTTTATGTTCAGTACGTTTTGCTGTAATGCCGTGTGAATACGCTATTTATAATCGCTGTAAAATAATGTTATGTACGCGCGATGTGTCATAAAAGAGTTTTAATTTCATAACCAATACAAAACCCACCGAGACCAGTAAAATATTTTCTGTATTATATTAGTTTATTATTTCTATGTAACAAGGAGAAATTTAAACTCTAGTCGCCATTACACTGCCATTGAGAATTCGTATATCTTTCAAATTCTTCAAATTTAAAGTGCTATGCGTCTTAAAAACTTCACTGGGTATTGGTACTATCGATTGATATAGAATACGACTCACGCGTTTCTATATATTTATTAACGACGTCTGACCTTTCGATAATACAATGTGAATAATAATCAAGTCTCAATATTACCATTTGCGCTACCATTTTTTTCTAACATCCGTAACGTAGCGGAATCTGAGCGAATGATTACATTAATAAGTTTCAATTGAAGGTACAATTTCCTCTAATATATTTAAATAAGTACCACATCCTCCAATACAACACTGCGTAGTCGATTTCTTAGAAAATAAACTCGATTCAAAGAAAACTGAGGAGGAAAATAAGGAAACTCGCATTCTCGATTCGACCTTTAATTGACATCCGACAAGAAAAAGACAGATGAGGTCGAGCCGGAAGAAAGGAATAAAAGATTTTCCGCCCGACAATTATGGAGTAGGTCCCTGTCACTTTTTATTCCTTCTTTTCAGGATTAAAAAATTTACGTTGACTTCGAATGTTGTGGCAAAAAGTCTCTATTTTCATTGAAATATGTTTTTATTATTTCAGACGCGAAATTAATAAGATTAATGAATTAGGTGTTACCCTAATTCATCTAATTATATCAATAACCACAAATTTTAATTGCCAATTTTATGTGAATTTTAATATTTAGAATTTATGACAGGTACGATCTACTTAATTTAATTGTACAACCTACTTAAATTAATTATAATTGTATAAATATATTCATTTTACAATACCCGTAACTTGCGGAGTGAACTTGACCGAGTAATAGATAAATTTTTTGAAATGACGATATATAAGTTATTACGTGGTATTTTTAAAGAATTGTAAGAATAATACTATTCCAAAGGTATTTTAATATAAATTTATTTAAACATCAGCAATATTAAGTTAAAAATTGAAATCTATATATATGACAATATTCAGTAATGATGGATTAACAAAAGATTAATTTGTTATTTACAGTTACTTATTTATATTTCCGTAAAATTGTATTTTTAGAAATAAAACTCTCACCGTAAAGAAATTCAAGTTGTGTATTCAACATGTCTGGAAACACATGTCTGGAATCAACGAAATATAAAAATTCTTACCTAAAACAGGACCCTTGGAATATAACACTTGTGTAACTGGAAAAATGTTTACAGAAAATTACCAAAAATTACATGTAATCTACCTAAAATTCGAACGTTATTCAAAAAACAAATAACGCGGTTAGTTTACTTAAGTCTAATATTTCCTATTTCTCCTCAAAAATTAAAACGTTACACAAGATTAAACTCAAATACACAAGATTAAACTCAAAAATAAGAATATTTCTAATTCGCGTTATCGACGCCAATTAACCAATAAGGGCTTGTCCAACAGAAGTTACGTTTATATTTTTGCAGTAATCAATATGGATTAATAGAACCAAAAGTTTGGCTACGATCCAAAGTTAATTTTCTATTGAATAGAAAGTGAAACGTTACCTTTCTGTCCAGTTCGTTATTAATTAACTCATAATTCGATAAGTAACATATACCCCCGGAGAGATATTTTACGAAAATTGAAATAATTTCATCAATTTATCTTCATAAGTAATTTATCTGTAAGGTTTTTCCGATATTCCGTTTCGCAATATTTTTCCATCTAACTCGATTTTTCGCCGGCACTTTCACTTCACTCCAAGATTTTTCTAGTTTTATTGCGGCAGAAAGCTGGGAAACTCTTAACTAATTATCTTAATAACGATCTTTAAATATGAAAGTCCAGTGTTAGTAGTTCAAAATTTCATGTTGATTTTGAACTAAATATAGTTTAAAATAAATAGTCCCCATTCCATTATCCGTGAGTAAAACTATCGTAAAAATAAAAAAGGGCCTTGTTGCGTGAGCAAAATTTGAATTTTTTACAGTAATGTAAGGCTGTAGACGACATTCATTTCAACTCGATATGTCAAACTATTTCTGATAAAAAGGAGAATTAACCGATAGACGGATGGACCGGCGGACAATCAAGTGATCCTATAAAGGCCCTTTTTTAATTTAGAGAGCAGAGCCCTAAAAAGGCTCGTATATTTTTCTACCAAAAGTAACTGGACAAAACAAAGGCTATAAGAGCATTACAAATGCATTAAATTCCACTGTTTAAATTTATAACACTCAAAAGATTATTAAAGATTTCAACAAATATTAAAGAATTCAACTACTTTTATTTCCCAAAGATTCGATTTCAATTTTCCGATAAATCTCCTGATTTACTCGAAACTATAAAAATACTTGATAGTACTCGAACTATACCTAACATACATGACTCAATGTTTTCAAAATTACTTTTTATTTAAGTTATTGTTCTATAACTTAAAATACAAAAAATATATCTACTATACGACAATTAAATAGAGATCATCGGTAGCTTCTATAAAATGACTAATTTGCTAAAATATATATTTAATTACCAGTACTAAAGATGCTACAAATAATTTTCTCAGAAATATTCTCTAACGAACTGATCTCTTATAATTTATAATACGAGTATATTATTAAGTCTTAAAGAAATTCGAATAAAGACTGTTCTATCGATTCCACTGCCGCAGGCTTACACACAAGCTGGTAGTATTTATATTTTCAAATACATGTCTTTAAATTAAAAAGGGAAAATTAGTAATAAAAGCTAATCATAAAATAGACCGAATATTTTTCACATTATAATATACAATCCAATATATAGGCAAACTGAAACATAACCGCGACAGAACCGCTCCACATTAATTCACCATAAAACATACACAAGTACGCTTGAATCAACTGTCCGCAGCTCGCACGAACCTACTCCATTTGCAGCATGAAATCTAATCCGAATAGAGCTACGCCACAATCGCACTCGGCGTCGGTAAGATAAAGCTATAAGCAATACGATACCGGCACAGATTCACAGTCAGTTCACTCAAACAACAAAGTCGCTCAAGCTGACATCCGGCCGAGTCAACCAAAGCCTTATTCGCTCTAACGGAACTTTTCACGCGACCTATTCCAGTATTAAACGCTTTTCATAACGTTATTACGCGTTTCAGTTGACATTTTTCCTGGCCGTAAATTGGTTGAGAATTAAAATGTATGAAACTTCTAATATTCTATACTCGAACGATAGGAGGTGGACGTTAGCCGTGCTAAAATTTGTATATATTTGTATAGTACGCTTATCAATAACACTAATACATACGAAACTTGAAATTCAATAGAGAATTTAAGCGTGGCATCTATATTTGCCAAGAACATTTTTTGTCACAATTTCAGCTGTAACAAAAAAAAATTATCGCGGCTTCGTAAGCACAGAACTCTGAAAAACGTAAGGATGTCCATTTTTATAAGTAATACTATTAACATTGCTGTAAGTTAAAAAATGGAAATACAACAAAAAATTTCAGTTAAGAATAATTTTCTCAGTACTTAGGTACAACAAAATTTCCCTACCCCTCCTGCACCATGTTCATTTCATCTCTGCCCGTGCTCATTTCGCCAATATACATCCGGTTGAAAATTTAATTGCACGATTGAAATTACACATAGCGCCATCTATTGACGTATTAATATACTATTCATCAGTTTAATTACTACGCGTCGAATATATTGGCCCTTCTTTCTTGTGCTGTTGTTCTAATGAAATCTAAAGGAATCTTTGAAAATATTAAATTTGCATATCTTCTGATCGAGTGAAACTAAATGTTACTGCAATTTGACTCCTACGACAGACAAACATTTCAAATATAATCTTAATGCATCCTCCTTTATCCCCAAAATTATTCTTTTCGCATACATTTCAATGCAAAGATACGCAAAGCTACATTTTTATTAGATGTACAAATATGAATGCTGCTATCTCCATAAGGTGCAACGTATTACTTACTAGTGATGAATATTTAGGTCTAAGAATCACAGATATCGAGAAATCTCTGACTTGATTTTTATTTTCGTTAATTGAAATTGTGTATTTTTTGTACTTGTGAAATAAAGTAATTTTAAAATGGAGAAAATACAAAGAAATTAGAAAGAAAAATTTTATATATAATGATGTTTCCAATTGCTTTATATTAATTAATTAAAATATCGAAAGTTATTTCTGCAATTATTAAACTACTTTTAATACTCATTTTAATTTGTTTTTCATTAATTGTATGTGTGTGTACGTGTTTACATTTAAATATTTCATTACCCATGTCCATGAGAAAAAATCTTAAAAAAACCTTTATACTTCAAGCATAATCGATGTACATTTGAAATAATGCCCGCATTGTAGAATGTTCAACTCCCAACAAGGAGTTTATTTGTAAATCGCGTTTATCGATTCGACGTTGCGGCGCGGCCTACAGTGTGCCTATACTGCCCTACATTTAATCCTTTAATGAATGTTGAAATATTGCAATCTCCAGAACCCGATGAGAAATAAGAAAATTTCACTATTTATAATTATCTTATTTTGGCTCTGGAACTCATAAATATGCCACATTTTCGGTCTTAAAAAATTTACCATATATCCGAGTATCGTTCTCGTCTTAAAAGGTTAAAGATTTGTGATAGACGCAACCTTCATCTTCTATATTTTGTATATAATATCCTCAATAATCCCGTTACACCTTTATACCTTAAATCTAGATTCCAATACCTGTCATCCCACGACCTCGAACTACGATCCAAAAATAAGTATATCCTTCTAATCCCTCAACGTAAAACAAAATTTTATTTTTGATTGTGGAATGAACTGACTACAAATATACAAAGTGTGCCCTCGTTATCTGCGTTCAAAAGTCTTCTGAAAATACATTATACATAATTTGGCAGATCCTAAACCATTCCATTATTACCCATCCTTGTCCCTCCCTACTCCTAAAGTGTCGTTTTGCTTTGGTTTTTAATTAATATTATTTTATTATCACATAATATTATATATTTTATATTTTAAGTAGAATAAATTAATATTTAAAAATCACTTACAATCTGTCATAGCACTTAATGTTCTCATTCAATTCATTGTGGTTGACTGTAAGAGATTTCTCTCGTAGCGATAAATCTGCCACTATATATGCCACTGTATACTTAGTTTTCTAAGCTTGCAGATATAATAAATAAATAAATAAATACATTTCGCTAAATCAATTTAACGACACCTTATTATGTTATTCCGAAACTTGCTTGCAAATATATACAACAAGAGACATAACAGCGGCGGAAACATTAAGTATCCGAACATCTGTCTGAAAATCTCTTTCCGTTTTTAATTTCTTTATGATTGATCATAAATTTGATCTTCAGCAGGCAGATGGCGATCCGCGGTCTCCATCGTATAATGCGTATTATTATAACCTGTCGCCCGCCGCATTTTACGCGATCGTTTTTTATGCCTCGTCTTTTTCGCTTGCGATCATGATTTTGCTTAATGGTGGACGCGAATAATCAATTAAGACATTTTCTATCCAAATAAAGCTAATATAAAACACTTAGTTTATGTTACGAATAGGGTAAGTAGCTATCTGAAAATTTGCTACTTTTAGTAAAAATTGATGAAAATAAAATAGTAAAAGCCATCAATGGAAAAGTTATGAAAATTGATTAAAAAATAAGGGACTTATTATCTGCTAAATTTAATAGTGGACATAGATTGGGGGTATCTCCCGTCTTATTTACTTTGGTCGAATACAATGAGCACTGTCATAAAAGACATCACAAATTCGTTCGTAAACGTTAAATTCAAAGTTTCATAACTCGGTTAATTTTAAAAATTTGCCAAAATTTTTAGAATGTACATTAAAATTATGATTTATGAAACAAAAAAATTGTCACATACCCTGTAGCATGCTAAACCAGGTATAAAACGATTTCATGACAATTAACATTTTTAAAGTGGTTTGCAAATTAAATTTCACGATTTCCGAATGGCACTGTCTGCATGAACTCCTTTGAAAAGGGCTAGATTTATGAACAAACGTACATATGTAACATTTATTTCGATATATTGTAATTGAAATAGCAGAGTTGAAAATGATATTTTAATAAAAATAAATTGCCATTTCGCCCTTCATTAAAAAATAACGATGCGAGAGATTCATGAGGTTACAAAAATTAGATCATTTTTGTTACAAGATCCTCTAGATAAACCTGATATCTAAGCATCTGGCACCTGGTCTGCAAATTTCCTTTATTTAATAACAAAACTAAGATAATACACAACTATAATCGCTTGTAAAGTTAGAAGTATACAAACACAAGTACCTTAAAGGTTCTTTGTCTGAAAAAGAAAAAAACAAACTAAAGTAGAATTTTTCATGCATTCGTCCAGAGATCCGTCCAGTTTGAGATAGAGTTAAAGTTTGCTGACTCGCATTTTTCGCAATAGTAAAAAACAAAAAAGGTATTTTAAGAATATTGATGGTGGGAAGCCCAGTATAAAAAAGCTTCTTATTCCGGTCATTTCGAGTACCAATTAAGAGGACAAGCTCGTTGCTGGCTAGATTGCCTTTCACTCTTTGCCTTGCTCGATATCGCTCTTTTTCTCTAATGTATTCATGTAATTATTTCATATGATGGTCCTGATATCCGAAATGCGTTTCAGCCAGATATTCCAGTGATTTTATTTTCCAAAAAAAAAGAGAAGTGGTAACGGCAAGATTGGCCATCGCCCATATAATGTGTGACATGATATGTGAGATGGCCGACCTTATTGGTTAACCTAGTAGAGGTTATATACAATAAGGGTTATACATCAGTAAATGTTACATTACCGAGAAATAATATCAATACATGGAAAGCAAGGTGTATTACAAATTACATTCATATCAATTCCCCAATGGTTTTCTAATCACATAAAGTAATTAAATTCCTTCGAAATCATAGTTTTATACTGATAAACTAACTAAAATTAAACGAAGTACAACAAACTACAAATTATATAAGAATGAATTAATAAAAATATATTCTAAATAATAATAATATATTCTATATTTAATGGACTTGACCATATTTTACACACATGTTTTTCGATTAGACAAGTGTTCAGAAATGTGGGTTTGTAAATATTCTCAATATACTTTCAATACAAGAAACTTTAATGCAAAATTATATTAAATAAATTATTGCAGTTTTAATTCTCTGATCATAGACAAGCGCTACGTTCTGAAAACCTGCCCCTTCCTTTTTCCCAAACATCTATTATTTTCATTGAAAATTATTTCTGTATCTAAAGTGCCGAGCTTTGGACTCGTGGTTCTGACGGGTTCCTGGAAAGCTACAAAAGCTTCCAAATGTCGTTCAAAATAGTCGCTTCTCTCGTAATTCCAATAGAAAGAAAATTTATCATCCGATAGAAAGCAAAATATTCACAAAAGTCTATTTTTATTACCATTGTCCTATAACTTTTCGAACTAAAGTACTACCGATGGAGATTTTGAGACATAATTTATAACGGCTAAACAAAGATCCATATAAAAACGAAGCTCTTGGAACATAGCCGGAAAGAAAATTCTTAAATGTAACTAAACTAAATTAATCTTCTTATAAAATAAATAATCTAATTATATCATCTAAAAATTGATCACCAACATGCTTACTCTTTTTCTATCTCCATTAATTCACTTCATTATCACTACTCTTCTTCTATGAATCTTCAAAATACAGACCTTGCTACAAAACAAAAAATAATTTATGAAATCCGACTTTTGTTTTCAGAGATCAGCGTAAACAAACAAATAGACAAACAAACTTTTTGGCTTTATATGTTAATACCGAAATACAGATACTATAAATCTATGTTTAGCAAAGCTGTGTGATCACCGTAACGTCACATAGGCACAAATTTGAATTTTATATCGATTCATAAATGGGATAATCACAAAGTTCGAGTTCAGTGATCCCACCCTCCGCACATCCTCACCGTATCATTCCAACCACGAAGGCTGCCAAGAAAACTGTGCGGATAAAGATCGGTCACTAATGAGGTGAACAGTTTCGCTGAATGCCAAGGCGATAAATCTCCGCTGAACACGAACTGGCCTTTGATCAATGGGTATCGTTTGAATTGGGTCGGCGTACATCCAGACTTCATAGAAATTATTCACGAGCACGGGACCATGTTTCCAATTTCGACTTGTTTGTTCTTATACACACGTACTGTATAAATATTTTTGTGTACATTGATTTATATATGTACACGCACTGTAGAATGTGGAATAAAATTTGTTGATTCGATTGGATAGAAAATGTCTGAAAAAAATAAAAATATAAAAAAGTGGCAGCGATGCAACGCCAAAGCACTTTAGAATTATATGTGGAATATAATTTATAGATTCGGTTGGATAGAAAATGTCTGAAAAAAAAATTTAAAAGTGGTGGCAAAGCAACGGTAAAGCAATGTAGAATTCTATGCGGAATATAATTTATAGATTGGATTGGATAGAAAATGTCTGAAAAAATTTTAAAAATGCGTATTTATCACAACGATACATAATGTACGTCTCAGACGCTACATATGAACAAAATCTCTTATGTTCTTTATTTTTTAAGAAGTTTCTCTTCTATCACGTGTACGGTGCTGCACGCGCAATTTTATATATTTCCCATATCCTTCACAACAATTTTAATAGTATATTACTCCTAAATAAGTATACCTGCCAGTGTCGTATGAGATATTTTATATTTTGAGTCTCAGTTATAATTGCAGTTAGAGATTTTAATAATTATTCGACGTAGTATTTCAAATAATATTGAAAAATAGTCGAACGTCGGTAACATCGCTCTACTTCAATCGTCAATATTTAGTGTTATTAAGCGTTTTTAGAAATAATATAATGTGTGACATACCCACACACAGATACGACCTCATTCGATTAACTGTTCTATTTTTTTTTCACCAAATATTAAAATAGGCCTTACTCGAAAATAAGAACTTAATAACTATGCAAGAAAATTGCATAAAAGATCTTAAAATTACATAAAAGATCGTAAAATCGATCGGATGCAACTAAGC
Organism: Druceiella hillmani; assembly: GCA_039881145.1. Lineage (NCBI taxonomy): Eukaryota > Metazoa > Arthropoda > Insecta > Lepidoptera > Hepialidae > Druceiella > Druceiella hillmani. Next base: position 5,766,323 of record JAYKKI010000104.1, read on the forward strand.
ATGTTAACATATCGCATAAACCAAACGATTAGATATGAGACTACATATGTTACCGTAGCAGGATTTAATATGTATAGTATATAAGAAGGTGTTAGCGGAGAAAATTGCCATTTTCCACACGTTATTCGCGTGTTCTACGAAAACAAGGTCCAAAGTGACGTAGTTTTCAACATTTATTTTATAAGACAACTATGTTTAAAAAAATGCAAACTAGCAATAGTGCCGCAACTTTTGAAGTATAATTACGCGCCGCTACAGTTTTCCTTTTAATAGAGTTCACGAAATTTGGAATAGATGGCGTTACTTATGACGTCTTGTTTCGTACGAATCTTTTTCTTTATTATATTACATAGTGTGAATAAAATCGGATTGATGACGTAAGTTTCTTAAGAGTCAGTTTCTTTTTTTTCTATGGGTGAATTTGGCCATACAAAATCATATGAAGTTTAATTAGACTTTATAATGCTACTGTTTCCGAGAAATAAAAAGTGGAGAATTGAAATTACTTTATGACATTTTCGGTCTACGATTATAAGTTTTTGAGGCATAAAGACGCAAGATATATTATATAGCATTGCGATCTCTGATTACGAGCTGGAAGTTATAGTTCGACGTCAAAAAAGTGTTCCAATATTTAAAATTATATTCGCAATATACGTGTTGTAATCAAACTTAACAATAACATTGTATTGAACTTACATGAAAAATGCTAGCAATATTTTTTTAAAGTTTCATTTTATATCTAATCACCACAGCATTGAAATCAACCAGTTTCTCAAACTCTCAACGCGTACGGCCCTTCCCGGTCCTCTTCAAATTTGAATACTCCGAACGTTAACAAAGATAATTTAATAAGCGCAGTGCAAGCGCCAGCATCAAAGCGCTCTTCTAACTTCATTACCGAGCCAAACTGAACCTAGCTAGCTTACCACTGCCCAACCAACCATTTATGTAATTTTCCATGTCCGAACTCGCGGAAGTGAATTACCGCACGCCTAATCAAGTTAATTACGGAGTGTGCATTTCATAATTCGTCATCACGGATATGTTCGCATTGTATGCGCACTGTCTGGTTAACGCCGCGGTGCATCGTTCCTGTTCCCAATTTGCTCTGCGCTCCGTGGCCAACTGCGGGTGTTAATTTAATCTGCACAGATTTAGCTTGAAAGCTTCCAGTAAATTAAACTAACCTTGTTACTATATACGGATCTGTTAAACATACAGAATCATACTTTATAAAATTTGTACCTGTACTAGGCGGAATTTGGACTTTCGGGCCTCAAATACAGACATACATATAAAATATAATACGTGCTCCGTGAGCCACATGGCCACAAAATGAAACTATCGTAGAAATGTCGTTTCTCATTTCTACGATAGTTTCATTTTGATTCATAAAAACTAAATTAAAAACAGTGGTTAATATAAAATAGGTTGCACATGTTTTTAAGCGTTTGTTATGGCAGTATTATTTTTATGGCAGTAACGCCAAGCTTATCAAGTTATATTATTGCGTTTTTATGACAATATACTGAATTTATATTAAGGATAGTTCTTTAAATATTAATAGTTATCAATTGCAAAAATATTATTTCTGCAATATACTTCCAAAAATATCACAAAACATCGTTCGTCTAATGTACACGAAACTATAACGTCCAAATTTTATCATGCGTAATGATGTTTAATTCTTTGAAAATGTTTACATAAAGCAACCAATAGATGGCGTTATGAAAGCGTTATATGCCGGTGAAACAAATTAAAGAAAGAAATACTTAAATATGTCATAAAATTAACTGAAATTAAAACAAATGGATATCGTTGCATTAAAAAGAAACTTTTTCACGATATCTACACAAATATTTAATGATAATCAAATTATTTTATAAGTGTATTACAAAACAATGTTTGAATTTTGACAAAGAAGATTTAAATCTTTTTAGTAGTAGTTGTATGACTAAATTTTGCGTCAGTTTTTAAAGCATTTTTGATTATTTTTGTTATTCAGTAAATCGTTAATTAAAACTAAACTGGCGAGGAAGGAAAAAGTGACTAATCTTAACAATTGACCGTGTTTTAACGTAATGTATAGATAAAAGCAGTAACACTGGGTTGTGACGTCATTTTCCGTAATGCTTATTATATTTTACGAGAGTGAATGAGATAATTCCATTAAATTGATAAGCTCATAACCCGCTTATTTTTTAATAAATTTTTATCCAATTTTAATACATATTGGAAAAATTTTTGCCTCTATTGTAAAGGTGTTCGCTAAATATTACGAACAGTTGAAAATAGAGTATCGATATTGAATACATTTTTCATATCGCTATTATATATATATATATATATATATATATATATATATATATATATATATATATATATATATATAATACCGCAATCTGATTGATTCGTCCCGAAATATTCAGAACTATTCCTTTTCCAACGGTTTCTCTATCTCTTAATAAATTAAACTTTCTTCGTAATTCCACCTTCAAAGGTATGAAAATGGCGGTGGAAAATTCTATGAATACTTCGAAACAATTAAAGTTAGAGACATGGCATTTAAAGAAACCCCTATGTCAGTTTCTTTGGAAAATCGAAAATCTTAAAATATTGTACAAAAAAATTGAAAAAAACAAAATTCTGTCGTAATGTTTTTTAGCCCGTGTTTTATAATTTTATTTTTCACAACTAAGTGAAAGTATGTGATTTAGTATTATTTCTACTATATTTAAATTCTTTACCACGACCCAGGTTTCGTTGTATTACAACCTCATTATAAAAATCTTTACCAATTGTCCACTTGAAGATGTTGTCATACAACGGAACCTAGGCCGTGGTAGAGGATTTAAATAAAGTAGATATAATACTACATCACGTGTTTCATTCAGTTGTGACAAATTAAATAATAGTTATTTGACAGAATCAAAAGAGTAATAGTGGAGTAATTAAAGCACGTTTACGACAACAAACGCAAACCAAACGAAATAACCTCCGTATAAACGTGTTTTAACCTATAAAAAAATGACACACAAGCCACTCGACTTCAGGCACAACACGTCCGCTCTATAGCCTTCGTGCTAGGCTCACAATAGGTAATATTTCAACAAAATCGACAACAAAAAAGGCACAAAGCATCTCGGAGCTAAGAGTTTCTTCCTGTTAATGTGCCGTCGCAAGGACAGTAATTGATGTCGCGTAACAACGTCCGACCCGAATGAACACAAAAACTCCATTAAAACAAACTTTCGGGTAGAGCGTTTGGGCTAACGAAATATTCGCTGCGAGACTGTCATTTATTGAATTAATCAATGTAACTCGGCGCTGTACGTAATTATGGTCATACAAAAGGCGTGACGCGACTTTGACGGAATGCCCAACGCCGGAGATTTGTTTTCCGTGCAATGAGGACTAATGACACGGCAATAACTGAAGACCGAACGAAATCGACCTCTATTTCCGGTTAAAACCGAAAGTACAAGACCGATTTCAATTCGTTATACATATACATATATACCATATATATATATATATATATATATATATATATATATATATATATATATATATTGTAATAAAAATATCTATATTATAGGACACTAGAACATAATAAGCGCAATAGACAAGCAAACCGTGGATTCAGATTACTACAAGCCAAGTCAATATTAAAAACTGCGAATTACATAAAAAGTAATAATAGTCTTTACATTACGTTTGTTAAAATGTTTCCGTTTATATTATGTAATTTCAAAAAAACATATTACAAAACGGAGAGAAAACAAACTTTAAAGATATCAAATCTTTAAAATCGGCATTTAGTCGACTTCCATAATGGCACCTTTAACAACAGCAGCACATATTGTTCTATTCTGATATTACAAATATTCGAAATTTACACAACCAAATCCATTAATGTTTCACGTCGACTCAATACCGCATATATGTTTCAAACTTTGACGATTTTCAAGTTCCAGATATAAATAACAAGTATATTTTTACTATAAACGATTTTCATCGCGATGATCTGGCAGAAAAATTTTGAGCGTAATGAACTTTTTACAAATGGAACAGAAAATCTCGCTCCGTTCGTTAAAGTAATTAATCTTGTCAAGATTTTAGACATATACCTTTTATTAAAATATTTACAAGATGTTTTAAATATTTCTCTGAAGTTATGCCCACAAACTTGAAATTGTGTTTCTCTTGCTTGTTTCTCTTGGCACTTGTGTTTCTCTTGGCTTCTATCTGCTAATTAATAAAGGATTTCTCTAAATTCGAATTGAAAAGACATGGAAATGGAGCCTCAGATTGTATTTGAATTTATAAATTATTAAAGATAGACACATGTAAAATATTCAAACTATCATCTCGACATAAAGAAAAATCTATTTCAACGTTTTTGGAAAAACGCCAAAAATTACATAAAAAGGGAAATAAACGGACAAGTAGATATACACACACATACATATAAATAAACTAACACTTTATAACTATCAGTTTGCAATATGTCGTTTATATAACCAACAATTTGGAATCTAAGTTCTATAATAAAAACCTATTCCCTTTCTTCTGTATTAATCGGCAAAATCGGTTTACTGCGAAAAGACGGCAAAAGAAGGATATTCTACGTAAGAAGTTACCGAAGTCTGTAAAATACTTAAAATATTTATTAATAAACTCTCGTTACTCGCGTTTAAGCGAAAGTCTAGTCGTAGAAGGTAATATTTAGGATTAATTTAATGCGAAAAGGCTTCAAATCTATAATTTATGTAAGGCGTACATCTTACATGATTTCTGATGCAAAACTCATTCAAAATATTGTAAAGAAAGCATAGAAGTTTTAAATTAGTCGGTCACCAACCACAAATTTTTCCAAGACCATAACGTAATAGTTTTTTCCTCGGGTAGAAATTGTGATTTTCGCAAAATTGAATTTGAACATCTTTCTGAGAAAATTACTTCGTCAACTTCCCATTATCTGCTGCCGGTTGCCAGCGTCACGATCCATAGATAGCCAGCGTCACCATCCATAGATAGTGCTTCATGCCTATTCGCATTCAAGGACAGGCCTAAGCAAAATATAGCAGCTTAAAAACCTGTAAATTTACATTATTTTTTATACACAAAAACCATCATAAATACTCCCAATGAAAGTGAAAACGGCATTGAAGTCCATCGAGTAGAACTCAAGTTATAAGCGAACAAACAGACAGACAAACATTGTTATTATGTTTAATCGATCTTCAGTGAGTTTAATACAATGCACGTCATATTTTGTTTATTTTAATGAAAACTCCATGTACACGTTATTACTCCATTATTTTGAAAGGGAAACTACATCACTTAACTTCAAGTGGAATTATTGAAAGCTTCCGTTCAATATATTGACTTTAGCTGTGCAGCCTAGCCTGTGCGGCTAACCAATGAAATTTCTGTAATGACATTGCGATACGACTGGGCTTAGAGCGAAATAATGCCCCCACGTCGTACATCCGGCGCCGAGATTAATACACAATTAGCCACAGAGCTATACTTCACTGCATAGCGTACTTCATGCTACTCATAATGGGGATGGGGTTTATTAAATTCTATATACGAGTATCTGTATGCTTTCGAGGGACATCATTGTACTATTTAGTAAGCGATTTTAAGTACGCGTTTGCATAATATTTGTCTTTTATCATTCGAAAAACCGAGTACCAAAATAAATGTTTGCAAAACGTCATTATATTATACCGATAATCTTGAAAATACGCATAATACGTATATGTTCGTCTGCATTCCTTACGACTATGTGCCCGGTATGAAGTTTTATGAAGAGTATAATCAGAGCGTTAAAAAGTGTGGGTTTAGGTGGTCTCTCCGTGCAACATTTTTGCGCATCTTTACGGTGAGATATCAATAAGTTTATTTTGCATTTTCTAATGGCGTAATCGCAATGACGGAGTGTGACACATTTATTGGCATTTTCTTATGGCAAAATCGCAATGACAGAGTGTGACACACCTAATTTAGTGTCGTTCGCTTATATCTAGATGTAATCCTTAAATGTCATTATGGGTATTTGATGTCTTCTATCCTACAAAATTAAAAACTCTCTTTTAATCTTAACTTCTTAGTCCGACGTGAGATATCAATATGTTTATTTGGCATTTTCTTATGGCGTAATCGCAATGACGGAGTGTGACACATTTATTGGCATTTTCTTATGGCAAAATCGCAATGACAAGAGTGTGACACACCTAATTTAGTGTCGTTCGCTTATATCTAGATGTAATCCTTAAATGTCATTATAGGTGAATATTTGGTGTCTTCTATCCTACAAAATTAAAAACTCTCTTTTAATTTTAACTTCTTAGTCCGACGTTATTAAATGTTTTTAATTTTGTTGTATAAATTTGATCGTGTTCATTTGTGTTTTACTTGAAATTAAAATGTCAGCATTTCTTTATTAAAGAATTTTCCATTTACATTTAATGATATTGATATTTACATTTATATACAATGTTACCTATTTTATATATTCCAAGACAATAGTACTTAAGAATAAAATAAACTCCAGTCACGCATCGGAGCTGACACGCACAATTTTTTTAAATTAATTTAATGAACAGGCACAGTACACAACAGCATCAGTGCACGATGGCATTCGTCAACGAGATAACTTTGAACAGCTGTGATATTGCTTACAATTTATGCAGTCTTCATTTGCATTATATTCGTTGCAACTCGTTTTGAGTTACCTATATGTTTATATGGGTGATCCCATGGGAAAATTTTTCAATTAAAAAACTTATTAAGAAAATCTTATTTATTAATCAAAGAAAATTTTATGAAAAACCCACAATACAAAGAGCACATCAAATTTATTTATTCTCTTTTCTACAATATCGAGATTTAAAGCGCTTTGATTTATGAAATAACATTCTTGGGGTTTGGTCCCTCAAAATGGAAGATAGGAAACCATATAGGACCATCGCTTGTTCCTCTGTCCAGTCATCCATCTGTCTGTCTAAGCTCTTCTTCTTAGAAACGGCTTGAGATTTCAAGTTGAAATTAATATCGCGTATTAAAACTTATAGCCTTATATCGCGGTAAAATTTCACGCAACAAAAATATATAGTTTTTTATTCATACCAAAGATTAATGACTGATCATCAAAACTTCTAGGGCTCTTCCGGCCGACTTACAATTTTGAAAATCGTCCTAATGGGAGACCTTATAACATATAATCTTAAAATAAAAGAACAAAATGTAAAAGCCAATGAATTCTATTTCTATGTGTAATTATATATTTTCATAATTAGTTTGTTTTACGCCTGTGAAAGTATATATTTTACAGGTATGAAAAGAAACTAGACAATATATATATATATATATATATATATATATATATATATATATATATATATATATATAATAATGTTTTGTACCCTTAAACGTTTATAAATGCCTAAATTTGTACGGAACCCTCGCAGTGAGAGTTGTACTTTTAGAGTTGTAAATATTATATTTTACACTGCTCATATAACCCATGTGATATATAAAAAAAACCGCTCACAGAAAATGGCGCAAATTTTGCAAACGTAGTTCCCATTGTTAGCAATGTGGCTGACTCCAAATTGCTTCGAAGTCAGCCGAATTGCTAACAACTAAAACTGCGTATTTATTAAACGTCTTTTTATAATAAAGGACAATACCGAAGCATGTTTCAAACATACTTGCGACCTTGCCGGCGCGTTAGTACAAGCGACAAGCTGAATAAACAGTAGCAGTGACAAGACTAGCATAAGAAGCCAAAATATGGATGTGTACTAATAATATATTTGGACAGAAACGTTTCAATCGTTGCGAGACACAAAAGGTTATTAAGAAAAACTTCTAATATAAGAATCAATTATCTTGCCCACAAGACGACCGCAATCTGACGCTATCTACGTCATCTTGGTGAGAAACGATAAGAAGAAATAAAGAGAAAAGGTCTGATAGAAACATAAATAAGAAAATATATAACCAATATCTACGTAATATTAGAGCGATGTTGAATATGTAGAGATATATAGAGTCCGGCAAAATTCCATACAAGCTTGAACCCAGGTGTAGACAAGAATAGAAACGACACTATTATATTAAAAAAAGGCCAAGTGCGAGTTGGGCTTGCGCACGAAGGGTTTCATGGCACTAAACAATATTAAACTTATAAGTTTGTATTGTAACTGTTCTGGTTTTATATAATTTAATGTACACAATTAACACATATAGCCAAATTATTACTACAAGAGCAATCACTTACAGTCAACATTGAATACGTTGGAATATTTTTGTCAATTTTTTTTAGAATTTCGTGTCAATGTATTTGTTAGAGCAACACGTAAAATTATCTAGACCAATTTGAAGAAGATTTTCATTGGAATAATATTTACTATTAATATTACACTATACTATTTACCTTAACTGAGATTTCACTGGGGGAATTCAAACTAAAACTTAAGCCGCCTTTTGGTCTGATCGAATATTCCCAAAAGAATTTTTTGTCTGTCTATTTATGTATTTGCCTGTTCGTGAAAGCACTAATGGATCTTTTTAAATATAACTTTTAATGAGATAATACTTGGATTTCAAATTAAAATTTTCTTTCTTCCGATTAAATATTCCCTAAAGAATTTTTTGCCTGTCTATTTAGGTATTTTTTCTGTTCGTTAAATCACAACAAAAATGCTCTCAGGCTGATTTAAATGGGGTTTTTAAAATGTTTATACTTGATTTCAAATTAAAATCTACTTTTTGTTTCGAACGAAAATTCCTTAATGAAATTTTTGTCTGGTCATGTATTTGTTTGTTTGTCAAAGCATAACATGAAAACTACCGTACTGATTTAAATAGGTCTGGATTTCAAATTAGAATTTATTTTCTGTTTCGATTGGACCTTTCTTAAACAAATATTTTGTCTGTTTATGTATTTGTTTGTTTCTAAAAATATAACACGAACAGATTTTCATTCAAATAGGGCAGACCTATTCAAACAGGACATTCAGGAAATAATACTTGGATTTCAAATTAAAATCTACTTTTGTTCCGATGGAATATTACCAAATGAAATGTTTATTTGTCTGTTTATGTATTTGTCTATTTATTAAAGCATAACACAAACCCTATCGAACCGATTTGAATACGACTTTTAGTGAGATAATACCTTGATTTCAAAATAAAATCTGATTTCTGTTTCCAACGAATATTCCACAAATAATTGTTTATTTGTTTATGTATTCTTATGTCTGTTAAAGCATAATAGAAACACTAACGAACCAACTTAAATAGGACTTTTAATAAGATAATACTTGTCTTTCAAATTAAAATTTAATTTTTATTCTAATCAAATATACCCTAATCATTTATTGTTTTAGAATGTTTAAAATAGATAATACTGTATATAAATATCAATATCATTAAATGTAAATGGAAAATTATTTAATAAAAAAATGCTGGCAATATTATTATTTTCAAATAAAATACAAATGAACAAGAAACAATAAAATTAAGAGACTTTTTTTTAATTTTGTAGGATAGAAGACATCAAATATTCACACCTAATGACATCTTGATGTAAGCTAACAATAGTAAACTATGTGTGTCATATTCCCTCATTGATATTACACCATAAAAAAATTTTAAATAAACATATTGATATCTCACTCTAAAGATGCAGATACGTTGCGCGGGGAGGCCACCTAACATTTACACTTTTTTAACGCTCTAAACTTCTGATGTTACTCCTCATAAAACTTCATACCGAGCGCTATATATGAAAATCAGTTTTTCTCAGTTGTCGGATTGACAATTTAATTATATTGTTCAAGGAACTTATTTTTTTCTCTTTCTGTACAAGAATGCCACTTTTATTCTTGTAACATTCGGACCCAGCACTATAGAGACTTTTGTTATATGGTTAGTGGAATACTTAGATCATTTCCACACGAACGTTAGCACCGCGGCGTTGTTTAACTTCGCATATATAATGTGCAAATGTTTGAAAAATTTCATACGAATATACGAAACGCCGCTCTGAGCGGAGTAGAACAATAATCACGTCGAACGATAATCTCGTCCAACGATAATCGCGGCATCAACGTCACGTTCAACAAAGCTTCTGTTCAGACGGTACACGTTCGCATTGTCGATCCAACGTGTACACACGTAATACACAGTACAAATATTTTTTGCATCTAAATGATGGTCAGTAATAACTAATTTTAAAATATCGGATTTGTATACTACGAGACAAAAGAAAATAAGACAGATAATTAATTACTCTATCTTATATAAATATCCTATAAATATTGTATTGATATAAATTAATTAAAATTTCAATCTTTAAATCAATCGTATTTTTTCCTTTCAAGCATTGAAAATAATCGTATTACAGACGACACAAAATGATAGTAAAGAAAATTACAAAATTTGTTTACGATATATCGAAGTTGCTAATAGTATCTTCTCTGCAATACATATAAATGATCGCATATAAATCAATCGTATTATTTCCTTTCAAGCACTGAAAATAATCGTATTACAGACGACACAAAATGATAGTAAAGAAAATTACAAAATTTGTTTACGATATATCGAAGTTGCTAATAGTATCTTCTCTGCAATACATATAAATGATCGCATATACATAAACGAATCTCTGTGACAGGTGCATTGTTAACTTAAGCAAATGACTATTAAAAAATTTAATAATCGTTCGACTACATTCCTTAAATTAATTGAAAAATTATTTTAACTAGATAAAATATTTGGTAAAAAAACTCCATCTTCCCGATGTGAATGAATCCAATATTGTCTTTCTTTGCTTACTGACGACGTTTTAATACAATGTATACGTAAACGACAGTATGCTTTTCCGTTGTCCATCTTGCAAATGTCACGTGTCACATCGTTAGGTAATAGTTGATTGAATATCTGTATTAGCATTGGAATCGCGACGCTTTAAACGTCGCTCTAAGCGAGACAAGACGGCTGACATGACAATCCAGCGCTAATCGCCACGCCGAGAGTGCTCATGTGAGACGGCTCTTACACTATACTCATATGACTGCATTGTCGCGTGTTTACAACTTTTGAATATACAAATGTGTACTCCCATATTTCCCTACAATGTCGGCGTGTGATTTGAAATCATGGTAAATAATAACGCCAGCGAGTACAGTGTCAACACAAGCGCGTCGGTTGTACATCTCGACCTATCCTTGACGATCTGTCGGCACGCGATCAGCTTACACGAAACGAAACGAACGCTGGAATAGGCCAGTCATAATTAACTGCCCGTTATGATCGTAATTGAATAATAAATTACTGCGCAAGCGCCCACTGTGGTCATTTGTTGTGGCTGTTCAACGGTAATTATCTGCAAGAAAAAAGCATTAAACGACTCCAGCATGTGATATGGTACAATAATATTGTGTATTAAAATATAAAAGGGACGAGAGAGAGAAGTGTGGCTACATTTATACATTTCGTTGTAATATATTATTGTTTATTTGGAAAAGAGAGATGTTTATTTTATTAGTATATACAAATAATTAAGAATTAAAAATATATTATTAAAAAACCGAATCAGTAAAATCTAAAAAGGAAAAACAAGTTTTACTAAAGCTATTCATAATCCACACTTCATTCATTTTTTTAATTTCCTCAAAGTGTCGTATCACAATTTGGAAGAGACCAGTGTCTAATAGCAGTAATTCCAAGTCAAATCATGATTCCAAGTCAAGATGTAATTCCAAGTCAAATCATGATTCCAAGTCAAGATGTAATTCCAAGTCAAATCATGATTCCAAGTCAAGATGTAATTCCAAGTTAAATCATGATTCCAAGTCAAGACGTAATTCTAAGTCAAATCATGATTCCAAGTCAAGATGTAATTCCAAGTTAAACCATGATTATTATTATTAATTTCCAAAGAACATTGAAAAATGTTACAAACATTGACGAATACACACGTCTATAAACTTAACTGTCGTCAGTAAATAAAGTAAACGAATATTGGATGGAAAGTCGTACCACCTCTTACTTTTCACCTACCGAAGTGAAAAAAACCATTTTTATTATTTTTCCGTATACTCCTGAAGAGAGGATGTAAATAACACACCCTCGATTTCAAATAGAGCACTCTACCTTTACTTAATCAAAAAAACGTAAAAACACGTTTTTTTATATATTTATATTTTATATGAAAAAAGGAGGTGAAACTAGTCTTGCCAAAGTAATTTACAGATTGGAAACCTACATCATATTTGATGAAATCTAGAAAGGTTTACAAATGTTTAAACGAATAAGCTGCTTACGAATTTCAAAATGAAAAGCATCAAGGCATCACCATTACCATCATCGCTTTTTCACTACTTTCGAAAAAATACTCGGCAAAATCACCGAAAATTAAAAAGAAAATAGGAAAACAGATATTTCATTTTGAAACACAATACTTGGGAATTCTATAAAACGATTGCGCGATAATCGATTAATATTTTCATCTTAAAAACCTTAAACGCCCTCTACACTACTTGTGAAGTTACTTCGACGTAGCGCTCATCGAAGTTGATCGTAGTCTGAAGTACGTCTGAAGTACAGTCTGAACAAAGCGAATCGAAGTACCCCCGTACACTATTCTCTTCGCCTAACTTCGATCAACTTCGCGAGTAGTGTAGTGCAAGTTTAGACTTAATTAATATTATCTTTTGTCAAAAAGTGATGCTACATTTTATAAAAATTACGATAAATGCAAAATCGGACATCATTTTTAAAGGGATATTGCGACTAAGAACATAAAGGAAAACCACAAATATTTAGCCACAGATCTTTTTTTTTAATTTTTCGGGTTTTCGAAAAAACTCATACTTTTATTATTCGACTATTTGTTTAGTGATTATTTTTCAATATTTTATACTTGAACCTGAAAGAATGAAATTAAAGGAAATATTCTGCAGTTTAAGATGCAATAAATGGTTTTTATGAAAAAAATATTTCAACCCTTACAATATTTTAGAGTTGAAAATATAAGAATTTTTTAAATTTCACTTTAATATGTAACTATGTAAGCGCAGTAGATGAAAATACATTAAAAATTGAAAAAGTAGCACATAATCTCAACTCAAAACATTTCCATTTTAATAGATTCATTTTCATGTAATTATAGATGTTTTACAAAGTTTTTCAAAATGTTCAGTGATCGTTTTATTTTGCCGAATAGTGTTTTATGAAAATTGCTATTACGATACAATTGATAATCTTTTTCCTCTCCCTAAAGTACCTCCTAAACTAATGAAGGTCGGCAGTCAGGTACTTCGTCTTGTCAAGAAAAACACCAGCGTGTTTGACTTTGTCCTTACCATGGCGGCACTTGTAATCCCTGTCCATTATTGGATGTGTCGCAACCATGACTTTCTTCTACGATCGACTTTTCTACTCCCAGCAATTTTCCCCATCATTACAAGGTGCAAGAGCACGTATCTGTCATACCAGATGTGCAACTTTACGTTGCTTGATGATTTGTAAAAGCTTGCATTTCTGCCCAACCCGTCACAGAACTTATTCATCGGTGACCCTACGGCCAAGATGTAGATGTCACAGGTATAGAATGTGGATCTACAGACCACATTTCGAACGTTTCTACACTTTTCCCGAGATTTTCCTTAATAGCCAGATGTAGCACTAGAGAATACGAATTCGAAGTGATATTTTAAGGTTACGATTGATTTTAAAGTTACCTTTTTCATTTTGTTTTCATAATATTCTTGTGGTACTTTCGTCACAATTGGCAGACACAGTAGTACAAACTATGAAGTTTTCACCTAATTTTTATTACTCTGTCAAGTAACTCGGAAGTTCGTTCGTTCTTAAGTAACTCGGGCGTTCTTAGGTAAGTCAGAAGTTACTTGTCGCGCTACATAGTAACATGTAAATTAATAAAATTGACAATAAATGGCATATAAATAACTTTTTCGAATTTATTATTCATTTTCCACTGCGTTCCCGACTAGCATAGTCGTCTGCCTGCGTCAGAGTTGACCGTGACCTTACTATTTTTGAATTAATAAAAGCATAACAAGGTTATGCAAAGTCACCGATAATATTCAATTTATATATCAGTAACTACGCAAATATCCAAATGAAAAAAGAATTATATTGGAATGAACGAGTAGTGCGTTGTAAGCCTCCCGTCTGCGATATAATAATGATGCGTTAACAGCTCAGCAAATTCAATCCTCGCATAGTTTGCCTTTCCCCAAATTAGGAGATAAAAATATGTGTCGATAACGTCGAATAATATCCAACAATTATTTACCTCAATATTCCTGATGTAATAATACGCTTCAATAACCTAAATAAATTATCTATTGTAGCACTATAATTACATTTAATTTGACGTCTTGTGTACCTTTCAACCTTCTGTTATTCAATTATATTAATATACATTATATTTATAACATAAATTATCTTTATTAAACAATAAAAAATTAATATATCATTATTCCTACAAACTCTTGGCATAATGCCATTGTACGAGAAGAGTAACTGTTCAACCTTGACATGCATTTTTCATCCCACGACGTTTGAGCCCTATTTGATTACAATTGTGTTCATTACTTTGTGTCCATTACTTTCGGCACTATTGAAACAGTACTTGTGAAAAAAATTTCTTACTGACATAAATTATAAAAAAAATGTTTATGCCACGGCCTAATATTGCGTGTATCACTAATATACGGACAATTTTCGTGATTCGATAAACAATAAAGTTGAAAAATTTAGAAAATAAAAATAAATAAAAAACGCAATAAGAGAAGAGAAATAATTGAGAAATAATCTTGCGAAGTTTACGACCGCAATTTCGTTTTTATTACTGGTTTGTTAAATGACAATAATTATGAGATAAATTTTATTAATATTCTTTATATGAAGGCTTTTGGACGTTTTTCCATGAGAATATTGAAAATATTTGATTGTTATGATTATTTTCACAGACAACTACTTTAAATAAATTTATTATTTGGATTTACCAATGTAATTTTTTTTGTTGTCTGAGGTCATTATGTACCAGAAAAATTAGCAAAAATAAACAAAAGAACCAACGCTATTAAAAGTTTTAAGCGATATTTACCTATTTTTGTAACAACATACAAATATCATGCCAACACAGAACATAATTTTGTTGTTTATCCAATAGCAATAAAAGATAATAATAATACTCCAAAACAAGGTATATACTCTATAACTGCTGAATCATTCTTGATTGAACACTCGTAAGGTATTATTTACAAATAGTGACGTAAATTAATTACGTCACTATGTGGTTTATACCACTCTAAAAGATAATCGATTTACGTTACCTCAATAGTCAGTTACCCATACTGATGAACAAAGTAAGCAAAAGAATGTATCGTACGTACATACGTTGGTTAAAACAACTAAAATCTAACTATAAGGGATGATATCCGGTAGAAAGGCGATTCTCAGCACATCATAAAGACTTAGAATCATCCAAAGGATTCCAACTATATCAGAATTAGAAATATCTTCAATTCACTTCAATGAATTTATTTAAAAAATAATTAACACAAGGATTGATTTGAGACACTCTGCTTTATTCCACAAGTTTGTTATTCACTTTTAAAGTTAATTCCAATAATTATTATAACATTTCTGCCAAAAATAATTTAAAGTATTTAAAGTAATGACAGTAGAATTAGAAGCTGCGTTGTATTGAGACAATTAAAAATAGATTTCTATACCTATTTAGCTTCCGCGACGCCAACGGATTAAAAGTAATATTAAAAATTAATTAAACGATTTCAATAAAATCGATATTGAATATATTTGGCGTTAATTTTGTAGATATTCATTATTCACAATTAAATGAAACTACGTGATGTAGTATTATTTCTACTTTCTTTAAGTTCTTTACCACGACCTAGGTTTCGTTGTATTACATCTTCAGGTGGGATATTAGCAAAGATATCTTTGCTAATATCCCACAATTAAGTACGTAAAGAAATTAAAGATAGTAGAAATAATACTACATCACGTAGTTTCATTTAATTGTGAATAAAATCGATGCAAATGCTGTCGGGAAGACGAATTTCGTTGAGCTTAAAATTACCTATACTTCTTATGTTATTAACAAAAAACAATAACGGGCAACATAGCACGATGAAAAAACATTTTACATTTAAGTTATCAAACATTGCACTTTTCAATTGACACTATTCTATTTGCGAAAAGAAATTTGTAAAAAATACAAAAGTAAAATTGAGCGCCTCGAAATGAGTACGAGTAGAAACTTATATAATTTTTTAATAAAATGTACATTTAATTTTATTATACATATAAACACAGCGCACTCTTTGAGTAGAAACACATTCATCTATATTATAGGTGGCATACCTACTTACACCAAATGTGAAAATATAAATAATTATTAATTAATTAATTAGCAAGAGTTTCGTTAACGAATGCACTAAAACGCATTCTGCGTTGCAGCGTAATGTCTCGCAAATAAATATTTATCAAAAGGAAATGGCCTTCTCTCGCGATGTGTAAATATTATAAATATATAGGTTAGAATAGAGCTTAGAGCGATTTTCTTTTTCCAATTAGTGACAGAAAATATATTTGGTAATATACCTTTTGTATAGTTTAGTTGTAAGATGAATTCTTAGCGAATTGTTTACCCTTTTAACTGCGGTTATTTTGAGAAGACGAAATCGACTATGTACTAAACGAAAATCCGAGTAGATAATGCAGAAAATTACATAAAGATGCAGAAAATTCATACCGTTGAGCAAATTCGATGACAACAAAATATCAAATTAGCTTTCAATTCAAACGTGTCAATAAATTCGCATATGCATTCAAAACATTCTCCTTATGCGATCGAAAATTTCTTTGGCTGCGCTGCATAAATAAATAACGTTATTTATTAATTGATTTCGAATATGTCAAATGTCGTAAAACGAAATGCATAATGCCATTTTCGAGCCCGCCTTTCACTGTGATAATCGACATGCGATGTGGGTTATTCTCGTACGATTCAAACAGATAACACCTATCCAGTGTTACGTGGCGACAAATAACAAGAAAATACTACACGTACATACAAAACATTTCTCATCGAACAACAAGCGCGAATCGCAATGAGAAATAGTGACACGAGGATTGACAAATTCTTTTATTTTACCAGCCGCGGGCGCGAAACGGTCTCATTTTGTACCTCGATCGTACAAATACATCACCAGACGAGGCAGCTCTCGGGTTCCGTCTTGGGGATACGGACGGAGGTTGTCTAGAAATAAATATAGACGCAGTACCTACGTCCTTTTGTATAAGTATGTATGTGCTTATATTCATCGTCTTACGGTATTGGGAGTTTTGAACCGCAGTACCTACGTCCTTTTGTATAAGTATATATGTGCTTATATTCGTCTTCTTACGATGTTGGGAGTTTTGAACCGCAGTACCTACGTCCTTATGTATAAGTATGTTTGTGCTTATATTCGTCTTCTTACAATATTGGGAGTTTTGAACCGCAGTACCTACGTCCTTTTGTATAAGTATGTTTGTGCTTATATTCATCTTGTTACGATATTGGGAGTTTTGAACTATCAATTTGCATCTTGTATCTATTGGTAGCCATAGTTTATGTAACATGAGGCACTAATAATCGCGGGTTCTAATCTTGCAGTTTTTAAGACTACATCATTTCTGCGAAAAGACTACAATGGGGTATATGACAATTTTTGAAAAAGTGTTTAAAATTATTCCAAATGTATCTCAAAATTGTCATATTTTCCCCGAGAAACTTCTTTTAAGCTGAACAAATAGATTTGTATTCATGCAAAGCTCCGTGTCAAAAGATTTAGTCACGTGATGTTTAAATTCCATGACGTCACTAAACCCCAAACACAAATTAAATTGAAAAGGATTTCGATTTCGGAGATTCTGTCTCGTTTACACACTTTGTCATTCTATAGTGACAGATAAATATTGTTTACAGAATTAAATTTATGGGATCACGCTATCTAGCTCACACAGTTACTTGAATTCGGCCATATTTTAGTACATTACGATATGTGTGATCATGCTATGCCACTTTAACCTCACGCGTTCTGATTGGCTGCCAATTTGTGTTTCAGCGTTTAACTACTGATTTTAAAACAAGACATTACTTTGATTACGTTATTTGCATTGAATAAAAATATTTATACCAAATTCATTGGAGTTAAATATCATTAATTCTTAAAACGGACATTCTATTATTCTTAATCCAAAATCAATAATAATGTACATTAATTAAATATTTTTTTCTATTTCTTGCAAATACCTTATTATTGTCATAATAACACAATACAAAAAGATAATGTAAAATTATGTGAATTCCGACAGTATCCAAGTCCAGTCGAGATGCCATTTCGATACTCAAATTATATTTGAATACTTTTTAATCGCTTCTTACATCGACGGGAAATTGATATTTCGATTATGGCTTCAGAGACAGTAGGATGGCGTTTAATGATCACAGAGGGCCGATAAAGGAAAATATAAATAAAAATCGTTAAGAATTTCTGCGAATATTTTCAATAATATCTCCAGAACGGTTTTCAGTAAAATTCTGAAAAGTTTTAGAATTTTTATAAATTTTCCTTTCAATTGCTACCAGATATACACGTGAAGTTTGAGATACTTTCAGAGTGGGTAAATGAATTGCGATTAATACGTTTGCCACCCCCCCCCCCCCGCCCTAAAATTCGTTATAAATATTTTTGCGTATTTACCAAATTTCAAGATCATACTATACGGTATCTGAGAAAGACGAATGCGACCAAACGGACAGACGGATCGACACGTGAGTGATATTACTACAGGTTCAGATTTTTTTTACGCACGGACCCCTAAAACTATCGTATCATTAAATAAATAACCTTCCCATAGAAGAGTTATGTAGTTTAAAGTAATTAAATGAGTAATTTCAACCCATAGCTCCACTATATTCTCTTGTGGTTGCGGAAACTCTCATCAACCGACAACGCCCGGAGAAAAAAATAAAACTTTGCCAGGCAATACGCCTTAAGCCGAGACAAAGTTTGCGCAATAAATCTTCGAAATATTTAATTATTAACTTCTTTAGAAGCTTTAGATACTTATTTCTTATCCTGATGATGGGAAAATGATACGTAATAATTTATGAGTGTTGAACAATTTTTAATGGCGGATTTCGAAATTCATAAGCGATTTTTCTATTTTGGGTCTAAATTGGCAGTAACTTAAATTGCCTAAACTGACACTTCAAATATAAACTAAGGCTAAACACTTAATAGATACTTGAATGATTTTTAAGAACAAAGTAGCTATTTAAAATAAGGGATATAGCGAATAAAAGTTGCTTTCACATTTCCAAAATCATCTTAAAAAAGATGAGACGAGATCTGAGAAAAACAATAAGTTATTACAACTTATTATATAAAGTCATGGCTTTCAAGAATTTAATAAATATTTTATTGAATATTGAATATATTTGAAATATTTTATTATTGACACAGTAATAATTACGTTTATCATTTCGTATACTTTGATAAATACATCGCGAAACATAGATTAATTTGTTAGCAAATATTTATATAACATTGGTTTCCAATATTCGACCTCCCGATGAACCAATTAATCCCTAGAGGTCATAAATTAACAATTGTCGCCGAATAAACCGGGACGCAACATCTCGTTTGATTTAGGTCCCGCCCTCCTAGATAACTGAACCTAAACTTTGTCACGTCAATTCGTTATATCTTGGCATAATGGCGCCCATAAATAATACCTTTAAATTACAATGTAAATCATGGTAAGTTAGTTGACATTTTCCGTGTAAATACGCAAGTAGGTGTACGGGCTCCGCCTAGCGCCTAGACCGAATTGTGCGAGTCGCACTCATCCCTAATATTCTTAATACTGTAGCGTAGCGTACGCACGGGGGTGGTTCAGGAACCGTAGCAGGCGACCTAGGCACGAAACGCGGTTACCAGAATGTGATTGATGCGATCAAACCTCATTCCGTCTCGCCGCACTTGCGTATTCCTTCTTTTTTGTGTGGAACTGTCAGGTCTATGTTTTTGTCTATACAGACGACTGTGTCGTTTTGTCGTGTGCGCTTTGAGGGCGCCGCTCTCGATCCGAGGTCTTTGTAGGCACTTTGCGATAAGTTTTGATGTTGCATTGCTAAAGTTGGGTCGGCAGATTATTTTCTTGTAACTATACAGGCCACAAGCACGGATTAATTTGAGCAGGTTTGAGTTTTCCTTTGGTTATGTATCAACTAAGTTTCCCGAAATTTTGAAACAATGCGTTAACGGGTAGGCAATTTTTTATAGTTCGATGGCCTCCATTAAAACGGAAATACTAAAAAAACTTTTAACTAACAATGTTGTAAGGTCAAGTAATTTAATTATTTTCTTTTTAAAGAACGTAAATACGGATCGTAATAACGTAAATACGGATCCTTTTACGAGAAATACGTAATGCTTAATTAATATAGTAGTATTATATGTTTTATATATAATTTACTAGTTTTACTCAGCTTAATGAAAAATGTTAATGGATTAATTTTTTAATGTTTTGTTTTACTTGGTAAGTGTTTTTCTATACACTATACTTACAGTTTTATTCTTTTTTTTTTAGTTTTTGAGTAAATATTTATTTCTGGAGTCTCACTCTGGGCAACCTGATATATCAGCCATGTTTATGTATCTCCCATGGTACTTTATGAATGATATAAATGTTACGGAAACATTTAAGCAAACATCCGCATGTTGTGTCATCATTAAAGCTTTTTTTGACAGCTATGTTAAAATGGCGTCTTATTTTACTATACGTAAATATAGCCAAAATTGTGGACGTTATGGCTGACTTTACAGGTTATTCAAAATGTCTTCCGATAATTTAGTAAATTAAGTCTCACAAGCAGAATTACATAATAAGTTGCACTGAAAGACAGGATGACCTATTTGTATAGTTACCTTATAAAAAGTATGATATATATATATATATATATATATATATATATATATATATATATATATTAAAATAGATACCTATATACATTGTTACATATTCAATTTACCGTAACACTAATAAGATCCACATTTGAGAATTAAGGAATATCTCAGATCCATTTACGTTACGAAATAATAATTTCGTAGACTGACGTTCAAAAGTAACTTTACGAATAAATGTTACTTGACGCGCAACGCAGAATAAAATAGCCTATAAAACACAAACAGAGACGAAGTGTAAAAATATATCTCCTCTTATCGTTGACAAAATAGCACCTTCCTTTTCTTTCTACTCTTAATATTATATGGTGTTATTCTTTTCTCTAAAGCCAACGAAAAATAGCGTTACCATATGGTACGTTAATGAACAATAAAGACAAGAACAACACGAGTGCGACACAACATGTCGGTTTTTAAATCGAACGTCAAGTAAAGTGAATAATATAACAAAGGGCTGAATTAATTTGACTTCAAATCGAATTCAAATATTATATAAGTTTGTCACTGCAATTTTATAATTATATTCACCATCAAATGCAATCGCTTGAGAGAGAACGGCATATCAGTTGGAATCATTGGGGTACAGGAGTAAGTACTTCAACTATGTACACCATGCCGGTCCGTAATCAATTTTGATGGCGCGTGGCACTCCGATTGTGGACATTTTTAAATAACCTTATTTTTGTTTACCCTAAAAAGAGCTACTGTTTAAGACATTCCACTCATAACTACACCAGAAAGAGGTGTTATTCGAGACACTTGACCTCGCTTCTTAAAACTACCCTTAAATTTTAAATAATAATTTCATCTCTTTCCGTTTAAGTTACCTCTAAACTGACTGTGGCAAACTTCAACTATGCCGTATAGTCCAGGAATCTTCTCACAAAATATAAAGGTTTTCCGATGTATAACATTTCGACACTTTTGGAGTACATTCTCCCCATTTGTTTTTTTATAAAACTGAATAAAATGTAGACTATGTTATAACGGAACGTATCACCTATTTAGTAGTGAATTAATTTTTAAAACCGATTGGTTAATATTTGTAATACCTTCTTGAATTTTTTTGTTATGTTCAAATTATTGATCAAAAACTTTATTTCTTTATCATGTTGATATAGGCGAAATAGGAATCTGATTGTGTAGAGTGTTCTTCAGTTTATTTTAATTTATCGGCAGAAGGTGTTTAAATCAAGCTTTTATTTGGTGGTTTGGTTAGGGTGAAGCTGATGCGAAGAATTATGGTGATTTTAATTTTCAACTTTGGGGGTGGTTCTAACTATGACTCAGCTTTGTCTCAGTGTTTGTAAAATGCTCATCAAATGTTAATAAGATTACATATGTTATTCAAGATATTCAGATTCATCCTACTCCCACACTACGTATAAATGTGTTTTTAAAATTATGTTTTTTTTTACAATTCAACTGATCATCATCACATTCTACTGTGGTTGTAAAGAGACTGAGTTTGTAAAGAGGCGTTCATAGATTATAAATCATGAATGGCGTAGCTGGCGATTTTTTGTAATGTCCAAAATATTGATAATTACATTAATATTCTAAAAACATTATTTATCACGAATCAAGAGACTAGATAGTGTAATTATAATATAACATTCTATAAAATTATAAAAGACATTAAAAATATTTAATGAAAATAGCCCAGTCTCGACACGCCTTACGAAAAACTTCCAAATAAAATTCTTAGAAAATGCTACAAAATTAAAAACATATTCAACGAGCACATTATTAGCATTTTGTAAGAGAGCTTTTGCCTCTCCAGATATGTATGTGCGAAGGGAGATTAAAAAGTTCCCGGATGGGGTGGAGGGAAGGTAAAATAATGTGGTGCTACTTTCCCTTTTCAACATACTCTCCCTTAATCCTAATGTATTTCTCGGATCTAACCATACCCTCAAAAAATCTTTTTTCTTTGTCTTAAAAATAAGCTGAAATAGCGGACTCTTCATTATTGCTGTTTTTCGCGCGTTTTCGCGTCTGTGCTATAAGTCTGTTTTTGAGATCCGCACTTGTGAAAGGCAGTCGTCGCGTGTTTTACCTTACTTTGTCTTTGTGTTTGATGACAACTCGAAATTCGATTTTATTTCATTCAGAATCAGTTGGCCGGAAATCATTCAAAAAGTCCAAAAATTAATATTGGAAGATACTAGACTAAAGAAGAAATAGATCGCTGAAATGGAAGGAATATCGGATAACCATTTTTAAAATTCTTCACGATCATCTTGAGATGAGTAAGGTCAGGACAATGTGAGTGCTGAGAGTGTTACTCCGCCTCAAAAACAACACCGCGTAGATTTTTGCCGAAGAGATCAGATCTCGGCAGTGAAGACAAGAATTACTATTGAGTCGAATTGCTACTAGGGACGAAATTTGGATTCATCATTATGAACCTGAGTCCAAAAGGACTCTATGTAGTGGCACAAAAAAGGCACACCACTACTCAAGAAGTTTAATTTTCGGACTCAGAAGGGAGCCTGTTGATATATTATAAAGATAAAGATGTCTTCATAATATGGAAAATACTATATCCTAGAGCAATTTAAATAATGTATAAAAGAAAAAAGAAGGGGAAAAGTAACCAAAGGTGTCCTCCTTCTGCACGACAACGCGCTTGTTTATAAGAGTCGTGTTACGTTGGCTGTTCCGCACAAGGTGGGTTCGGTATTTTGGATCACCCACCCTACAATCCTGACCTGGCTCCCAAATCCCAAAGTTATATAAACCGATCTATTCCCAAAGTTATAAAAAGAACTTCGTGGGAAGAAATTTTCAAGTGATAAAGAAGGACGCCGTTTCAGCTTATTTTTCGGACAAAGATAAAACATTTTTTATGAAGGTGTACATAAGCTAATCGAAAGATTAGGAAAATATATTAGGGTAGCAGGTGAATATATTGGGAAAAAAAAATAAATTTATAATTTCATTCTCACTTCTTACCACCCATTTCACGAACATAAAAACGCCCCACCGTATATATATATATATATATATATATATATATATATATATATATATATATATATATATATATATATATGTGAAAAGAGATAAATATCGCACTTTCTTTAAGCACCCTAATTACGCAGCTGTTGTTGTAGGACGCAATTAATTACATCCGCCGTCAGTAAAGTATGTTATTTTTCTGCTGCGAAACATTTCTTCGTGTTCCTATTCAGACACTGATGGACGCAGAAGAATACACGTGAAATGCTCAAAATCTCATCCACCTATACCTTACGAAGTATATTAAATATGTATACTTAAACTTACTGTTATATGTGGAAAAAACAAGAATTGTTATAAAAAAGAAGTAGTGTGAGTTACGTTACCCTCCGAAAACTTTAAACAGTGTGTAAGGAAATATCTTTTGGTGAATTCGGGATGACAGAATCAAGTTGTTTAGGTCAACAGTTTAATAATATTTGATAAAAGTGTTGATTTGTGTTTGAACAAACTGGTAGATTTATGAATGTGTTCAAAAGTTACACGATTATCAAAAAAATTCTACAATTTTTAAAAAGTTTCTATTGGTGACAGAGTCATGTTTATTCAATAGTCCAGCCATGTAAATATTTCATAAAAATATTGATATTACAAAATGCTAAATTATGAGGGGTTACGTTCACATAAAAAGACGAGTGTGCTTTAGACCACACGACTGAAGTAAAACTTCATATTCACAAAAAATGAACTTTAAAATGAATTTACAGTTTTATTCACTTTATACGTAGAATATTTAATGTATTGAACAAAATAATAATTTATAAAATTGTTCAAGAACGAAATGTAATTACAAAATAACGATAGCAAACTCGCACATATATATATATATATATATATATATATATATATATATATTTCATGCACTGGCTATGAGAAGAAGAGAGAAAGAAAATGTGGGCGGGCACTGCTCTCTCTTGCTCCTACAGTGTGATACAGACAATAGGCTTACACTGTGTCCTAGATATACGAAACGTAACTCTCTCTTTTTCTGTCTTCACTAACTTATACTCAACTTCTGTTCGCCTCGCCCGATCACACTTTTCGTAACACTCTCGTCACGCATTCACCAGCTTACTACCAAAGTCAAGCGTGCGTAAAGAAGTATTACTTCAAAAATCAAACTACTCGATAAAAGTCTCTCTTGTGAATTCGGAGCAACAGAGTCAAGATTATTTAACAGTTTAGCGCCGTAATATTTCATAAAATTGGCGGTAACATAAATTTATGAACAAGTCCAAGGGTTACGTTGTCACTACACATTCTCCCTAATAAAAGACACGATGTATAAGATATTAACAAATCGGCCACGACACAGTCCATCACAAACTGAACTAAAGCACCAATAAGTCCCGCAAAGAATCGCACGTAAACAGGTATCTCACTAGTTTTCACTTACGAAGAACAATGCACAGCGCATAACAATAAATTGACGTGATATACCGACTGGGTTTCTAGGTCATTAGACTAAAGAGTTCGGTTAAAAAAAGAAAACAAAACAAAATAATGACTCAAAAAAGTAAACATACAAATAGACAATTGAGTCATAAAGATTTGAGCGAGTTTTTTGTACTAAATTTGAATATTTGAAGTTATTGTCGGTACACAAGTGACCGCAGACGTGCGAGTCGCGACGGTATCTTTGAGCTCACCGACTTTACAAACGTCTACTTGACTCATGCAAGTGTATTTTTAACGTAGGAGAATTTATCTGCATAACGCTCATCGTATATTAATAAAGTAAACATAATGTATATTCGTAATATTAACTCTTTATGCAATATGCAATGATTATATGTATGAACCGAACATTTTTTCCAATTCACAATTCTTTTTAACACACTTTTTTCTTTTCATATTTTTTATACTTCAATCAAATATATTGGCTTTGAATTTCAATTGTTACATTTTTAATTGCTAATACCGACTTACAGCAATGAAGACAGTCGGATTTACGCCGAATAATTTTCAAAAAATTTAATAAAACATAATAAGATATTGTTCACGAAGCTGGTTTTAGTTTTCGACAAATGTGATAAAGTTTTTCTACAATAAGAATGTTTACATCCCTAAACTACCATTGACTGGAATGATCGTTACTTATGTTACGTTGGTTAATTCAAGTATTAGTTATGTCTTAGTTGAATCACTATGACAGTCTGTGACAGCAGCATGATTTATCAGTTCTTTAGACCGCACTCTCGATCCTTATAATATAATAATTTAACTTCAAATCTCTTGAAGAATATTCTATTAAGACAAAGGTAATCTAGACTTTAGTTTAGACCTCAAGCATCGCTACAGTGGAAATCTCATTCGATTGAGTAGTTTTTATATACTACTCTAACTAAATTCTCATCGATCGAGTACTTTTTATATGCTACTCTAATCAAATTCTCATCGATCGAGTAGTTTTTATATGCTACTCTAACTAAATTCTCGTCGAACGAGTAGTTTTTATATGCTACTATAACCAAATCCTCATTGATCGAGTAGTTTTTATATGCTACTCTAATCCGATTCTCACCTATCAAGTAGTTTTTATATGCTACTATAACCAAATCCTCATCGATCAAGTAGTTTTTATATGCTACTCTAACCAAATCCTCATTGATCGAGTAGTTTTTATATGCTACTCTAACCAAATTCTCATCGATCGAATAGTTTTTATACACTACTCTAATTAAATTCTCATCGATCAAGTAGTTTTTATATGCTACTCTAATCCAGTTCTCATCGATCGAGTAGTTTTAATATGCTACTATAACCAAATCTTCATTGATCGAGTAGTTTTTATATGCTACTCTAACCAAATTCTCAACGATCGAGTAGTTTTTATACCCAACTCTAATCAAATTCTCATCGATCGAGTAGCAAAAAAGTGGACGGAAAAAATTATCATAAAATATCAGTTATACTCTCAGCTTATTATCACAGTATCGCGTTTTTACGATAATATTCAAAGTACAAACTCACCTATCCGAAAGATTTTACTTATTTATTTGTTTGTTTATTTCTTGAAAATTCTATGCCCAACTTACAGATTTATCAAAGCGTTGGGCATGTGGACGAACATGAAAGAACATAAGACAAATGATTACAAAAGAACAAGGAATAAAATATAAAAGTGGTAACATTAAAGAATAAGACAGTAATACACAGCAATTCGAATAAATATCATCTAGTGATCAGTTGCGAACTAGTAAACCGACTTATTTACTTGTTGAAAATCCTATGCTCAACTTACAGATTTATCAAAGCGTTGGGTATGTAGACGAACATGAAAGAACATAAGACAAATGATTACAAAAGAACAAGGAATAAAATATAAAAGTGGTAACATTAAAGAATAAGACAGTAATACACAGCAATTCGAATAAATATCATCTAGTGATCAGTTGCGAACTAGTAAACCGACTTATTTACTTGTTGAAAATCCTATGCTCAACTTACAGATTTATCAAAGCGTTGGGCATGTGGACGAACATGAAAACACATAAGACAAATAGTTACAAAAGAACAACCAATAAGACATAAAAGTGGTAATATTAAAGAATGAGGGAGTATACACCGCAATTCGAATAAATATCATCTAGTGATCAATCGCGAACTAGCAAACTAACTCTATAAACCTATTTGTGAAGCTGTCATTGGATCAGAAAAAATAGTAAGACTGGGCATATCGCACTACGTGAAGAATGTAAGTGTACAAAAGATACTTGAATACTGTAGAATACTCGTATTCGCGCGCGTTCCGTGCAAGTGAAATAGAACATATTATACAGTTTATACAATAGTAGGAGAACAGAAATAAAATGATCATCAATCATAACTGGAATTAATGTGGGGGTTTTATTATTACAAACTAATTTTTCAGTAAAATATTGAATTGTCGAAAAGAAAACTTCGTAATTAAAATAAAATATGTCTCAACGAAGAATAAAAAAAATTATATATTTAATATTACTCACGTGTATATTTCAATATTGTACTTTATTTCTTTGTTAGCCTATAAAAAATTACTTATAATTTTGTTTATTATAATAATCTATAACTCACAATTAAATGAAACGTGATGTAGTATTATTTCTACTTTCTTTAATTTCTTTACCACGACCTAGGTAAATCTTTGCTAATATCCCACCTGAATATGATGTAATACAACGAAACCTAGGTCGTGGTAAAGAAATTAAAGAAAATAGAAATAATACTACATCACGTAATTTCATTTAATTGTGCGCAATGAATTTCTACAAAATTAACGCCAAATATATTCAATATAATCTATAATAGTAAAAAAAAGTTAACTAACTTGATAAATCTGTTTAATAAATTGACGGTTTATTAAAGAGTTTCAACTTTTATCTTCTCGTAATAGTTGTAACAAATGAATTATAAGTTTTTGAAATTAAATCAATCAAAACTTAATGGGGCTAATTAATTTTTGAAATCAAATCACTCAAAACTGAATGGGGCTAATTAATTTTTGAAATTAAATCACTCAAAACTTAATGGGGCTAATAAGTTTTTGATATTAAATCACTCAAAACTTAATGGGGCTAATTCGGTTTTTTAAATTAAATTAAGCAAAACTCAATGGGGTTAATTAGTTTTTGAAATTAAATCACTCAAAACTTAATTAGGCTAATAAGTTTTTGAAATTAAATCACTCAAAACTTAATGAGGCTAATAAGTTTTTGAAATTAAATCACTCAAAACTTAATAGGACTTAACAGTGCAAAAAATAAACTAGTGGGAAATGAAAGGTTGAGGTATCTAAATAATTTGTATTATAAAAATAGCCAGTTTAATAGAACGAGGTCATAAAAACAAACAATCCCAAGAAGTACTATTCCATGAGCGAAGGTCACATTTATTAAAACTAAGCTGACACTGCTTGTTAATATAGAGAAAATATATAGCGCTAAAACCTGTTTTTACGCTAGTTCCATAAATACCGTGTCGATTTGAAGAGATTGTCAGCCTATCAATTGTATTAATGTTAAGGAAGGTCACATCAACGAATACCAAACATAGGTACTTAATCTGAGCAAAGATAAATACACAAATTCATAAAAATTAATGCGGAAATGAATATTGCTGTAGATCACTGTGATTGACCTGAGATAAAAACGTCTAGGTCTCAAAACAATTTTCACAATTCGTCGCAGGCTTTGTGAAGGCCGCAAAATTGGATTCCATCTTGGCGCGGATTATGAAATCATCAAGTTGGGACCAAATCTGTAAGTATGAAGATTTATATCTTCCGCATTGTAAAGAAGGAAAAGAAACATGTTACGTGGGCAGACTGAAATCTTTGCGCTAAACTATTCAAATTAATTTTTGGAAGCTTCTTTCAAAGTTAATCCTTGTCTGATTTTATTTCGATAGTGTTACTTTGCATGTCAAAATTTAAAATAGTTTTACACGCAACACAAGTAAATTTTTATCAGCGGCCAACACCTGCCGAATTTTGTCGACAGTCAGTGGCCGTTTCACATTGACTCAACGCATACCTTAGGGAGCGCATGCCGCCAGCTAAATGTCTCCCGTTTCCATCAGCGCGTATTCAGCCATATGTTTTATATGTTTCTCCGTTAGCGCATTTTCACTCATAACACTTGGATTGGCGACAGCTACGATATTTTTTCTGAACGGCTTACGTAGGATATTAAAGAAAAATATATTCTATTTCGCCTGACTATTGTCGAACCGATTATTGTCGGTAGTCAGCTTTGCGTTATTAATATGTCTATCACACTTCAAGTCTGGCTGTATTATATTTTTATATTATAATTTTTATCCTGCATTTGTACTTAGAGCTACGATATTTTTTCTGAACGCCTTATGTTGGATATTAAATAAAAATATGTTCTATTTCCCCCGACTGTTGTCGGGCCGATTATTGTCGGTAGTCAGCTTTGGGTATTAATATTTCTAAATATTGAATATATTTGACGTTAATTTTGTAGAAATTCATTATTCACAATTAAATGAAACTACGTGATGTAGTATTATTTCTACTTTTTTTAGAAAGTAGAAATAATACTACATCAGGTAGTTTCATTTAATTGTGATTAATATTTCTATTAAACTTCAAGTCTGGCTTTATTCTATTTTAATATTATAATTTTTAGCCTGTATTTGTAATAAGAGCTACGATATTTTTTCTGAACGACTTATGTAGGATATTAAATAAAAATATATTCTATTTCCCCGACTATTGTCAGACCAATTATTGTCGGTAGTCAGCTTTGCATATTGATATTTCTATCAAACCTTTGTTCTATTTTAATATTATAATTTTTGTCCTGCACTTGTACTGTTTCAAGTAGCATTAAATAAAGTTAATAAAACAGCCAAGTTACGCGGATTGTACAAGGTATGGTTTTTAGGAAATACTCGCGAGGATTCTTGACGAATATTTCCGCACGAGTCACTAAAGAAGAGTTCGTTTAAATAATATTTAAATAGGAAAAAATACTTAATTCTACCACGTCACCCTTTCTCCAAAATATGAAAGCGATAAAAGCAATTAGTTAAATCTGGCTATCAATCACTTCTTTCGCAACACTAACTACTCTCGCTCATAAAATGACATAACAATATATATATATATATATATATATATATATATATATATATATATATATATATATATATATTTGATACTTCATTAATTGCTGAATTTATTTTGCTTAGTTAGAGTGCATTCTCGTAGAACATTTTAATTCTTTTTGTAAGTTATTTAATATTATTAAGACTTTGTATACAATTATAACACTCTATTCACTCTATCTTACTAGCAACTCCTTTACAGCATCGCCCGGGTGGTATTCCTTTTTACTAACTACGTTTAATACCAATTCTATTTCAATTATCGAAGAAAACATTTATTTACATCCAAGTATCGTAAAAATATTGGAGTACACGAATTGCCCATTAGTTACGCGGACAACTTCGCGTATTCGTTTACACAATTGTCAGTGACAGCAAGATACGCAGTCGAAATAATGAGATCTTTAGAACTAAAGTTAGCGACGTATTGTAGCTAGTCGGATATTCAGGCTGTAGTGGTGATGGGCAAGCCAGCATGTTATACGTGCTTGACCGACGGCCATTGGGAAAGGAAAGATCGGAAAGACGGCCACATATCCACTAAGGAAGATACAGAGTGCTTTGGCTCCCCGTTAGATAGGCATATGCCATGATAAAAGTTGGGGGAAGCCGTTGGATACAAGCAGCACAAGATCAGGCTTTGTAGGCATCTATAATGGAAGCCTCTAGCAATCAGTCATAATCATCAGTAGACCCTAAATTTTTCTTTTATTTTGTAACTTTCAAACGCCGCATAGAGACATAATATCAATTCATTTAATAAATTTAAATAAACACTAAAATTTTCATTTAATGTGATCATAATCAAAAAGATAAAACATATTAGACGAATCAACAGTTGAACTTTCTAAAAAAATATTCGACACCTTATATTCTTACTTCAGCTGTAAGAAATCGGCGGTGATAATCCTATCTAAACCCAAATAATAATTTTCATATCATGCAAAAATACCAAAAAACATAGCCTTCTGATCAACAAATTTTCCATAGCCCTCCAAACTCATTCTCTTCAAAAAATATTTACATAATAAATAAAATATTTACCTAAATTAGCTTTTGCTGCTTTATTTAGGAAAGGATATCTATACCCTTTCACCAAAATATTGCAGAAATAGGGACGCGGTTATAAAATTAATAAAGCAAAACCTATATACATATATATATATATATATATATATATATATATATAGGTTAAAATTAATAAAGCAAAACCTATATATATATATATATATATATATATATATATATATATATATATATATATATAGATGAGAAGTGAAGCGCTATGGATGACGTGACCATGGCATCGAAAACGTTACAAACATCACAACTTTTACGAGTGCAGAGCCACGGTAAAAAGATTGTTTCTATTAAATAACTAAAGCTAGTTTCTGTCAAATTATTATTAAAGAGCCATTGTATTTAAACGAAGTTATTAGAAAGATGAGAACATAAACGATATATTAAGAACGAGAAGAGTTCAAAATTACCAAAAGAACGGACAAAAAACGAGTTTCACTCAAAAATATATACATGCCTTAAAGGGTTAAACAGGTGGAAACGCGACTCCTGTGATTCCGAGGATAATTCATTAAAAGCTTTCGAAAAATCATTTTCGCTGGCGGACGTTTTAAAGCTTCATTAAAATAATTTCGTTTCACTAAACGTATTACGGGCGGAAACTGATATATTCCGTTATAATTCAGTTATCAGCTTTAATATCAGCCTATTACTGTGAGATAAAAGTCATTCGATTTCTAGCTATTAAATGCTGTAAAATAGAGCAACATTGAGCGTAATAAATTTACTATGCGCTAGCTCTGATTGCCCGCGAATTCGGGATAAGAAAAGTTATTAGCAATTTCTTTTTGTTTTTAAACCAAATCGGTAACGTATCTTTTATACTTGGAACCGATTGAAATGAAATCAATGAAGCTTAAATTTTAACCCAAGCGAATCTAAATACATAACTGAAAACCGCATATAAATCAGTTCAGCCGTTACTGAGATTAGCGTACACAACAAAAGTGGACATAGAAAACAGACAAAAAATTCAAACAGATAAACAGACAAAAAATACTGAGTACGGGTAACCTTTACGCGAGGTTGAAATAAAACTTCTTTGTCGTTTATGGAAGGTATTGTGTGCTCGACGGTGTAATTATTTTGCAAAGTAATAATTACCTGAAGCCATTATCTTGAATCACGGTTGATTTACTATCATTTCTTAAGGAGTTCCGTCGTCTTCTCCAAAACTCATCATCAGACCACAACCTAGTCGACAGAGTAGTTACTTTGCAAAATAACTCAGTAGCAAATATCTTAAGTATTGATTGATTTACTACCGTCCGTTAAGAAGTTACATCGTTCATATCAAAAACTCATCATCAGACCTTGACCTGGTCGATGATGTAGTTATTTTGCAAAGAAACAACTACCAGCAATAAATATCTTGAATTCCGGTTGATTTATTACCATTTCTTAAGGGATTCCATTGTTCATCTTCAGATCCTAACTTGGTCAATGGTGAAGTTATTTTGTAAAGTAACAACTGTCAGTTGCAAATATCTTAAATTACAGTTGATTTACTACCGTTTCTTAAGGAGTTCCGTTGTCATCAGACCGTAACTTGGTGGATGGTGTTTTTATTTTGTAAAGTAACAACTACCAGCAGAAAATATCTTGAATCACAGTTGATTCATTAAGCAGTTCCACTTTTCATTCCGGAATCATATCACCAGACCATCACCATATTTATAACGGACCACCTCGCTAGTATACACATTCAAATAAAAAAATTATTATTAGTAATAAAACTTTAAAAAAAATGGAACAGAAATAAATTTAAGTATATATGTGTATATAAAACATACACACAGAATTCTATAGTCATACAGGTAACTGCATAAGCAACTATAGACTTTACTAAACATTAGTTAAGTTATAGTTTAAGGGATGAAGCAATCGGAGAAAAACACAGTTTAACAATATATACATAAATGTATCACATAAGAAGCAAGTATAATTTAATTACAACTTTCGACCTCAACGAATTCTGGATATTGAAGGCAGTATTTAATAATTATATCCATGTAGTATAAATTATACACACACTTCTACGGAAATACCAAGTAACGCGGAACGATGATAGATTGCCATGAATGCCGTTGACTGTTCCCGTCTGACCTTTTTCTGCAAATCGCGTTATAAATGACATCCGTGTGCATTTGTATTATAAATGGCGAACGTAATATACTTATTCTTAAAGGTTTTGAAATCATTAAATGCGTAAGATTAGTTGGCGTTAAAAAAAGATGACATCACATGTGTAGAGACAATATAATTCAAATACGAAGCAATTGTATACCTGGAGAATAAAGGTTTTTCTCATGCTCATAATAAGTCGATAACGAATGCGTCAAAGGATAGTTTGCGAATACATCGTACATTACAGATAATCACAACGAAATATTTATTAACTTTCCTTCGTGGCCGTCACACTCCGACTTTATTGTGACACTTGTAATTTATTCGCCTTGCTAGCTTTTGTTTTGCCTAATATTATATTTATCGATCCTCATAAATACATAATAAAAAAAATAGAAGAAAGATTGATACAATCGCGTGTACTGTCTGTACGTACGCGATTTTCTTAGTAATTACTAAATTAATTTTGCACCGATTTTCATAAGTGGTAATTTAGCTTGATTACCGATGAAGGTGTACAATAAATTATGCACCTTTGAAGGGAAAGGATTTGGATAAATTGGTCGGTTAATTTATGATGATGCAATTGCTAAAAAGCAACCGGAGGTAAGTTGCTTGGCGTATGCTACATAAGCAATTAGAGACATGTAAAACAATGTATGGCAAGATTGTTCACTTCAAATAATTCTACAGAAAATTCCTGACAGTATAAATACTAACTGCATCAAGGTTAGTTAATTCACACTATCGAAAAACAGGTCTCAAAATAGGAGTGATAAAATATTTCGACTAACGAGAGTAGTCTAGAGGGGATATGCCAAAATTTTTATCAAATTCAGTACTTTCTTCATTTTATGCATTTAAGTTAGATGAAAATCGATCTTCACATCAACCAGTTTCAATGAACAGCATAAATTTAAGAAAGGTATTTTTAAGTAACAATCTTGCACCCCTGCCTGTTCTGTATGTTAGGATGATTTCATCGACTTATGGCTCCAACTAAAACGGCTCCAGTATTCTGTAAAACTATGTTTTCCGATTACCATAAACAAAGCCCAAAGCCGAAAATTAAACTTTGCTAGATTAGACTTCAGAACTTTTTCACATGAATATTTGCGTCTGAAATCTAACTTTCACTGTATGTCATTTGTGAGTGAAATCTAACTCTCACTGTGTCATCCGCAGATCTTATTATCCATCTTGCGTAACATTAATTTGACATCAATTTTTTCATATTTCTTTCGCAAATGAGTGTCTCAGATAGCCCTCTAAATGGCGCTGACAGTGCACAAATATTCTGTATATATGTATATCGATCAGTTAAAATTATTAAGCGAATAATGTTGAAAGAGTTTAAAACTGCGTTCTAGTTTTTTAGACTGCAACTACTGCGGAGTACATTATCAAACATGAAATTACGTCATCAGAATAATTTATTACAATACATGTAAAATATCTAAACGTATTGAAAACGTGATTTGCAAATCTGGCGGAGTGTTGCCGTTAGATACAGTGAAAGTAGTTTTGAAGCAAGTGGAAGAAAGAGCATGTTGCAACGATGCATTTACGTGTTTATCTATAGGTGAGCATTATATAAACTTTAATTAAGCAGAAGATTTCATTTTAATCTGTATGTAATAAAGTGGCAAGATTTACTCCATATTTATAAATGTATGGAAAAGCTATCTTATGAAAACACTTATTAAATAATTAAATAAATCACGTACGTAAATAATCAAGGTACGTATTTTGACATTATCTCAAAGACAGTTCAAAATAACGAATCAAAGGCAGTATGTAATCCATTTTCATGGTGGGCCAAAACGACACATGCTATTTCTGACATTGGACACGAGGGATATTTCTAACACTAGACATGAGAGACAAGACATATATTTTTTACAAATAGTTTCTCAGTCAACCAAAAGAAAATCAGCGAACGAGTATTTAGCCAGACACAAGGCTCGCGGTATATTACGATTTACTGGCAAAATTACCAACGTTATCTCGTATATCTGCAATAAAACAAGAAAGTGAAAATACTGAAGTTGGTTGAACACATTTTAAACGTACATCAAAATAAAAAGAAAATAGCGAAAGTATGCCAATTCAATAATGATATACCGTTTATACATTTTGGAATATTTATGTACTTCCACTATCTTGAATTCAAACGTTTAAACGAAACTATCAGAATTCCCCTTGGCTAGTTAATCTCAACAATTCCACAAACAACACAACTCACACACAACCTTTTATCAAACCGCAGAATCTTGGCGACGGCAATTTAAACGGACAAAATTGGTGTGTATCTGCTAATGGGTCGCCGAATAGGAAGTCCGTGGCTTATTTTCGAAAGGGTTCATTAAATATATCAGTACCACATTAAGGTACTCGTAAATGGATGGTAAAGTGCCGAACCATTAAGCTTACGCTCGCTAAGCTCGCGACGCTTTGACCTTGTACTGAGTAAGGATAAAACCACACAGTGTAATGATTTATTAACTTAACTTCCAGTTGAAAGTACTTGGAAACAATGCTTACATCGTTTACCTAAATACATAAATTACTTTACAAAACAACGATAACACGGAGGGAACATAGCGTTTTAAAACAGAAGAGAGTGAAAATTGTTATCGGACAAAAGATTGCATTAAGACCAATTTGCACGATCGAGTCATTGTTAAGGAACACACAGAATAAAGGGACCGGCGACACAAAGCGGAGACCATAAATATTTTTGGATGACGAAGGTGTTTTTTGCGACACAACTTCCGCATAAAATCTCTCTTCTGCGCGATGTCAGTGACGCTCAGCAACATTGCGTAAAGAGATTTTATTTCGATTAGACACTTGCTATTCGTTGACAGTAGCTATTAATCGAATGATAAACTTAATAATGTATTTCATCAATTAATAGAAGTCGATTATAAATAGATGAGTTCAAAGAATATCCAAAAGCACACTATTTGTTTCAGTGTGAAATGAATGTTGTGCTGGTCATATCGAAATGACATTAGAAGTGCATTTTTATTAAAAAAAAATATCAAACACGAGTGGAACTCGCGCTACGAGGGTTCCGTATACATTTAGGCATTTATGAACATTTAATAGTACATAATATTCCTATTGAATTATTTACAAAATTTTAATTTTTTTGAACAAAAATATATTGCCTACTATATCTTTCAAAGGGGCACTTTGAAAAAAGATACTTTTTATGGAATATAACTACAAATTAACGAATTTCGGATTTTGTTCTTTATTTGTACAGCGAGACCTTACTTTTTGCCAAATTTCATGATTTTAAGTCAACGAGAAGTTACCCTATAGGTTCTGACTTATTTGCATGTGTCATAATATGCGGCATAAATGGCTATATTTTTAGGGTTCTTGATACTATTGGATTAGAAGCTTGATTTTTTTACAGCTACAGTACAGGTCTATGGTTCATAGTATTTAATATTAAATTCAACTATTTCTCCCTCTAGTATTCCACTCCCTAGTATTTAATATTAAAATCAACTTGATACCTCCACGTGTTCCTAAGAAAAAGTATCTTGACAAACCAAGAGACGGACAACGTAATGATCTTATAAGGGTTCCGTTTTTACTTTTGAGGTATGGAACCTTGAAAAGAGTGTATGGCCGCCCACACGATAGAAGTGAAACTATTTATCTTATTACTACATATATAAGTAAATCCCCTACCCTCTTCACCTCATGCACATGGGCAAACACTCCATCGTCCAGAATTCTCCGCCCTTAAAGATACGCAACCATAAATGATTGCGTGTATAACTAATAAAGTATAAATTACAAATATAAAGCGGTACAGAACTTTTTGTAGATTGATATATTTACTTGCACACAGTGACATTTATTTACGTAAGGGTTGATAAGTTTACGCAATAAACATGCATGTATATGACGTTCAGTAATTTTACCTTTAATTATCTTTAAAAAGCTTGTTGTATCTATCTACTCACTATAGGTATATGTAGTCATGAACTTTTTATTTATCTACTTTAATGTATCTAATTGATACATATGACTTATTACTACGAGAACAATCTCTTACAGCCAACCATAACGACCGGGAATAGAACCGGGTACGCCGCGTCGTCAAAGGACCTATGCCTTGTGATCGACCCAACACACGATGGCGAGCATAATTTTTTTAGCGTTTATGTTCACTATTATGCCTGTGTAAATAATAAATTAATCTAGAATGAATATTATCCGTATGCAAAATTTGAAACCGATCGTATAAGCTTGAAAGAAAGACAAAAACAAACAGAAAACAAACAACATATTACTTTTATTTCATTAGTAAGAATTTTGTAAGGAAAATATTAAGTTAATAAAAACAGGAAATTTTTAGGCACCTAGAATTTCTGGGGTTCATTTCGTAATTATGTTCAAACATCATAATAAGTAAGAAATAAATTAATATATATGACTTGTGTTTTTAGTGATATAAATTTCTATATAAGTAAAACGTAACTATTTGTTTGTCCTTCGCTTCTAACTTGAGTTCTACTGGATGGACTTTGAGGTTACTCATTAATATAGAGTATTTATCCTGAAATATTTTTGTATATAAAGCATTAGTAAAGATACTCGGATTACAGAGCTATATTAATATTTCTTAAATATGCCTTTGAACGCTGATAGATCCGAAGCTCTATGGACGGCATTAAATTATAAAAGACGACAAAATATTAAAGCATAATTACATTTAAACGGTTCGTTATCATGAATAGAACCATCATGTAAAAAGAAATTTTCTTTTCACCGAATAAACTCACGTGGCACCACGCCGGGTGGCATGTGACTTTATATATATTTTTTTTTACCGAATAAATTCACGTGGCACCATACCGGGTGGCATGTGACTTTTTATTTATATTTTTTTCTTTTTACCGAATAAAGTCACGTGGCACCATACCGGGTGGCATGTGACTTTTGTGATTTCTTTCTTTTTACCGAATAAAGTCACGTGGCACCATACCGGGTGGCATTTGACTTTTGTGATTTCTTTCTTTTTACCGAATAAAGTCACGTAGCACCATACCGGGTGCGTGATTCTATACTACACGTGATTCTATACTACACGTGATTCTATACTACACGTGATTCTATACTACACGTGATTCTATACTGCAGGATCGTAGCTAAAGATCTAAGTCATATTAAGCAGAAATTTATTATTTATAATAAAAAATCTAAAAATAACCCCTGAGCTAATAAAAAAGAGACATTTACGATTTAATCAATTTTCCGGCGCGTACACCTTTTTGAATAAATCACTTTTTTACTTCATCCAATTTGGAAAATTTATTATTGGAAAAGAGCGATATTTTTCTAGTGCCAACTCCTATGAAGATATTAGTTTAAGCTCATCTAAAGACGCAATCTCCGAGATTTTAAAACGGATATTATAAAAGGTTGTGGAAGGCCACAGGCAATATATAAGATGGAAAATTCAGAAACAGAATTCCAATTACTTTTATCATTCGCCCAGACTTTTTCCCAATAATTATGTTTGAATCTCAATAATACCTTGACTACAATATGTAACTTATAACCTGACTTGTACTTTGTTTTGTATGGTTGTGAAATTTTTGAGAATTTATGTTTTTAACATTTTTACCGGTTTAATAATAGGTTATTTGAGTACTACTAAATTTGTTGTTTTTTCCTGAAAATATAGTTAATTAAAAACCAATAGTGAACACAATTATAATATTTTTTTTAGTAATAAACGCATTATCGGCTTCTAAATTTAAAGATAGAGATAGAGTGGGGATACCTACCTATCTCGTTCACTATAGTAGAATAGACGCTACTAAAAAATGACGTCACAATTCAGTATTGTCTTTGTCTTAAAGTTGAGTTTTAATTTTTATCACTCGTCAAATTTTTATG
Organism: Druceiella hillmani; assembly: GCA_039881145.1. Taxonomy (NCBI): domain Eukaryota; kingdom Metazoa; phylum Arthropoda; class Insecta; order Lepidoptera; family Hepialidae; genus Druceiella; species Druceiella hillmani. Next base: position 5,806,204 of record JAYKKI010000104.1, read on the forward strand.
ACTCATCAAATTTTTAAGATTCGTCAGATTTCTGTTACTTCTCGCTAGTTTGTTTGTACCTTAATATTATGATTTATAAAAATAATAATCTGAAGGTACAAACAAGCTAATCAAATACCCTATTGAATTCGAGTCTGTTGAAGAACAGGCGTTCAGAAAAACAGAAAGTATAGATTTTAATTTTAATTTCGAGCATAAATGTCTTGATTCAAATCGGTGAGCAGTTATTGCATGTTAACAACGGACCTCACACTGCCGTCTATAATAATATGTAGCAAAGGCCGTATCTACTATTTGTACAGATGATTACGTGCCCCAAATTCAGTAAAAAATATTAAGGAAATATATGAAATTTTTTAATTGTTATATATATATATATATATATATATATAAATATATATATATATATATATATATACATATATATATATATATATATATATATATATATATATATACATATATATATATATATATATATATATATATATATATATATATGTATATAGAGTATCCCGTAAGGAACATAGACCAACGAAATATCAGTGATAGAGGGGATTATTAAACATATGAAACAATAAATTTTATTATCCTAGACCTAATAGTTTTAGAGATATAATTTTTAAATTTGTGTTACTGCGTATGATTGCATAATATATATACACAGGTGATTTTATAAAAAAAATTCTGTTTCTGAAAAAAAATCGGTGTGAAAGTCGCGATTCCAACAAAAAAATAATTAATTTTTTATTCAAAAACTCGCTTCGTATATGCTCAGTTTAATGCAGAGAATCGTCTGTATGAATAATAGACACTTTTTGTTTTTTGTTTTTGTCGTTGTGTACATGTATACAGATACATGTACACAAGTATATCTACAAAAATACGTTTAAACGTATACGTGAGAAAGTAACGTATACGTGAATACGTATAAAAAACACGTTTCCAATGAAAAAAATTAAATTTTACTGCAGAGACATGCATTAAATATACTCAGATTGATACACAGAAACACCTGCGTGCATAATAAATACGTTCTTTGTTATATTCTGCATATCATTAACGATAACATTCGCGGCATAAATCAACATGTTTATCGCCATTTAATTTTTAACAAATATTACTAAAAAAGCGAAAGTTTAGAAAAATATTTTACTAAATTGTACACTACCCAGCAAACAATTTATTTCAATCTAATTTCTCACTATTCAACTCAATTTTGCCAACTTGCAAAACTGTCAAGCCCATGTTTCTCAAAAACAACCAGAGGTATTAAATTGAAATTAATATCAAATACTGTAAAATACGTGCTTCTATATCAATGCAATAAAAAGATACGGCCTTGAAAACACGTATTTTAATGCTGACGTCAGAACTACTGAAGACGGACATCAGAACTACCAAGGGAAGAACCCTATCCTGGACCCAGAGTCTTGAAATTTGATAAAGAGGAACGTCCCATAGAACAAGAGAAAGAAGGAGATCATTGTTTTATAGTTCTATCTGGAATTATTATAATGAGAACGCGAGTTCGATTTACACTTCTATTTGCAAAATCTAAATTACACCCCACGACTGAAGTAAAATCTTTTGCAAATCATCTAACTAAAATCCAGATCTGTAACATTTTTATTACCTTCGCCATATCAAGAAGATGAAACTGAAATATGCGGGGATTCATGATACACGCAATCTTCATTTTCTTTCGTTATTTTATAATATTTTAACCATTCTACATAGACACAAATAAATGAAACAACGTGGTGTAATATTACTTCTACTTTCTTTAAGTTCTTTACCACGACCTAGGTTTCGTTGTATGACAACATCTTCAGGTGGCTAATAATAATCTTTGCTAATTGCCCACTTGAAGATGTAATACAAGGAAACCTAGGTCGTGGTAAAGAACTTAAAGAAAGTAGAAGTAATATTACACCACGTTGTTTTATATAATTGTGACTAATGAATTTCTTTAAAATTAACGCCAAATATATTCAATATTCCACATAGACCTTGTAACCTCTGTGCCAAATTCAGAGACTTTTGTTTTGCCCAAATTACTCATGGCCTGGGACTACTTTCAGAAAATCCACGCAAACTTTCCATTCTCAATATCTCACTTTCTTTTAGGGGCACATTGTAATAATTACTATATTTTTAATCCACCTCCAAACTGACTGTTTAAATTGCATAGATAACTGAAAGATTGCTCTTAAAGCAATAAGTTAACCATAAATAAGTTAGATAATGTAAGATTGGTGATAGCACCTTTTTTGTGTTTTAATATATTTTTACTTGAACTTTTTGTTGGTTTAATTATTTATTTCATTTGCGTTTGATAAAAAACTTGTTAAATGACGTGCTTTATACATATTTCATACATTCTCTACGCGGACTGATAGAGATTCGCGCTAACAATTTTAGTTTTAAACATTCCACTAGTGACTATTCACTAGTGGAATGTTTAATATAATAATTTGTTAATGTGTTTAAATAAATAATTGTAGAGTAGTAAAATTATTTCATGTACAGAAAAGAAAATTGTTAGCGCGAATCTCTATCAGTCCGCGTAGAGAAAGTATGAAATATGTATAAAGCACGTCATTTAACAAGTTTTTTATCAAACGCAAATGAAATAAATAATTAAACCAACAAAAAGCTCAAGTAAAAATATATTACGTACATTGACGTCGCACGTACGAGTAATTCCGCGAATGTCTCTTCCCTTAATTGATATCGGATTACTGCAAAAGCTCCTTAGATACGACCCTTATTCTCTTTCTACATTTTATGAAAGTAGCATAACTCAAAAACCAAGTTTGAGGTAAAATTAATTAGCGATTAATTTTATATAGCGTCGCATATTATCGTCGGAAGGCAAACGGCGGTCAAACATTCGATTTAATTTAATTTTTAAAGATACGCTGGTAGTTAACGTATTTGACAGTTACGAGATAGAAAACATGAAAAACGCAGCCAAACGCGCCCTTATCTTGTTGATTGGTTTTTTTGTGTTTTTAATAATTAATTGTTATTTATTGTAGTTCTCAATTATTTCAAATCCTAGAATTAATTTATGTACAATGATTGATATTTGCACGAAATAACTGCAGAATAAACCTTAGTCATGGCTGACTAATAAAACAGTTTACTTACAAAAAACAATGTGACAAGTATTTTAAGTACTACTTTACAAATTTTATTCCACCTCTGAGAGCCAAAAATTTATTTTCGGCGCTTAAATATAGAATGACATATTTTATGCGGCGTTATCGCAATAAATTCAGCGATTTCGCAACGAGTGGCGCCATCTATCATTGCGAAAAGGAAGTACCTACCGGCTAAAACATCAAACTAGCGAATGCCGGAATCTCCCCCGGCGCGACCCCAGGAAAATTCAGAAAATAAATGTTCATCGGGTTTATAAAAGCCTGTTTGGAAATTCGTAGCACGTAGCGGTCACTACAATTCTTCGCGTGTATAAAGGATTTAGTCCCTTTTCTAGTGCATTTTCGAAACAATTTAGTGATTCGATTCTCCGAAGAGGGCCGTTTTATTTTCACGATTGCCTAGTGTAGTATTTGATCTAACGCTTTATCCACTTTATTGTAATATTTTTGGACGTAACTTTATGTCCACTTAGACGACGTGTGTGAGATTTTTAAACCTATGCATGGTGTATGTCGTATTTGATATATATGCACGGTGTCTGAGAATAAATGTCGGACAAAGAAAAACGTTATCCGCTGATTGATTTTCGTCAAAATAAAATTTAAAAAATTACTTTTTTCAGAAAATTCAAAATAATATTCATAATTATATATAATCTTTTTCATACACACGTTATTTGCGCACGTAATCAGCATCGCTCGGGTTAATGTAATGATTTCGTACGGCTAGCGTGAGCTTGTGTGCGTGGTCAGCGGTAGGTATTAGGTGTGTTAAAACTAATAGCGTCTTTCTTTATCCGATATTTATTCTCGGACATGTATAAAGAAAAAATGAATTTGTGTTAATTTATATACAATACCACGCTAGCTTTGAACTGAACGAAATAAGGAAAGATAAAAGGACCCCCTAAGAATATGAGTGCGTTTTGTCCCATTACGATATTTTGGGCTAATAATTTATATTGAAAATGCATTGCCATGGTCAATATATTTATAAGGGAAATTGATAGAACAGATACCTAATAAAAGTGAAAACAAAGGAAACGCGTACGATATGAATTGGGTATATATGTCTATTCGTTTGTGAGTTATAGATTTTTTTAGAAACCATTTGACGTAACGATATTCAATAGTTATAGTAGGTAACGTTACTTATATAAATACGGAGTATATGAGTATAAACAAGTATTTAATTTTTTTATGCTTACAAGCTAAGCAAGGCGTGAGACATCAAAGGGAAGCTAATGAAATTAATAACGCCCATGACAAGCGCCAGTCGTAAAAATTAATTAGACTTATTTGTTTGTATTGTTAATGAAAACTTAGTAACGTCCCTCGTTACTATGTTTTCATTAAGAGAGTAACTCAGTGTATGAGAGGGCAAATACGACAAAAATTACATTTTGTTCGTTAAAAAAATCCGTTTTGAATTGATGCAAAATAAAAATTCATGAAAATAATTTCTGCGATGTAATATAGCACCATCTAATTGCTTTCTAATAAGGATTTAATTGTTTTTATTTAACAAAATTTTAATTTATTTTTATCATTAAATAACGCAGCGCCAGTAGTAGTATTAGTATTGTATAATATATACCTGACTGATGATTAATTTTATTTTTTATAAAGTCACCTTTGTAACTATCTATACAAGCAGTTTAGATGGCGTATATATGTAAGCGAAGAGTGAAGAAAGAAATATTAATTAATTAGCGAGATTTGTATTAACAAATGTACCCAAATATAAAACTAAATGTATCATTTGGCAAAGAAACATTTATCAAAATGAAATGACGTTGTTTAGAGATATTGAATCATAGACGTTTATAATGAAATACTGTTAAGGCCGTTTTTCTTTTTTGAAATAAGTGAAGGGAAAAAATGTAGACAAAACTCTAAGTATTTCAAAAATTGTTTTTATTTATACTTAATGTCATTTATGCACTTTTGTCGGGACAGGAATTTTATTGATTTTTATCTACGTTGTGTACCGTCGCCATATTGAGGCCATAAGATAAAATCTAACAATTTCTCATCACAAACGATAAACAATCTTTGCAATCTACGGATTAAAATGATATTAAAATCATTAATTTATTTACAACTATAAAATAGCTCCAGAACCTCATGTGTCACAATAAACTTATTTGATGTCGTGTATTTGTATTTCTTCACAGAATGCTGAGGGAAGGGTCAGTCGAAACATAGTTAAAAAGCCGGCCAGTACGAATCTGGCTCGCGCATGGTGGGTTCTGTACCTCGTTTGAAGTGTAATTACTTAATTACTTTACAAGCTATCACTAATACTGGTTCCCTAATAATACCTAATACAATTAAGTAAGGGGGACATATACATATATATATATATATATATATATATATATATATATATATATATATATATATATTTATATATATAATAAGTGTCGGACAAAGAAAAACGTTATTCCTTGACTGAAAAATAGTTGATTGTCCTTAAAATTAAATTAAAAAGATGACTTTTTTCAGAAAATTTAAAATAATATTGATAATTATGTATAATCTTTTTCGTACACACGATACTTGCGCACATTGTTCAGCGCCGCTCGGAGGAATAACCCGCGAACAGCTGCGAAGACATCGCCACTGCGGGTAAACACCGCACTTCGGAAAAGTATTTGGTGTGTTAAAAAGATTCACGTGTAATATTCGTTTGCACTCGATTAGAAAAGGGCGTGTTTTATGTTTTATTTAATTTATTAAATTTGTTTTATTTAATTACACAATTTATTCCTTTATAGCCAACGAATGGCGTCTTTCTCTATCCTACATCTATTCCCGGACACCGTGTACATGTAATTTAAAAAAAAATCAACTAGTTAACTTGATTCCCCACCTGCACCTCCACCAGTATCCATATGTTTTTTATATTTATATATCAATTATAAATATACCTTTTTTCTTTTGACATAATTGATCCTAAAAATAATAACTGATCCTTACCCATTCCAGGTCGATTTAATCATGATTTAAGCAAAAGTTAATAATGAAGACGATCTAATATTTATTAAGATATTGCAGAAACTTAATATGACGTTAAACTTAATATTTAGTAGACGAGAAGAAGTATATAGATAATAAATAAGTAATTATCATGAAATTATGAAAAATTATAGTAAATAATTTCTAAAACAAAATTAGAACAAAGCAGAAGGAATGTAAAAAAGTTAGCAGAGTTAAACACAAAGGTACCGTACCATAAGTTTTAACACAGCATCTTACAGTCGAAAAATTGTTTTTGTGTTATAAGATTTTAGTTATCTGAAATTTCAATAGTCCGCCCAGACTCACTTTTGGAATAGTTCGAATGTTGGGGATTGTGTGGTGCGTGCGAAGAATATTAACATAACCCTTTGCCTGTGAAAAGACTGAATATTTAAGATGAAATTATTATAAAGACTAAACCTTTCTGAATTATTCCTTGCCCCATCTCGTTATTTAACTTTTCTTTTTTTTCAAAAGAAAGTTTTACAACAATATTTTAATTTTTCTTGTTCTAATTTATTCTGGTACGTTACATTTTAGATTAAAATACTCATAATTATTAATCAATAGGTCAGTATAAGTTAATGATGATAAGAAAATTACAAAAAAAAACGATGAATTGAAGAAATTAACTAGAAAAAAAATTAGTTGTATTTATGAACTCTCAGGAACATATTGAAAGATTAAATTTGACAAAAAAATAATAACATTTTGAACTGAAAGCCAATGATATTTGAAAGCAATGATAAAGAGTAACTGAAAAAATGAAGACGAAGAAAAGGTTTGGAAGGTAATAATATTTTACAATAAGGGAAGACTCGTAAAGTGCCTTAGAGCCGAAGGTGAATATACAGATAACTGTACTTTAACATTAGTTACGTCCTTCGTCACTGGTTATCGCATAAAAATCAGTGAGCCAGTGCCTAATAGTTACTTTTAGTAATGAATGAAGGCGAAAAAATGCAGAGGAAAGTAAAAAAAGAAGACAAAGAAGATTACGAAGGTAATTGTACAATAAACGAAGGCTAATAAAGTACTTTACAGCCGAAGGCGAATATACCGAAAACTATACTTTTAACATTAGTTACGTCATTCGTCACTGATTAGCGCATAAAAATTGATGAGCCAGCGCGTAGTAGTTACTTTAGGTCATTAGCCGCTTTAACTCATACGCCAATACTTTAACAATAACACAAACCCGGTAAAGCAAAGCAGAACGTTTTAACATATTACAAAAAACCTTTCAATTCAGTACATCCAAAACGTCATTAATTCTAAGGCGAAAAGCTCATATATGCTCGCTTAGATACCCCATTAAATCCACTCTGAATGTTTTCCTTCCGAAAGGTTACATTCATAAATTAAATTGAACTAATCTTGCAAAAATGTTTTCCTCATGCCCGAGTCTAAAATGAATTATGACTGGCGAAAAAGGAAAATTACTCCAGAAAAACACGTAACTGTATGCGCAGCGCCATCTGCTGATAAATTAGCGTATTTAGAAAAAAAAAGACGCGAATAATTATGATGATGTTTCAATGTTTCGGATTGGATTTATCGGAATCTATCTATTTTTTTTTATATAAGCTCCCCGTTTTATGATGAATATGTTTATATTTATACAACACCCCGCGAGTGTATGTTTCACTATCGACTAGAGCGCCAGCCGCAGTTTGGACGATAGAAGTAAAAGTAATTAATTATAACTCGGATAATTTTACAAGTAATCAACTTTTAATATAACTTTTTGGAAAGATATTTTCTTACAAAAAAATTGATATTTTTCAAATATATGACATGTGTATCAGTACGTATATACACATGTACTTAAGCGGACACGCAACAGGTCGTAATTAGTAACCGATTTTTGTAATTTGTTTACTATCCATTGGTTGCCTATCGAATAGAGATCTATTTATTGATGATTACAATAATATTACAATACTATTTTTTCATGGTCGGTGACATTTCTCCGTTTTGTGCCAATATTCATGCCTCTTCTCTTTGTGCTCTGCTAGTTTCAACTTTTTTATTTTTAACGTTTTCTTCCATTGTTTATTTAATAGACAAAATCATCATATATATTAATACCCTAAGGTTAAGATGTTACTCTCCCTTTTTAGAAAAAACCTCATAACTAATCCACATAAATTATATATCATTTTATAGATAATTGCTTGCTCTACCGGCATCCACAACTAAAAAATTTATTATTGCTATTGTTTTTGCAAATTAATTAATTATTAAAATTATATACACAAAACAGCAATACTGCCATCTAACGGCTCAATGTCAATATGATTGACGGTCGGTAAAATTTTTGTTTAATTTCAAATCCACTCACGTATAAATAAAGTGGCGCTTTAGCTCAATGCTTTTGATACTTGCGCCTCTATATGTCAATTTTAGTAAAATATTTGTTTGATCTGTCATCTGAGCTTCATAATGGAATAAATAATGCGAAGACTTCGCACGGGTCACACTAGTTGTTTATTTAATAGTAAAAAGCCTGGGGTGTGCATTTTGAGTTTTACCAACGAACGCACAGTAACGCACGATTGAACTCAACCTGATCTTGCACGCTTCTGTATAATATACATACGAAACATTTCGAGCCTTTTTCACACTCAAAGGGGGTCAAAAGTGACTTTTAAATATATACTCAAACCTAATTAATGTAACAGGTTAAAACACTGCGCAAAGAGATGATAAATACTAACATTGCATGTAAAATGTCACGAATATAGCTTTTAAACTTCCTGAGATATAGAACTTTGAAGTCGCTAAATCTGGCACCGGTTAACTCACTAATCATCAAAACATATAGCCTACTTCCAGTCTACCTCTAACCTTGAAATTTTACATATAAACGAAAGAGAAACTCAAAAATTTATTAAATGTGAGTTTGGTTGGGTTAGATTTAATTAGGTTGGGCTGTGTTTGAATCGGATAAATTGGATTGCATTCGGTTTGGTGGTATTAATTAGGATTTATTCCTCAATTTATCAATTTTGAACAAAAAGTCGTGAAATCCCATCAAAAACACAAATTTGAAAGTTCCGTTCATGTTTGTCGAGAAAAAAAAGTTTAGATTAAAGTAACCGTCAAGTTTCAAGTAGTTTTTTACAGGTAATTAATAATAAGTCGAAATTTTAAAGGTATACCTAAATATTGTTAAGTACTTAAAGTAACTTTTAAATTTTAAAGGTATACCTAAATATTGTTAAGTACTTAACGTAACTTTTAAATTTTAAAGGTATACCTAAATATTATTAAGTACTTAACGTAACTTTTAAATTTTAAAGGTATATCTAAATATTGTTAAGTACTTAACGTAACTTTTAAATTTTAAAGGTATACCTAAATATTATTAAGTACTTAACGTAACTTTTAAATTTTAAAGGTATATCTAAATATTGTTAAGTACTTAACGTAACTTTTAAATTTTAAAGGTATACCTAAATATTATTAAGTACTTAACGTAACTTTTAAATTTTAAAGGTATATCTAAATATTGTTAAGTACTTAACGTAACTTTTAAATTTTAAAGGTATACCTAAATATTATTAAGTACTTAACGTAACTTTTAAATTTTAAAGGTATATCTAAATATTGTTAAGTACTTAACGTAACTTTTAAATTTTAAAGGTATACCTAAATATTGTTAAGTACTTAACGTAACTTTTAAATTTTAAAGGTATACCTAAATATTGTTAAGTACTTAACGTAACTTTTAAATTTGCAACTTTCATATCTAAAACTATCTATCTCTAAATTTCTTGAAAGCCAAAGAAAAATTTCGTCCTTTATATCGCGTTTATAAAAAGAAACATAGGTACTACGCACATTTAAACAATAAAATGTGGAGCATGTCGCCTCGCTTCACGAATTTAGTGTAGCGCTACTGACCTGCTCTATTCTCTGCACGCACTTTCAATTAACACTACAGTATAAACATATAGCTGTAAGAGTATTCTTCGTATAACAAACAAAATTAATGTACCTATGACCCACAGAGAGATTTTGAAGAAATTGATAATTTTCTTTTTCTTCCACCATAAAGAATTTCTTCATAAAACTGATGATTTCACTATTTTTCCGCCATAAAGTATTTCTTCATAAATGGTTGATCCGCCAAAAAGACCTAATCTGGCAAAATATTAACTGCTAAACTATTCCAAAACAGTATAGAAGCAAAATTCATACAACAAAGCAAAACAATTTCGGACAAGATTTTATTTTTATTTAAAAATTTTAAAGATGCATCTGCGGTATTGGGTCCTTATCTAAATTTATGCTCATGAGTATTTTTCACATGACTATCATAATAAATTTCCAGTAGCCTAGCGGAAATACCTTTAAGGAATTTATTAATTTTCTTGTTCCCCTACAACAAAGAACTAGTTAAACTATGTTGTTATAAATTACGTAGATTAACATTAAAATTGACTACGAAAATATCTCAACATCAGTCCCCTGTCTGTCCCTCTCCTGTATAGTGCCACTGAACAAGTAACAAGTACGAATTGTTAAAGCTATTTCGAATCAGATTGTAAATTACACTCTAAAAATGTATTATAATGTATTATAAAAATGTATTATACTGCCAATAAACTACAATAATTTATTTCATGAAACAAATCAAGTATGACTGTATTAGTACATATTTATGGGGCAAGGAACATCAATCCTCTGTTGTATATTGTATTATCACGTGAATTGCATTATTATTAAACTAGTTAAGTAATTTAGCGCCATAACAATATTTCTTTGTCATCAGAAAAATATAATCATAAATTTCTTAAAATGCACGATCCAGAACACAAATGTTCCTAAACACATTTACAGTTTCAAACACGTGATACTGAACAGTTTCACATTCAACAATCAATAAAAAATCATTTACCCTTTACCTGTTTGCCTACTCTATCTAACCAGACTCTCGTCACTCCTTAACGAAACTTGACGTTTTGTTAGACAGTCAACGCGGCAATACAACACGAATCTTAATAATTGAAGATGTGTGTTAAAGAAGTTCGTTAATGACAGCCTGGTGAATATGCATGAGCGGGGGAAGGGAGAGCGCTTTGTGACCTGCTTGCACGCTCAACAGACGATCTCATTAATATTCATGGAGCATGACAACTGGATAACGAATGCCAATCAACATTCCCAAATAAGCATAGCATTGCGAGTGCAAATCTTATTGTTTGGGGACAGTCTGCCAACTGCTGTGATTTTGATTGAATAAGATTTGACGTGATGCTGCGTCGCTGTCGTTATGTGCTTTAACTGAATATTTCAGTGATAGTTTCGACAATTTCTAATTCAGTTCTTAAGACCGCGCGCTCAGTTCTTCAATCGGTGTTAAATTTTAAGAATTTTTTATATTTGCTGGGAACAAAAATTAGCCTAGATTTTAATCTGAACGACAAATATTATCTTATTGGATTGAGATGATCCAATATTTTGTCGTAAAAATTTGACGTATAAAATTATCAATTGTATCCTAAATTTTAAACTGAACTCTGAGCATCATCCTAGTGAAAGTCCCAAATTATTTATTTGACTTAAACCCTATCGCTCGTAAGCTGAGCATAAGGCCTCGACGGAGTTTCGCCAGCGGACAGTATCACCGCCAGCGACGAGCTAGGACCATCAGCTCCTCAAATGGCTTCTCCACTTTCTTGACCTCTTCCTCTATTGTCTTCCTCCGCGATGTCTTTTGTCTGTCTTTTTCCCTCTAAGGGTTCCAGAAGAGTGCTTTTTGCTCTATCACATTCTGACTCGTGTAGAGAGTGTGCCAAATCCATCTCCACTTTCTCGTTACACGGATGCCACAATTTGGCAAAAAAATGCGAATATTTTTTTTCATTCAAATATGTTTTGCGTGCTGCTTTTAACGAGAGATTAGACGCAGATTCTATAAAAGTAGTTTTGGCTTCTACTCGATCTCATATTCGCACCTATAAAATTAAAATATTTTAATTTGTGTATTGAATACAAATTAAAATAACCTTTTTCGAATTTTCGGAAACAATTGATAAAACTGACTGCAAGAGAGAACAGAAACGTCATAAACTTATAATGAAAAATTACCCGCCAATCGAAAATCTTTTCCGCCTTTCTGAGATATTTCATTAACTTTCTCTACAACATTCTTTATGTGTAACTGCTCTATTATCATGGATTTTGAAATTCCTCTCTTTTTTAATCCTGGATATAATTCATGTGTTCTGTCTTTTGAGTTCATCTATCTTTGCACTTGGTGTTTACAACAACTTCGTGTTCTATTGTTTTTGCTAGCCGTTATTGGTTTATCGTTATCCCAATCATGTCAACAAATAACTCCTTCCTGTTTTAGTATTATTGAACATGTTTCCATATATAGTCTAAGATCCCAAGTAAGAACGACCTTCACCGATTTGATAACCAGGTGAAAATTATATTTTAAAGAATAAAATATGTTTGTGAATGTGTATCAATAAGGTTGCCATAAAAAAAATGTTCATGGCTATGATTAATTAAAATTATAAAAAAAGTATTATTTTTTCAAATTTGACTGTCTTGGTTGCCAAATGACTCATAGTCTAATTGAAAGTATACAACATCTGCTATTTGCAGTTGATCGGTTGCCTACCTTTTTCTGTCCCCTTTTACCTGGTAGCCGCGTGCAAACAGGTAAATTGATATTAGTAATTGCGCTCATCTGCTTACCATGATATTTATATATCAAAATGTAGGTAAATTTATTGTGAATAGAGTAGTATAAGGTTGCTCAAGATAATCTGTTCATAGATTACGGTAGCTAGGCTTTGAAGTTGCAAAAATTGGAGCATGTGAATATGTGTGACAGAGAAGCGTTGCTCGTACTGTACCATGCGATAAAGGAGGGCGTAGTATAGCAACCAAGACAGTCAAATTTGAAAAAATAATACTTTTTTATAATTTTAATTATTCATAGCCATGAACATTTTTTTTATGGTAACCTTATTGATTCACGTTCACAAACATATTTTATTCTTTAAAATATAATTTTCACCTGGTTATCAAATCGGTGAAGGTCGTTCTTACTTGGGATCCTCTACTAATATGTTTTTGAGTAATTAGCGTTTGATTTGTTCTGACTCTGCTGGTACGCGATCCACCTATTATTTTCATCCATATTCACAGGAATTATTTTTAATTACGTAAATATAATAACTTAGTGTTTCGTCGTAAAATAAAAAAAAACATTATAACTTCTCGTCCATCCCTCACGATCTCACTATTTCTACCATTTTATTTCTTTTGATTGTATATAATTGGATAGATCTTTTTAATCCAAATTTAAGTTGCATTTATAATTTTTAATATGAAGCTTCAAAGTGGGTTACAACGAGGCGCCGCCACTAATTTTTCAAAGAAGGGTTCGGAAAATCTAAAAAATGTCTATGTACTACAGTTTCATTAGAACTTAAAAATCAAAATTAACTCAATTAACTTGAATAGATAATTTCAAAAGATACAGACAACCATAGAATTCTATTTGGTGCGTATTCCGACATGATTTAGCCATTTTCTTTACGTATTTTGACATCCTCGACTATATTCATAAGCCCGCCTGTCATTTAATCTCCAAAGATTATACAAAAATGAATCTAAAGTCATAAAAAAAAGTAAAACGATACGAGGCCAGGCCCTTGCATCGCCCGTGCAGCCTCACTAAAAGCCTCTTTTACTGCACTAAAGCGAATTGAAACACGACATAAAACCCGGCAGCAATGCCGACCCGAAGAAGCGAGGGTCGTTACTATTTATACGGCGCTTTATGTTAATTTTTCTCACGGCGTGACCCCATTTGCATGCATTTTACGCGCGGACTCCGGCCATAGAGACGAGGTGGATGTGTTGAGTGGAAGATGAGTTACCCACTTCTCTATTCTAACGCCAAGGCTTTTTAAATATCTATTAATACATAGCACTAGTGTCTGACTAAAGACTCGATGTTGCTTCTTTCAACCAACATTTCGACTTTCGGTTTCGCGCGGACTCCGGCCATAGAGACGAGGTGGATGTATTGAGTGGAAGATGAGTTACCCACTTCTCTATTGTAACGCCAAGACTTTTTAAATATCTATTAATACATAGCACTAGTGTCGGATTAAAGACTCGATGTTGCTTCTTTCAACCAAAATTTCGACTTTCGGTTTCGCGCGGACTCCGGCCATAGAGACGAGGTGGATGTATTGAGTGGAAGATGAATTACCCACTTCTCTATTCTAACGCCAAGACTTTTTAAATATCTATTAATACATAGCACTAGCGTCTGACTAAAGACTCGATGTTGCTTCTTTCAACCAAAATTTCGACTTTCGGTTTCGCGCGGACTCCGGCCATAGAGACGAGGTGGATGTATTGAGTGGAAGATGAATTACCCACTTCTCTATTCTAACGCCAAGACTTTTTAAATATCTATTAATACATAGCACTAGCGTCTGACTAAAGACTCGATGTTGCTTCTTTCAACCAAAATTTCGACTTTCGGTTTCGCGCGGACTCCGGCCATAGAGACGAGGCGGATGTATTGAGTGGAAGATGAATTACCCACTTCTCTATTCTAACGCCAAGACTTTTTAAATATCTATTAATACATAGCACTAGCGTCTGACTAAAGACTCGATGTTGCTTCTTTCAACCAAAATTTCGACTTTCGGTTTCGCGCGGACTCCGGCCATAGAGACGAAGTGGATGTGTTGAGTGGAAGATGAGTTACCCACTTCTCTATTCTAACGCCAAGACTTTTTAAATATCTATTAATACATAGCACTAGTGTCTGACTAAAGACTCGTTTTGCTTTTTTCAACCAAAATTTCGACTTTCGGTTTCGCGCGGACTCCGGCCATAGAGACGAGGTGGATGTATTGAGTGGAAGATGAGTTACCCACTTCTCTATTCTAACGCCAAGACTTTTTAAATATCTATTAATACATAGCACTAGTGTCTGATTAAAGACTCGATGTTGCTTCTTTCAACCAAAATTTCGACTTTCGGTTTCGCGCGGACTCCGGCCATAGAGAAGAGGTGGATGTATTGAGTGGAAGATGAATTACCCACTTCTCTATTCTAACGCCAAGACTTTTTAAATATCTATTAATACATAGCACTAGCGTCTGACTAAAGACTCGATGTTGCTTCTTTCAACCAAAATTTCGACTTTCGGTTTCGCGCGGACTCCGGCCATAGAGACGAGGTGGATGTATTGAGTGGAAGATGAATTACCCACTTCCCTATTCTAACGCCAAGACTTTTTAAATATCTATTAATACATAGCACTAGCGTCTGACTAAAGACTCGATGTTGCTTCTTTCAACCAAAATTTCGACTTTCGGTTTCGCGCGGACTCCGGCCATAGAGACGAGGTGGATGTATTGAGTGGAAGATGAGTTACCCACTTCTCTATTCTAACGCCAAGACTTTTTAAATATCTATGAATACATAGCACTAGTGTCTGACTAAAGACTCGATGTTACTTCTTTCAAAATTTCGACCAAAATTTCGATTTTGCTCCCCAGGACGTAATAAAGAAAAGAAATTTAAAAAAAAATTGTTTGCCATCGATATTTACAATAAATAAGTAAAATTGTACAAATATTTTATTGACACTTGTACAATATTTATTAAAGAAATTGCGTGTTGCCAAAAAAATTGTCGACACGGTCGATATCATATTGCCGATTGGATTATATCGACGTCTAATACCCTCTAAAATAAACATGTTATTTCGTTTCACTAAACAAAGATTCGTGACATAACACTATTTAAACGAAGCATTTGTATGCAAATAAGCGTCGTTTAATTTTTCTTAAAACGAGTTATAAACGTCTACGAGACAATTGCTATAATTCTTTAAAACGACACCGAACGGAATATGAACACGGGCCGAACGGAGTGGAATGCGATTAAGACAATGTTATAATTGCATTATGTTAATGTTAAAATTAAATTAAATTATGATTAGCGATACGGAACAGAAGCCGGGTGTATTATAATAAATAATTATAATATTTTTATTGAATGGGCGAAAGTGACTTTCAATTTGGCAAAATGGACGATTTCTCAAAACACGAAACGCCTGGCGGGCGGCGATTTCGCAATTTCGATTGTGAACAAAAAATAATGCATATTTAAATGGCTATACCCAACTAGTATATATATATATATATATATATATATATATATATATATATATATATATATTTATATATATATAGATATATATATATATGTATATATATATATATATATATATATGTGTGTGTGTAGGTATATATATACACACCAAATTTTTTTTGTAACAATCTACTTACACTATTTCCATAATTAAAGGCCACATTATAATCAAAGTAATTTCCTCAAAAATCCTCTCCGGTACATACATACACAAATTCTGAATTCTTCCTAACAATAATTAACACTTTGGCTACATGACGATTTTTTATATTAAGGTGAGCCAATTCAAACGTAGAAAAAACAAGTTCTAGCTTTATTTCATTCCCAGCGCATCAACTCAAACAGCATACATGATATCTGATGCAAATGGCTAGTGCACACTACTTCATTTTATTGTAGACTCTGAAAAAATGTTATTTTTAACTAATTTCATGAACAGCAGTGTACAGAAACTTTTAAAAATGATGCGTATTTGATTGAAAAATGTTTAATAAAGAAATCAATGTAAACAACATTATGAATTTTTGATGTGTAACAGTGATATACCAAATGCAGAAAAGAGACGTCTTGTAATACCGTAAAAATAAAATAGATATCTTCTAATATAATCTACCCATCTTCACTAATTTCTTCAACATTTATGGTGATATGATCTTTCCTATAGCACAAACATCATAGTCTTAGTATGAACAGCATGGTCAAGGCTGTAGCTAAAGAGGGATCAATAATGTTTGACCCAAGTAATTGTTGTTGGTAATAGATTATAGAGAAGAACCTACAAGTACGACCCATAAAACTTAATTTAACAAAATAAATGGCGCTCACTTTTTTTTAGAGTTATTTAATATTTTGATAAAATATAATAAGACCTTTCAAAGGTCCCCCTGAAATATTTTTCTGTCTAAAACCTTGAGCATGTAAGAAAACCTTAAGCATGTAAGAAGTAAATACTTTTTAGAAACGAGTAAGGCATTCTGCTTAAAACTGTACTAAAATAATTCGGGAAAAGGAAAATGTTGAATATATTTGGCGTTAATTTTGTAGACATTCTTATTTACAATTAAATGAAACTATGTAATATATAGTAGTATTATGTCTACTTTATTAAAATTCTTTACCACGACCTAGGTTTCATTGTATTACAACGTCTTCAGGTGGGTTATTAGCAAAGATTACAAAAGATTTTTTTCTGATTACAAGAAATCTTTGTTTCTAGTGTTTGAAAAATAAGATCAAATCACCCCATCATAAGTGTTACATTTATTCAATGGATTAGAGTGATTCAGTGTGTTATTACAAATATCAGAAAAAGAACGCATATTATTGTTGCAAGCCCTATTACTGAGTTGCATGCCCTAGACAAAGTAAGTTGTGAATCAAGTCCCCACTTCTGATGTAAGTGTAATAATTTAAGGTTACATAACACTGTTTATATGATTAATAGTACAACACATAATATTTATGTGTGTAACACTGAACACATTAATTTCTATATACTATTTAAACTGTATAAACATGTTACTTTCATGAAGCTGGTTTTGGATCTCTAGTTTGAGATGATTACTGAAATTGTTAAAATTTATTAAAGTATGAATTAAAATAATTGTAATTAGGAGGATAACAGTAGAACAATACTTCCTGTTAAAATGTTAAAGGGGTAAAATTTTTACTATTTGCTCCTAAATATATCCATCTTTCCCCTAACTATTTTTTAGTAGAATTAATGTCAAAAAATAGTTTTTATTTTTTTAGTAACATTTCATGAAATTCTAATGATAACAACAAACTTCTTTTATATTTTAATATTTTTCCTTTTTCAGAAACGAAGAAAATTCAGATAAAACGGCTTGCAAAAATGTTCTAAATAATCAGTAAAATGAAAAATATAAAATGTGAAATATGGTTAATATTATTCACAGTGGTACAAAGAGATCCTGTGACTATAAAGATTAAAATATATTTTACTAACATAAAATCAAATATCATCCATCTCCTTTTTGAAAAGCTACACATTCCCAATAGGAATTTATATATTTACTATACGCAAAGAACGTGAAGTTTTAAAATGTTTTGTAATTGTATGGTTACTGAAAATATAATATGGAACGTTGCATGAATGCACTTTTACTATTTGTGTTAATTAAAAAAATAAAATTTAAAGAATGTTTTAAACAGATTTAAATAATATATAAGGAATTATATTATTCTTGGATAATGTAATGTTACAGAGATTTAAAATAAATATCACCTACCTTTCAGTAGATTGCAAAGCATCTACAGGACTCAATTTCTTCATAACTGGATTGACTGGAGGTTTTGGAGTTTGCTTGGGGAACAGTGGTGGTGGAATTTTATTTGAAACAACTTGCTTTGGATCCAATACTGGATTTTTATTCGAAGGCAAACCGACACTTGCATTGTTCAAACTACCATAAGGTACACCACTTTCTTGTTTCACTGGGTTATGTTTTGACACGTCATGTGGATTGGAAGTCTGATAAAGCATTTCAATTTTACTGACAACACTTTTATTTTGTTTATCAAATTCTGGCCGAAAATGACCTGTAGTTTCATTCATCTTTTGGCCTTCATTCGCCTCATGAAATACGCCATTAATCGGTTTCTTTTGATTAAATCTCATACTAGCTCTTTCACACATTTGCTTATGACTCGTGAAACTGGCAGATATATTATGAGCTAGTTTGTTTTCCGGTTCAACTTGCCTGAGCGATGTTGAACGTAAAAAGGGATTTATAGGCTTCTTCGGACTGATATTAGTTTCATCGACAGTAGTAGAACGAAACAATTGTTTTTGTGCAGAAACCACCGGTTTCTGCATTGAGATCATTTGTTGTTTCGCATTGAAGGGTGGATTGTTGCGGAAGTGTCGCATTGATGACCTGATATCAGCAACCGATGATGCAGCATGTATCATATTATCCTGCGGTACTCTAAAGCTATTTCTTACTAATTTATTTTCATGATTAGGGTATACACGTTTAAGCACATTTTGTTTAAAGGGCAAGGAAGCGGCAGGTATCAACGGCAAGTCTGATGGCCTTATATTGTTATTAGCACACTGAGCAGATTCACTGCTCACGGCACATGATGTGGGTATACTAGGAACCATTTGTGGTGTAGCACCATGTGGATTCTTACATTGATTGCTCCTTATAGGTGTGGGTTTTTGAATACCCAGATTTTCAAATGAATATCTAACTTTTGTTTCATTAGGTAACCGTTCCGCAACCTCCTGATGGCATTTCCAATCATTGGTTACTTCAATAGGTGGCGGTGGAAATGGTTCATCATTATTGAAAACTTCATCTTCCATGACCGTAGGAGGTGATGGAAGGGGTAAATCTGGACTAGGTAATCGTTCTTCTTGGTTGTAGAGGTCGGGATAAACATTACGCAACAATTTAGAATTTTTGGGTGGTCTCTCTGGTACCCAGTCATCTAAAGAAATCACAGGTCCAAGTATAACAGGTCCTTCAAGGATAGAATTGGGTGAGAATCTGACTTCATTGTCTCTTTGAGACTGTCTTAACTGTACATGATCATCGTCTGGAGATCTGCTGCCCTGTCTGTGTTCAGTATCTCTCTCGATGTCCCTCCAACTTGCATAATCAGATGCAGACGAAGCTCTCCTCGAAGCTGGTTGCTGAGGCCGAACTTGTGGAGCGGCAATAGGTTGGGTAGGTTGCTGAGGTGCTGGAGATAACTGGGGTTCTGATCTCCACGAGGTTTTGTTGTCTTTCTGCTGATGTCTTTCGTAGAAGGAGAGTAGTGCTTTTTTCTGTTTAGCTTTCAATGCTGGATCCGATATTCTTGTCTGTTTTTTACTATCCTGATAATTGTATCTGTGTGAGTTCTGACGTTCTAATTCACTGACACGCTCTGCTACTGACATCTGAGGTGGAGAGCAGCTATTTGATAATCTGGAAAATAAAAAGATTTCATCTTTCTTAACAGATGTAACTTAACTAAATGATTCATGTTTTTATTGAAGGTGAATAAAATATATAGTTTAATTTAACCTATGTCTATTCTTTCCAAATAGATCAGTACAGATTTTTAAAAAAAAAAGTGACTATATGAATATACCAAAAGAAAATTCATTATCACCTTTGAATGTTATTAAAGTAAGATATTTATAATTAGTAAAATGTAATTAATCTAAACTACCATCTTCTCATGACCATAATTATTTTTTGTAAAAAATTAAAAAGTCATGTTGTATTTTGCTGGTTACATTTGGATACTAAATATGTTCAACATACTTCAGCTATTAAACCTTTTAAGCATTTCTTGTAATTTGTCTCTTCTCATATATTAAACTTCACATTTAAACATGTCCCGCCAAATTGGACACAATTCCTTATTGATCACCCATAAAATATGACAACTGCACAAAATAGACTCGTGGACATATTAAAAGAAATGCCAAAAACATTAAAGTAACATAAAAGTGATTTCGATACCAGTATACGTAATTTGAAAAAAGAAGGATTTCAATTGAATTTTATGGCTTTCATTTGTTTTTTTTGTTATCTGTTAATTTCTTTTTTGCATACAATATTCAATATATAGCAACTAACACTTTATTTTTATGGTTTTTTTAAGGGAATATAATTTAATAAATGTAAGTAGTAATGCCAAATCTCAGCATTGCTCAAGTGTCAAAAGCTGTCATTTTAATTGAAACTGGTTACATTTACAATGAAGCGGTTCAAATATTACCAGTTTCAATGTCTGTGAGTTTATGCAACGTTAAACAATACTGGCAGACTGGAAAGTACACAAGATGTAAAGAGCAAAGTGGCAAAAGAGTAACAAACAGACAAGGATAACATATTTATTGTAAGCAATGTTTAGGAAGCTTTAGGAAGTTCAACAAATGACAGCGCCAAAACCATCAGAAGAAGACTTAAGGCGGCTGGAGTAGTGGCATACTTGCCCACCAGAGGATTTTTATCCATCAAGTAACTTGGTCCAACTTTGCTCGTTCACACCCAAACTGGGATGATAATACTACGACAAAGGCATTCTTTACTGATGAGTCCACATTCTTAACTCAGATGATGGAAGGGTATAGCATGGACTCAACCTGCAGAAAGGTACGCTCAGTGTAGCATTGTTGGAAGTGAGCCTTTTGGTGGAGATTCAGTAATGGTAGGGGGTGGTATTTCCTTAGGAGCACGTACGGATCTACATAATGTAGAAAACAGGTCCCTGACTGCGGCTAGATAAGTGACTTCCATTTTAGAACAGATTATGGATCCTTTTGCCCCCTACATGAAGATAATTTTTTTTAAAGCAACATAATATTCAACCTCACACTGCTGCGTTCGTTTTGGAGTATCTCATTAAGGCCGGGATTGAAGTTTTGGGATGGCCAGCACGCTCACTAGATGTTAATCTGATAGAACACGTTTGGAATAGGCTGGGACAAAAATTAAGCAAAGAAATCCGTCACTAGCTAACTTAAGGGACCTCAAAAGTGTATTGATTGAAGAATGGCACCTAATGCACAAAGTTTAATTGACGAGTTTAATTGATGAATGTATATTGTATAAGACAGGACACAAAATAGTAAAGGTTTATCATGCGAAAAAAGGATCGCCAAATATAAATATTAACTATTTTTTCAAAAAATTCTTTATCAAACGTCAAAAAGGAATATGACGAGTATATTTTTCGAGCATATTTTCAAACTATTCAGACATTAAAAAATTTAATGTTCTTAATTTCCAAAACATTAATATTCAATGATTCAAGCTGAGATGAGCTCAAGGATATGACTTCTCATTTTTGAGCTCCTTGAGCTTGAAGAATAATAATGGTGCTTTTTTATGTACTACAAAAACAATATTTACCGAGCGATTAACTGAATTGAGTTGAATGCTCCATATGTTGTCTTTTTGTACAAGAAATAAGGTCTATTCAAAAAACTTTGCTCCATCAAGATATTTAAAAGTTATTTTGAAAAGGCACTTTTTTGAAAATTTTTATGGCAATGTGTTCTAAATGATTTAATTGATATTGGGAGGCATTTGATACAGTTTTTTAAGTACTTTTTAAGAACTATATTTATCTAACAATATATATCATTGAAAATTAATATATGTATATTTCATTATCAACCGATAGTATCCCAACTACCCTTATCCCAGGCTTGTGGAGAGCCAGCAGGGCCAGTCCGACCCTAGTCGTGTCCAAAAAGAACACAATATCATCTTTGATGTAATTTGTTTGGTATATTCGTTATGATAATTTTTCACTGCGGACATGTCGAAGTAATTGTGCGAAAGAAATTATGCTTCGATTTATTTTGCTTTCTATGCGCCATCATGGTACAATGAATACGTAAGAATGATAAAAATTGGAATATTTTTGAGCTAAGAATTTCCCAGTTTCCTTGTGAATTCAAGTAATTTAATTATCTACGTTAACCTTCATATCTTCTCCCACTTATACACGATAACAGCAATGATACAATTAAATACTAGTTGTAACAATGATAAAACTCAATACAGACATAGGGTATTTCAAGATGTAGATTCTATCAATAACGTAACTGTACAATAGGGTATAGCAATGATAGAATTTTATATATATTTCTTATATTTCACTAATTCTCTTGGGGGAGTTTGTAACCCTTAAAGAGCACATCTCCAGTTGGCAGATCGTGGAAAGCCTCCAGAGGATTCCTCTGGGTGGCAGAAAGGAAATAACATACCTTCTGTGGATCAACAGGCAGAAGTTCAACCTTTCAAGGCTCTGGCAACCATTCTTCCCTATGAGATGAATCTACTGCAGATAAGAGATAAGTGGGCATGACCCTAACCGACCAATCATATTTCTTTTATTGCTATACTTGTTTACTCAAATGCTCTTCTTTGCATCACATTTTTTAAAACGACAATTTCTTTGAAAACACATTCTAACTAAAAATCCATTTTGCATTTTTATTTATCCTAGAAGATAAAGTTTTCCACAGACCTTCTATAATCATTTAATTTCATCTTCCATTCAATCAAAGCAGTTGAAATATTACACAAGAGAACAATCCACATTTCTTCACTTTCGGTCGATTTCAATATTTTATACTGAAAGTTTTTTCTTTAGTTTCATAGTATATAAAAAAAAATTTCATATGGCTATATACATACTGCTATTACAACCAGTGTTAAATTATTTATTTAAATTCATTATTACCATTACTTTATACTGTTTTGCACTGACCGATTTCAAACTTTAATTGAAATGAGAGGAATCCAAATATAGATTGAATAAAAAAAATTACGGATAACAAAATATGGTAATATTTTCTTAGTTTTTGGAAAACTTCACAATGTTCATAACTGGTGACAGGTTTCCTGCAATTGTTAGCATTCACAAATTTATTGAATAAAACTACTGTGTACATATTTCAAGTAAGTTCCAGTTAAATTAAAGGCTATCTATATTTGGCATGTTGCCCGAATTGTCTATGCGATTCAATTGTTTCCTATCCCAACATCCATTTCAAGTAAGCATATTTTGGAAAGATACTTTCAGTATACTATAGATGAATTATGTGTGTGCTCATTCGAGTAGATGTAACTTTTCTTGTGTTAGATCTATTACTGTTAACTTTGTGGACTTGTGGATACTCATAAAAAGTTATTTATTAATTTTTTGAGTAACTATTATGTATATGGTGAAGAATGTATAAATCAGTTTGTATCAAATGTAATTAGCAATACAGTTTTTCTCATTATTTTCTTAATGGTGTGACTCTTATTTTGATTTGCAGTTGGTTAAGTTATATACTTTTGTATTCTGCTCGCAATGGAGTTTAAAATAAAAAACAACCCTTCACATTGGAGCATATGCTATATTGAATTATTGATGATGTCATATACTCTATATCATCATCCGAATGTCAAATTACCTATCAGCCGAATATATAATAAATTTAGTTTGGTATTTTAACCTTGAAGGCTTAAAAGATAGACATACTGAACTTACTTTCGTTTTTTTTTTAATATTAGTGTGGATTGACAATAATGTTTTCAAATAACAAACATTATCCTAGAAAAAATTTTAACATAACCGTGTTTACGTGTAAATATTTTAATTGGCAACAATAGTTCGTAGCAAATTTTCAAATATTACGAAAAAATAAGCTTTACTTCTGCTGTGTATTGGAGAAAATTCCAGTTCATTTAAAAATATTTGTGATTTCTATCCATTAGGTATGGATCATATTATAGTGGTTCTTACAATTCAATCATTGAATATCAACCCCTTATTAACGAGAGGTGCATTCATACTACGACTGCCACGTAAATATAAACAAAATCATGCCTTGTTTGAAAAGGTGCACAGGTGAGCTTGAACATATCGTAATGATGTTTCTTGAGTATTCATAGTATATATAATTAAAGTGTTTACCTAGTGCTAGAATGTCGATCCTTTGTTACACTTTGGTCATTCGTTTCAGGAACTGAATAAGTGCTTATTGGAAACAATTTTAAATGCTGTTGGCAGGTGACACCAGCAGGTATTTCCCTGTGCTCTATATCACTATCAAGGCGATCAGCATTAGGCATGCCATTATCAATGTACAGAACGCTCTCTGAACTGTGCCGTTGGGGCGTCTTCACCTTGGCGGAATGAGCTATTAGTTGCTTCGATGTTGAGCTGAAGGAACTGCTAGCTACTGATATGTCACTCAGTGAACCTGAAATTTGACAAAACACTCCAATGGGAACCTAATTTTCCATCTTGTCTTTTATCCCTTATATAAAAACTGTATATGTTCTATTTTTGAATCAAATTTTAATAATTCCTGTACATTGCTAAACGAGAAATAAAAAATCAGTTTTATGTTGAATAGCAAAAATTATTATTTCCCCAAACAGATTTTATTCTGACTTTCACTACAAAATATATGAACTTGCAAAATTTAGTATAAATGTTACAATTTAGTATAAGTGCAATTTACGGCCAGCACAGTATTATGAAATAATGACGGAACTTCATTACATTTTGTCTAACATTTATTCTAATACAGAATTCCCTCGAACTTGTCCTTTCATTAAATACTAACATAGAGATACCATTTCTTGTGTTAGTAGATTTTCTTATTTAAATTATAAAACAGGAAGGTCTTAGAGGATGCAATATCGAACTTATATATATATATATATATATATATATATATATATATATATATATATATATATAAATATATATATATATATAAATTGTTTTTTAAACCACTGTGTCATATGCTTCTTTGAACAAAAACATAATCATTATACTTATAAATAACAGATACCATTGGTATGCAATAACATTCCTCAGAGAACAAGGGAGATGCCATAAAAGGATGTGTTTAATCAACATTTGTACCAATATTTACATTCTCTTCAATACTTTTTGTGGTGCTCTCATTAACATATTATTTAAATAGATGGTAGCAATGTAGTGTAAAACGTGTAAATTAATAGCAATGTAAAACATGTAAATTAATAGCAATGTAAAACATGTAAGTTAATTCCTTGTCAAACAAAAAGTTTCTAGAGAATATATTCCTATTAATCAATTTTTAATCATCTGTCTTCTTCTTATATAAAAGGTAATTATCTCCAAGCATAGTTCAACGATTACTTTAATAAAGAAAAATTAAATTATCGAAAGCAAGTTTTCAATGTAATTTTCAGTTTCATAACAAACATTTGTCAAATATTGTGTAATTAATAATTACCATGCCATTTAAGTGTTTCTGAGGAGGAGGCTGAACTAGTTGTAACTACACTGTCCCGATCACCTCTTGCTTCCCATCCGACTAAACCACTTGCATCTACATCTCGGCGTAATCTGAAAAACAGTATTTTAATTTCTTTATTTATATAGTATTGATTTATTTCTACTATTATCTTGAGAACTATTAGACCAAATTAGATGAAGAGGCTCTATTTTGTTTTAGCAATTTTTGTACTAACACAATTCACAAAAAAACTTTTAAATAATTTCACATTATTAATTGGATTTCATTTCATGTCACCTTCGAAAGCCTAAATCGCTTCATTATTTTATTTAAAATTATTTTATTGTTTCATACATTTGATTTAAACATATAAGTCATTAGACTGATTAACTTTTTCCTAACATTTACTTATTATTTTAAAAAATATATATATTCTAAAACATGTTTTATCGACAACTCATTTTTATAAACTACTATATTTGTAACTAATGTTCAAAAATTTTTTTTTTCTTATTTAGAAATACCTATCGCAAATGTTCAGAAATAATTGGTTAACTTTAGTAGTATCAAGCACTTATTAATAAATTAACATAGCAGATTCTTTTTAAATAAATGGAACATAATGTACCTATCCAAAAAAGGTGTTGATGTCGAATCAGCACTTGACACATAACTATGATATCCCTCAGACTGAGCATAAGATGACTGCTTCTGATGTTGTACTATCAGTGCATCTTCATAGCTCCTTGTATATTCTTCAAGCTCAGCTTGAGTCAATTTCTTTTGCTCCTTACCAATACCTGAGTTTGGATAACTCTTCCAGTATTGCGATTTAGATGTGACATCGTGTTGGATCACAGTTTTAGCTTGATATGCTCTGGAATATTTGGTTTCTAATCCAGGGGTGGGTCTAAGGTCCCTCTCTGGCTGGGAAGATAGGGCGTAGTCCCTGTCGGCCGGGGCACTGTCCCGCTCTGGCTTGGGCAGATAGTGACGCTCGTCCGACATCTTATTGGCCACTAGACGATTCTTGAAGGTGTCCGGTATGATTTTATCAAAGTTTTCTAACACTGTTTTCAGCTGAAAACAAATTAAAAATAGTTATTATGTTTTAGCAACAATTGTAATTGTTTCAATAATGCGCTTTTGCTTTGACATTTCCAAAGAAAAGGCATTTTTATTTAAAGATGTACAAAATGTTTCTACCTTCAGATAGTTTGAATCATATTGAAGATAATATGAAGTCATGTCAAAATTATTAAACATATTCAATTCTACTCGCTCACAGAATGTGTCTCTATTTGAACTCTCTATTTGAATATTTCCTTTTGGCGATTCTTATCATTGTATGTATACTATTGATTTGTTCATTGATACATCTAACATCGAGCAATGACCCGCAATTGGTTGTCATATATTTACAAGATAAGTCGACAGATTAGTGTGACAGATAAGTTATGTGTGAAATAAATTAGATATATTATGATTTCCAGTTTGAAAAATGAATCGTATGTTATACTTGTATACTTTTTTTTTTGACGAGGGACACCTATGGATATCACATTTATTTATCTTATTGCAATACCTAAAAGTAGAATGGATACATAGGTTATTCTACTTTTTAGATACCACTTTAAATTTAAGAAAACTGTAAAAAAAATTAAATTTAGTTTCTTAATTTTTTGTAACTCAATTAACATTGCAACATATTTTTTTCATGTAAAAGAAAAAACGTCGTATTTTCTTGCATGTAAAGGAAAAAACGTCATATTTTGACATAAATCAAATTTGTTAACTATCAATTATTATTCAGTTACTGGTCTTAGATATAATAGTCAACTTATTTGAAGAATAACATATCTAACAAGAAATTCGTTTAGCTACATTTATAAAAAAAATAATACAATCAATAAATACATCAGCAGAATCTGTAAAAATATCTGCAAAATTATTTTAGTACGATAAATATGATGGCGCAGTGAGAAGTTTTATACCTAGCATAGAGATGGCGTTACTAGCAAAGATATTTCAAATTTCAATTCGATCTCTCAGTTTTTTTAAACAAGTTTTTTAATTTTTTTTTTTTGTAATTTGTATTGTGTGTCTTTCGTTGAAATTAACAAACTGGAATTTTGGCGATTCTTATCATCGTATGTATACTATAGTATCATACTAAAATAAAAATGGCATCAACAATAAGTTATAAAATTATTAACAACTATGAAATGGACACTTGAATTTTAAAATTATCCTATTCCTCTTGCAGATAATCGAGGTGAAGGAAGACAAAAAAGTGCAACTATAAATAAAAATATCGAGAAAATTTTGTCTTGGATGGTCGGCGTTAAAAGATATAAGAGTACAAGATACATTAAGAATTAAACATGAGATAGTTCTGTGCAACGTTGCGTTCATTAAACGCTGACATTCGTTTTTGCATTTGTTTTTGAATGATTTTTTTTAAAGCATCCAACTGATTTTGATGAAAAGAACGTAAGTTCGTATAAACGAATGAGTAATAAAGTAGTTGGTGCATGCCTGAAGATTGCGCCAAAAAAGGCAACGTAAATTTCATCTACCGGAAAGGCAGTGGCCAGTGTTTTGTTGAAGAGTAAAACAATTATATAATACGAGTTCTGGATCAACTGGATAAAAAAGATAAAAAATTGTCTCTCATCAGGACAAGGTATCTTGCCTACAAATATTTTGACAATGACAAAACTAACAGATTTAAAGTACACAATACATAAATATAAAGAAATTTGTGGCTGGAAAACGTTTCAAGTCTAATAAAAAGTTAATAGGGCCTTACGGGTATTTTCTAGTCCTTTCTGAAGCACGCCTCTTTGATAGAAGTTATCCATTGTAAAAACTTCGATTAAAGTACATTGAACTAAAGAGGGACTCTACATAAAGAAATAAACAAATTTTTGAACTAAAAAATACAGTTTCCCTCTATAACTTTTTTCCTCTCGTATATAATTTAAAACAAACTGATAAACTACTGCACTACATTATATGGGGACATACCTGTAGATTCATATATGTGTTAAAAAAAAAATACACGTAAAAATTGACATCCAGCCAAAAATTGACATTTCCGATAATTGTAACATTCACAATCTATTTTAATTTATAAAACGGAAAAAAATGTTTCTTTTCTTTGCTCCGGATTTATTCGGTTCGATTTAAATTAGAACTTTTATGTTAGAAAGCCAATACTTTGGGGAAGGTCATGGGCTATACGTTTACCTTACAATTTCTAGGAGCGGGGTGGCAATAAAAATACAATGTTAGTTGGTGAACGCTGTTTAAACGGTGGCTTCTTAACTAATCAACGACTGGTCATCCTATTTCCTTCGATATACCTCCGATCCTAATGACCGATTTTGTTTAACGGACGATGCGGAAGCGTTTGTAATTAAATAATTGTAATCATGTAAAACCACCGGTAGCAAGTAAGGTGGCAAGGAAGTGTATACTTTCAGTTTAGCACCGCAGCCGTTTTATTTTTGTTTCTGCTTTAATCTACGACATATCTTAGCATATGATATGTTGTTACATCTGCAACATACCATAGTCGTATATCTGCAACATACCATAATATTCTGTCTTTAATTATATAAATAACTGATAAATAAAATTTACTAACACTGCGATAAACGTATCGAACATGGATTCGAAATTTTACGTTTTTACATTGTTCTTAGTTTTTAATAATTTATTTTTTTCCATAATAATTGTTACGATTCAAATTTCTTAGTAGTCAAATAAAAAATATCTTAGAAGGGTATTTATACTGAGATCTATTTATCAAAATTTGCCCTCACAATCTATTAGATTTCCCGATACTAATACGAAAAAACTTTTGTAATGTACTGAATATTATCTTTCTTTAATTGTTTTTATGTAGACATTTACCACACAAGTAAACTTATATCGACGTCTATACTGAACATGTTAATTAGTGTAATTAAATACATTTTCAGCCAAAACGGCTTAGTTAGACATTCATTACCGTATTTATCATAGATTTTTTTCGCAACATCTATTTTTTTATATTCAATGTGTTTATGTGGATAGAATTTGGCGACAGGACTTAAGCAAGTAGTAAATTTTAAATAAATATATAATTTTTCACTAGATTGTTTCTTTTTTGGAATTCTATATTCTATATGATGTATTCGTTTATTTTTTTTCGCGGTTGTCGAAGCAGCTGGCCAGGCAGAATCGTGATATTCATGATAAACGAAGTGGTAAGATAACAAATACTAGTTACGTTACGTCTAGAAAATATTACAACTCGTATTATTATTGGAAAGTGTTGCGCGGCGAGGCAGCGTGCGCGGGTGAGCCGATCGACAGGAAACAAACACACACAAGAAACGAAGCCGGACCGAAACTTGACATCGACCAGTCATGCCGACAGTCATCCTCAAAGTTTATTATTCTAATTTGAATGAATATTATAATTTGATTGTACGTAATTTGCTTTGAAATGAAGCTCGTGCGAAGAGCTCTAAAGTTTTATGATCTCCTCCCCATAACTACTACTTTATTGCAAATTTACAAAATAACATATGCACCGACTTAAATTTCGCGAGAAGGTAAACACGACCTAGCACTACCGTTTATTTTCTGTTACAGTTTAAGCACGGTAGCAAATAATGTTACATTTTATCGCAACTTGAAGAAAATATAAGTTTAGACTACAAAAGACGGAAAACAATAAAAAAAACAAGTTTTTGGATTCTGTCATGCAACCTAATAACACTTAACTTTTTTATATCTTGGTATGAATTCATGGTGTATACTATTACATCCACATGTTCTTGGATTCGAAACACTTTTAACAAACTTGCCAGAATTGACGGCAGTTTTTAATGGCCAAAATTCGATTTTTGTACATAAGAACCTTTTTTTATTAAGTTTCTTTTTTACTTTTTTTTACATTTTCTACAATATTTGTTACAATTTTAAATAGGCGCATAATCAATGCAGTTATTAAATAATAAGAAATTATTTTAGGCACCTTGAGTACCGATGGTTGTCACTTCTTTAACTGAGCTCGACAGTGACTTGCGTATTCTTTTTTTCTTTATTATCTTCTTTCAATATGTCTGGTAAATCCTTTACCGTGGCTACGAAACAGAAATATATGCACGTGACGTGGGAACATATCTTAGCAGGATACTGGAGTTTAAAACGTTGTAAATATACGTTTTAAATTATAACGCTTTATTGTAGACTAATGCCATTGAATAGAAACCATTTTTCTTTCGCGTTCTTTTCCATGTATCTTTTTAAACATTGCTCCAAAAGACTTCCTTTTAAGTTATTGTTATTCCATTTTTGTCGTAATATAATATATAATATAATTTTACGTTTTACTTCGGTAATTATTGTCAATAATCACCTCCTTTAAATGTGAAGATTGGAACATGTTATTATCAATGCAAATCTCAGTTCTTTAGGCCTTCCATCGGCGATAAAATATCTGGTCCCATTTGTCACTGTTGTCTTCTGCGAATTTCACTTTCGTACGCGTGATATTGTCAATGAGGTTATTTTAATCTTATTGGCTATATCTTTAGATTAGTATTATACAATCTTATAAAAAAAACTTCTCTGTCCCTATTGTTCACTATACTTATACTGAAATAGCAATATTTTTTAAAGTCAAAAGCGAGTTGACAGTTTGAGCACCGGCGGCTGGCGCGAGACTGGACGCGCGGCTCGCAAGGCCACGGCTCACTGGTCCTCAGCGCGTCCTTGCGAAACGCCTCTTCACTACCCTCTCCTCTCCGCTTCCTCCTCAAGTCCCTGTCCTCAACTTTGTTGGGCGCAATCCCTCTCCACGTTCACGTGGGAAGGTGTACGCGCGGAATGCCATAAAGTGGTTATGAAATAATCGGCAACAACTCCTCACCAGTAAATATATCTATTCAGATGGAGAAGCAATGCAATGTTAGTTTCTATCTTTATCTGTTTCTAAATTACTTAGAGAGGTTTATTGAAGAATGTAAGTTTAATAAACAAAATGAACTTGTGACGACTGTAGGGTTGTCGGTATAATTAATATTGTTACAATTTAGTATAGTAATTACAGTACGTAAGTACAATCAATAATCGTAAACATTTTCGGAGAAGCTAACAACTATACGACCGCGACTGTTCCATTGCGTTTTTTTATAACTATCGTATATAAACACACACGTACAAGTAACATAGTTTTATCCGATATTCTGATAAATTTTAAAAAGCAAGAAACTGGAAACAACAATTACATATAAAAGCATAAAAACAAAATTGCCTGAGGCAAAGTACGCGTAGACTTAAAAAAATGCAAGCCTTAACTGGCATTGTCGCTATGTGCACATAAACCACTTATTGAATTTATGTAATTTGGTAGAAATTTATTGTATACAATTAGATGAAACTACGTGATGTAGTATTATTTCTACTTTCTTTAAGTTCTTTACCACGATCTAAGTCTCGTTGTATTACAACATCTTCAGGTAAAGGCAAAGATCTTTGCTACCTGAAGATGCTGTAATACAACGAAACCTAGGTCGTGGTAAAGAACTTAAAGAAAGTAGAAATAATACTACATCACGTAGTTTCATATTATTGTGGATATGGGTACGAGCACCGTAAAATCACTCGTCTGATGAAGAAACAGTTATCATTGAGGAAAATAAGCAGTCACCTGTCATAGGATACCTAACTTCTTCCGAATAGGTGGCACAAAGCAAAAAAGTCAAACCTCGAAGAAGAACAGTTTCAAAGTTTGAAAGAAGCGGCTGCTACATCTATCGTCAGATTGTTCTTCAAGAAAGTATATTCGGTTATTCCATAGTCTGCAAGTTTTCTCCCGTGAAGTAGCTTTGAAAAAGCGTAGCTCTTTTGACAAATGGAAGCTTTCCGAGAAGACCTCGATCATGTTTACCATTACTTAAAATTGGATTCAGTAAATGTTTATACGAAAAGTTCACATCAATACCTTGCGTCACCGCCGCTCTTTGCGGTACCCCGTACAGGAACAAAACTCTTTGAAACATCCGTTATTAATTACAATTTTCCAAATTTGTTTTCTCAGTCTTTAATCTATATATCTCATCTATCTACCTTGCGTCACAGCCGCTCTTTGCGGTATCCCGCACAGGAACAAAACTCTTTGAAACATCCGTTATTAATTACAATTTTCCAAATTTGTTTTCTCAGTCTTTAATCTATATATCTCATCTATCTACCTTGCGTCACCGCCGCTCTTTGCGGTACCCCGCACAGGAACAAAACTCTTTGAAACATCCGTTATTAATTACAATTTTCCAAATTTGTTTTCTCAGTCTTTAATCTATATATCTCATCTATCTACCTTGCGTCACCGCCGCTCTTTGCGGTACCCCGCACAGGAACAAAACTCTTTGAAACATCCGTTATTAATTACAATTTTCCAAATTTGTTTTCTCAGTCTTTGAGTTGTGAAAATACGTACCATAATTAGAAAACCGCCATATGTAGATTATGTGATGGGAAACCATCCGAAAATACACCAAACGTTTGTATCAAGAGCAAAACCGAGAAGGAAGATGAAAAAAGTTCAATACCAGAGGTCCAAATTCTCAGAGGTAGTGGCGAATTAGAACACGACAATGTAGATGTAAACATCGATCGTCCGGAACTGTCAAAATATATAACATAAATAAAATAAAAAAATGTCTTTTCGTTTGTATCATATAATAAAAAAAAGCATTTTTTTAATAAGATAATTTTTCTACCATTAGATATTAAACTTACTAAAAAAGGGTTTAGACAAAAAATATGCGACATTTTATCCTCTTTAACTATATACTGAACATAACCATTGTGGAGTTACGGGTATCTTAAGAAAACCTATTAATTCTTTACACGTTAAATTAAAGATAGCGGCCCGTGTCGGAAAAGTTATATTTTTCATCATTCTGTATGTAAATAACATACATAAATAACGTTTACACCACATCTTTTTAGGGCAAAATCCTCTCTCTAACCGGATTATAATACAAAGCGATAACTACTGACTTTACAAAAGTAGATAGGATCTATCGGATTGGGACCACTAGCCACTAACTTCTTTACAAAGTTTTATCCCATAAGGACATAAGGTCTGCAATGCTTTATGAGGAATAACACAACCTTATATAAAAAATGGTAATAAACTAAAATCTTATAAAGTAAAATCAAATGTAAATACATAAATCAAATGCGAGTCAAACCTCAAGTAACGAGTGTTCCGTAACGAAATTTTCGGTCAAAGATTCTTCACATTAATGCGTGTTATAAAACTTTCACACAAACGTGAAGTGACTTACGAGAGGCGCGTAACATTTGTATTATTTTATAATTAAAATACGAAAAAAGGCTTGAATATTTTTTATATACTGATATATGAGGTATTTATATCATTATTATTTCGCTATCGTTAACATTTAAATTTTATTTCGATTTTAATGATTAAGTTGTTTACAAACAATATAGGATATGAATTTTAAAAGGTTTATATAGTTATTTTTTTTTCTATGTATAGTTTCCTCGATGTTCACCTCGAATATGACAACTTTAACCTCAAAGGAGAGACGGAACCCTTATAAAATAACGTAGTAACGTTGTAGACATTTGTAGCTAAAACTTATATACAAATTTTAGAGTACCAAAACACTCGAAATCGTTTATTTAAATTGTATGTATCGTTTGACCTTCCGTTTGAAAGGGCTAGTTATAAAGGTATTTATAATATATTTAAGTCCATAAATTTAGGTATTATACCTTTAGATATATACTTAAAAATATGGAAATAAAATATGTTCACCATCTCTAATTTTCGAAACTACTAAAAATACACTGATTTTGTATAATATTATTATATATGACGTAATTTTTGAGATATTCACGATACACACACACATATATATATATATATATATATATATATATATATATATATATATATATATATATACACACACATAATTATATAAAAAAATTATCTACTAGACTCCTACTTTGTCAATTATTTTTACTTTTTTTCACATGTAACTGAATTCTACGTTACAAAAATTTTCGTTAAAAAAGATTAAAAGATCCTAGAGATTAAAGAATACAATGATTAAAAGATCCTTCTTTTTTTGTTATTTTATCTCTCCGACTCATTTTCCAATTTAAGTCACATTTTAAAATAACATAATTATTTTTTTGGGTCATAATATTATATAACTACGCCAAATTTCGGATTTCTTTATTATACGATTTATATTTGAAAGTCCGTGACACAAATTCGAATGAAGTGATTCAGAATTGAGACTGTACACGTTCCATTTTCAGTGCGCAATAATAAAAAGTGCGTTATAATAAATTTTCGGCATGCTCCCAGTCGTAATATAATATATTTCATATTTGTGTATTAACAATATTGTTATATTTGTGTATTAACAATATTGTGTTATATAATAAATTTCGTTGGTAATCGTTGGTTTCGTTGGTTTCGGTGTAACATAATAAAATTCGTTGGTATTACTACTTAACATGTATATTACACAACTAGCGTGACCCATGCGAAGTCTTCGCATTATTTATTCCATTAAGAAGCTCAGATGACAGATCAAACAAATATTTTACTAAAATTGACATATAGAGGCGCAAGTATCAAAAGCATTGAGCTAAAGCGCCACTTTATTTATACGTGAGTGGATTTGAAATTAAACAAAAATTTTACCGACCGTCAATCATATTGACGTTGAGCCGTTAGATGGCAGCATTGCTGTTTTGTGTATATAATTTTAATAATTAATTAATTTGCAAAAACAATAGCAATAATAAATTTTTTAGTTGTGGATGCCGGTAGAGCAAGCAATTATCTATAAAATGATATATAATTTACGTGGATTAGTTGTGAGGTTTTTTCTAAAAAGGGAGAGTAACATCTTAACCTTAGCGTATTAATATATATGATGATGATGATAATAATATACACAGAAACAAAAATTACTTTTAAAAAACTTTTTAAAAAAACTTTTTAAAAGTATAACTCAAAAAGGGTGTTTTACATTTTCAGTGCGCAATAATAAATTTTCCGTATGTTTCAGTCGTAATATAATGTTTTTCATATTTATGTATTAACAATATTGAGGCAATCAATATAATAGGATTCGTTGGTATTACTAATTAACATGTATATTACACAATAATAATATACAGAGAAAAAATATTACTTTCTACAAGTATAACTCAGAAAGGGTGCCTTCCATTTTCAATGTGCAATAATAAATTTTCGTCATGCAGTAATAAATGAAAAAAAAATTGTTTCATAAAAAACTCTCATTTTAAATGTATTAAAAACAAGAAATACAAAAAAACTTATCAAGACAAGTAAAAGAGCCCACTCCCTGTGGGGTTTCTATTCGCCATAAGGACCTGAAGCTATCATAATCATGTATTGTCACCAGAAACAAATATGTGCACCATAGCTTGGAGCTCGTTATAAAGTCGAAATATCGTTTACAAATCTGTAGCAAAACGTCAGATAGAGCAAAGTTAAAATTAAGCCCTAAAATTAAATTTTCACATAGTTCATGTGGATCAGCGACGTGTAAACAACTGAAAATTAGGGCATGTGAAAATGTAAAAATATCCATTTATACACTTTAAGTTATCAACTTGTTTATTTACACTGGTTTAAAAAAAACCGGTAGATAAATATATGTACGAGAGTGGCTCTCAATGAGCCAAGTAAATAACGATAACAGAACTACGTATCGGTTAATAGGGATTAACCTTTCTTCGCGTGTCTACTTCCCAGTTAATTTTAGCAACATTTAGGCGCAATGAACGACCGGCTTTTGTAGGTTTTATCATCGAACAAGATTAAACATATTTTTCTCAAGTGGACAATTGACTACACGCAAAGTCTGCAAGTTGTCTTTTTAACATCCTTTCTTTTTTTGATGTGAGACATCTATAAACGAGTTTGGATGAGAGTTCAAATGTTCTGATGACGAGACGCATCTTGCCATTCGGCCAGCTTTTTGTATTGTCGGCTCTTTCTGACTTAATTCGGCTAGCTTGGCGTCTCGTTTGTCATTCTGACAGCTTCGCGTCTTGACAGCTCTTATTCCGATTAAATTAGGATCAGCATTGTTTCTTATTTACTAAAGCTTACAACTTTACTCGCTTTTATCGATGTATTGCACTAAACTGTCTTAAAATGTTAAAATCGTTTATTCATAATATATTCTCTATTATCTAAATATATTATTTCTAAAAGGTGTTTTTTGGTCGAGCGTCTC
Source organism: Druceiella hillmani (assembly GCA_039881145.1). Classification (NCBI taxonomy): domain Eukaryota; kingdom Metazoa; phylum Arthropoda; class Insecta; order Lepidoptera; family Hepialidae; genus Druceiella; species Druceiella hillmani. The sequence continues at coordinate 5,843,697 of JAYKKI010000104.1, forward strand.
GATCTCTTTAACTACTGCACCAAAAAAATTAAAAAAAATACCCACTTAAAGCTTATGTTTTCTACTTTGGGCAAAAAATATAAAAAAATTCGAAAAAAATCTTTTTGTTAATAAAAAAATTAATTTTTATAACAATTGGCATGAGCGCCATCTGTGGGCGACACATCAAATATCTTAGCCAAATTGTATACTTGGAACACGCTAGATGGCGATATAGTGCGAAGACTTCGCACGGGTCAGCTAGTTAAGAAATATTTCTATGACAAATTATGTAATAAAAATAAAATAAGTAAATTAAATTAATATTTTATTTTTAACAACTATCTGAAGATATGTCTTTTCGTTTTAAATTTGTATAAATAAAAATATTGCAATATAAAAATATGAAAAAATTTTGATGTTTAGCGGTATGGACGGTTTTCTTTCCCTTTATCAAAATTAATAAAACAATGTTTTTTTATGAAACGTGATGACCAACAAGATGTTCGCGTATATCGTGCTTATATATTAGAAGTGTAGATTATGTAATATTGTAAATACTCTTGTCATATTTTACATGATCGACAAGAACAATTCCATTTTGATTGAAGTTATAATTTTTTTCTTCCATCTTATTTTGTATTAAATGAATGAAATACACGTTTGTGGAATGTGGTTATACCTGTGTATGACACCTTTAGAAAGTAAACCTACTCAATTTGAAGAGTTTGGAATTATTTGAGTCAAACACTATTGAACTTAACCAAATGATAAAAATAAATTTGTAAAATTAAATGTTTCACCTGAAGAATCGTTACGAAAGGTTTGTTTTTTTTTTAATGAATAACACGTCACCTAGGAGAATTCGTCGCCTGATCTTAGTCAAAGATTATAAATACAAGTGATTTGAGGTAAATGTGAACATAAACCTTGTATTCGTCAACGACGAGTAGTAATAATTCAAGATAGACTTTGAAATTGTCCTTAGGAACTGTAATGGTTCGCATGTACATACGTACTGTTTTAGCACGTCTAAAAGCACTTTCTTGGGGGTAAAATTATTGTAAAAAAGACACGAATAAAAGCCCAATAAAACAATAGCAACAAATACTTATGTTATAACAAATTTATAAAGCCCCGCGGACCCGATCGGGCCAGCTCGATACGCTCGTCTATGGTCAGGTTTTACGTGTTGATCCGAGTTCGAGGACCGGTCAAGGACGGCGCCGAAAGTCCGGTCCGGTGAGTGGCGCGCGATTCCGAACTCGCTGGTAATCTATATAATTAGCTTATTGGGTTGCTCATTATAATACTGCAGTTTTTTGTACACTGTATCGGTTCAAGTGGTGCTTGGGTTTGCGAGGGTTTGTTGTGAACGCAGGCTTATTTAGAATCAGGTCGCAGGAAAATAAAAAAGAGAAAAGATATGGCGTTCATTGTAATGGGAGATGTTAAAAAAGTGAAGCGATATAAGGAAAATTTATTTTAAAAAAATATTTAATGTGCGCGTTGCATCAGCGACTTACATAATTCATTTTCAGCCGACTTTTCTTTTGAGCTTCGTGCAGGTGAAACACAACATTTAACTAGATAAGTTGCACGATTGTACGTTTGCAGTGTATAGCAGAAACAAAATTTAGAGATGTGAACGGAATAAAATGAAATCGAAAGATTATCGATTAGTTAATTATCTTAAAATTACCACCATCCTGCATTTATTGAAATGGGTAGAAAATGATTTTAAACGGAAATAACATCACTCTGAAACTAAACATCAGACAAGTAAGATTCTATAAATCTCAACACTTTTATATGCTGTCGAGGGCTGAAATCTAAAGGATACACTTCTAACAAAACTTGAAGCCTTTGGGTGTTCAGGAGGATATTGCCAATATCTTGCAGAGACAATGTTCGAAATGAAGTAGTCCTGCAGTGAATGAACAAAGATATTCAGGTAATAAAAATAATAAAAGAACTGACACTCGAATATTTTCATCTAATAATACAAAACAAGGTTATCGAAAAAAGAAGTTCAGGTCAAAGAAGGACGTCTTGGCCCTGAAACCTAAGGGTATGGTTAAACAGATCTTCGTCATCCTTTTTTAAAGCTACTACCACGTTAAACATATATAGCGATAATCGGATAAGGCACAGAAAATTGAACTGTTAGTAAGAGGAAATGTAAAACTACGAAATTGACTAGGGGTTTATGCATCCACTGTGAGTCTAACTCGTCATTTTGGTTGAAAGATTTAAGTTCTTTTGAATTAATAACTTGTTGAAACCAAACACTGGTTTTAAATGTTTAATTAATCAGACGACGCGATGTCTTATTTTTGAATAGTTTAGGGCAGATTGGCTGTATACATGCGTTAAAAAAATTAACGAAATTTAGCAGGAACATTCCTGAAGCCATTTCTCAAAATTCAATTTTGGGAAAATTCACCATTTGAACCGCCATTTTGGTAATTTAAAGAAAAATATTTTTTATAAAAATAAGGCCAAGACTTAATTTTTAAAAAGGTGTACGTATATATATACGCCTTTTTTAAGTTTAAGTCCTGGCCTCAATACTAGTAATTGTTACTTTGACATATTAAATTATTTGAAGCGTTGATGTAATCTAGGTTTATAAGAACTGTGTCCTTCTAATTTTTCAGAAAGGACAGTGTAATTTTTTTTTAAAGCCAATTATGCAATATCTTTCTGAATATTGTAATGTAGTTAATAACATTATATGTGTGTACGTATGAAATGATGAATATATGAATATTCTGATATCAGAAGTACTGTTATATCATCGTTGACATCTTACGTTACGGACGGATGACGGGATATTGCTGCTCGCAACAGGGTATTTTACTGAAGTCGATATTTTTTGTGAAAATATTTTAAAACTGTAGAGAAGGTTTGAAAAAACCTTGACCTGGAAAAAATAATGCCTATAACAATCAATCGAAACTTCTAAATAGGAAAAGTGAAATTTTTTTTCATTAAATAGAAAAAGTTATTATGAATTTAGTTTCCACACAAAAAATGACAAAATTATAACATGCAATATATAACTTAAACGCAATATTTAACGAGATATTAAAAATATTTATAAACTCTCTTATAACGAATGCTAAATAAATGGCCAGTGACGTCATAAACTAGGCGTGTTTTGTATGGGGCGTTTTCGCGCGAAACGTAGTTCGTCAGTTTTTAAGTCGTTATAACTTTGTAATGAAAGTCCTAGGTACGATATATTTATTTTAACCGTTTGAATGTTATTATTTATTCTATTTTAGTAATAAAAAATATAGTCAAATACCTTGTTCATATGACGTGTCTAGAATTTTGTCAAGATTTCCCTTATACATATTAGTCAAGAGTTGTTTTAAATCAATGGTAAGTGGTAAAACATAACAATGATTTTTTATCAACTACAAACAAATAATAAGTAATTGAATAATACATAACGAAATAAATAGCTGGACAATGGATACGAAATATGACTTTCAGGGTGTTAAAAAAATTTCATCACGTGCAACTTAGTATATGCGACAGAAGTGAAACTTCTTGACGATCTAAACCTCGATTTGTAAGTATATAGTAAGGGTTAAAACGTCAGAGAGAGAGATAAAAAGAGAAAAATATTCTAAAAGACTTGGATAACAATTTTTGAAACCAATGATATATAGAATAATTAAATTGAATATATAACGTAATTCAATTAATCAAAATGAGTTTAATTTTTTATAATATAAATATACATACACACACATATGTGTGTATATGTGTTCAAATATGTAAAAATAAAATCTTCATATTAATTCACAAAGACAATTTTCAATTAAATTAGCCTATGAGATAAATGAAGACTACCTTTTAACAACGTTAAGTAAGCAATTAAAAAGAAAAAAAAATGGCCGCGACGCCCTTACCAGAACACGGCTAAATGCGGCTGAAGGAATTCGGAACCTATCGCAACTGTTGGAAATTATATGTACGACAACTTTATATGCGGATTTGATTGCGGATTTATAAATAAATTAAGTGCATATGTCGTTAGTCTCGTAATGGATGAAGTACACACAAAATTATAAATAAATTGAAAAATTTTGACCAATTACTTTTGACACATGTTATGGTGCAAAAACAGGAGTGCCATTTTTGGTTTTGCGCACGCGCACTTATATTATTCTATCGTATTCATCTGCCCTGTGGGTTGTTAGCTATTACCCATTTTCCACTTTCCATACGATAGATTCGTTACATTCTAACGTCACAAAAAGTTGTATGAAAACCGTTGCAAAATGTTGCATGAAGGACGTTGCGTTCTTGACATTTTACTATGCTCGCGCACAAAAGAGTTTCACTTCAATAGTCTCGACTTACTGATTGGTGTAATATTATGAATAATATGATATAACATGTGCGTTGTAATCACGTTCATAGATTACCTAAAATGCAATTTATTATTACCATAGAAGCATGGATCACTTTAACTCTGGTTTGGTCATAACTTTTTAATACTAAAATACTATAAATTCGAAATTGTGAACAAATAATTAAAAATAGTGTAAAATATATATTTCCCTCTCAATTCTTGATAAGTGCTATTATATATTTATGTGTGTGAATAAATATATATGTATTGTCACTAAATAGCGCCACTTCAATCCATAATAGTGCATCATGGGTAGATTGCAAGACATCTATTTTTTATTTTCTCACAACTTTTTTCTGAAATTTAAAAATTGTCATCACTCATTAACATAAAATGCATCAACGTATATCCTTTATTTCGATAAAAGTAAAAATTGTGGCAATATTGTATAAATACCTACCTGTGATTTTTCTTAACGAACGATGGTGCATTTGACTTTTTTAACTATCCTTTTAATTTCTATAATTTTATAGTTTTACAAAAGAAGTCTTAGTAATAATATTAGTCTCCCTTTTATTTACAATTTTAAAATACGTCTACAAAGTTTATTTTTGGATAAGGCAAACACTCGACTCACAAACGTCATTTAAACAGATCAGAATGTTTGAATATTTGTGAAGCGATAGTTATTGATTTTAAAATACTGTGTGTTTACTGTTTGTAAAATATGGATTTGTGCGTATCAGTGATTTTTGTTCAATTTGTGTAATACGTTCTCGAGTGAGTGGAATTAGAGAATATGTCGTTTTTTAGTTCGAGCGAATATTTGGACATGATTTTAGTGTATGCCAAATGCAATTATAATATTGGCGAAGCCCTTAGGATAACATTTAGGTAAGTGCAGAAATACATTTTAAAACAAAATTATTTTAAGTATCATGTACGCATACACAATTTAATTGCACAAGTGGTTGAAGTGGTTGTAGTGAGGATATATATATATATATATATATATATATATATATATATATATATATTGATTGTAACAAAGAACTGGTATCAATTATTCATGAAGGTGATTCTGTGCAGAAAACTAAAATGTTAAGAAATTACATAACAATTCTCAAAACCAATACAAACAGTTTCTACAAAACCATTCTCACAATACCAATCCCGATGGAAAAAAATATCCCATGTTTTGATTACTCAATTTTAGTACTGCCTACTTAAACACATACCTATCACCAAACTTTGAACCAATTTCTCAATAGATATAAAAAAAATTACTTTTCAAACTAATAGGCTGACTTGATCAAAGATGTAGAAGACAGCCCGACCGCCCGTGCCGACTACAAGCCAACCCGTTCCAACTGGACGGCAGAGTACCGGTTTGGTAGGACGCGACCGGCGCCGACGCGCACAATGGACAATGCAGAAAGCCCGCTCACGCACAAACTACATATAATACAGTACTACATAACTGCTAAAAAATAGTATTAAATTAAAAATTGGCATATCAAAGCGAAATAATAGAAGATATGACATAATTTTAAATTCAAATTTTTTTTTGATATTAAGAGATACGGTATGATTTCCAAAAATGACAATATACGTATTCATCTCGGTGCCATACACGTATGTTTTACATAACAGGTAAAGTAGTCCAGTAGTATCCAGAAAGCATCTTGAGAAATCGGTAAATTATTTTAACCAACGTATACGAACGAGAAATCGGTAAATTATTTTAACCAACGGCTCAATAAGGATTGATAACATTTCACTAATAAAATCTCTTAATGTCAGCCCCCTGGGGATATCATGATCCTGTGGTCTGACAGAGAAAATTATGGACATTAATTACCAATACCATTTTAATTAATTTCCATGTGTAAATAAAGTGCCTCATCTAATTCTAAGATAAGGTTGACGCATAGCCTGCATGTTACGTTAGTTCCTTGTTAATTAATGTAATTTTTAGATTTTTATAATATTCTGTTTTCGTTTTTATTATTTAGGACGGTAAAAAAGAAATTTTCAAAAGAAAATAAAGAAACTTCAATTCATCCACTAAATTCCGTATTGATACTATTACATGAATATTTTATTTTAAAAACTAAAAATCTGAAAACCAATAAATTTAATGTAGTGTTAGTATTTTTCTTTATTGGGAAAAAAACATTACTTTTAAGAAAGTACCGGCATTTCTGCAAAAGTAATTTCTTAGCAATACACAAATTAGTATAGATAAGGTTATGAATAATTTTTATAAGCTGAGAATGAAAGACGTTCCCTTTTATTTCGACGGATTTTAGTGTAAAAATGTTTCCAAATATTTTTTCCAAATATTTTTTTATTTTTATTTTGTCCTCACTTTCAACTTCACTGATGTGACTAATTATAACGCTACACCCCATCTCTAAAAGGTATTTAAATAAGTTTATTATTCGTACATATGAAGTCTTTGTTTAATGTTAATAGCACTATTTTAAAGTTTTATAACACCAATGTGAATATCAAAACAAAAGAATGTTTGTGAAAAGCTAGAGATAAATTTTCTATTTAATAATAGTGATGGAATATTTTACAAAACTGTGAAATTAAAATTTAAAACAAACTTTACTCGAATGAGCATAAAATGAAAAATTTCAAGAAAATTCAGTAAAAAAAGTATACATTAATATACAGCAGTAATATTGTTATCTCGAAGCTAATTGAAAATGAACGCAGTCAAAGCGAGATAAACTAAGACCGATCTCTGGTTACGTTCGTGACGACTCGGAACTCAATGGTCTTATTTGCGTGGCCGTCTACCTACAGAGCCATACAAATAATAGCGGGACCGCTCTCAGTTTATTTTAACGTTAAACCGTACCAGAAACTGGGCCATCGCTTATGACAATCAATGTCTATCCACCACTTAAGAGTCGAAAGGCAGCCATCATGCTAAATTGCACAGTTTGAAGTTCCACCGATTAGAATCGAGAGTACATTATAAGACACTGCGCCGATGATATAACAGTTCAACACACACATTGACATACTTTCGTAAAAACGCGTTTTCGGCATGGACACTTACCGACACTCCGCAAAGCCGCTTTATTGATTAAAAGCGAATGATAAATTATCGTAAAACAAAAAAAAATAAAACAATGCATATCACATCTTGGAGATAAAGCTGCGATAAAACAAGCCAAACTTCCGCCTGAATTACATTGCAGAGAATTGGAAAGTTCATATTGCCCACACGGTTCGTCCTTGCGGGCAGTTATGTAATGATGCCGCAAAATTTCGGAGTAACGGTACGCATTGGACGCGTTGCTCTAAAGCGACGCATCTTGAACGAGCAGAGTGTTCCTGTTTCACGCCCGATGTGGTCTGTGTAAGCTTAAAATTTATTGGGTATTTAAAATGCGGTCGCCGCATTCGCGCTTAATGGATAACCGTTAACTTCTCTTCTTTCTTATATAAACTCAAATTTTATATATTGTTTGTCTTCTTCTCTCTGACCTCCATTGACTCGTGGTTGTGTTAGGGTCATCAGTGTACAGCCCTACTCAAAATAACTCCTGCAATTATTAAATCGGGAAGTCTAAATTGATTAAATTTATGCTTGGTTTAATGTTTGTTTAATATTTCTTCGTTTACAAGCTCACTGTGCCTGTTAGCAGTAGTATTGACCCGCTGTTAACGACCTATATGTTGTTTTATAGTTCGTTTATGCTTAAACACAACATTCTCATGAACTCTTTTGTTTTGCACATTCCACATTTCCACTTCCTAGGCCGACTTCTTAACTTGTATTTTAATTCTAGTCATTTGTTGGCGGCTGAAACAATAGCTCGTTATACGTGATAACAAAAGTGGTAAAATTGCATTACTGATTGTGTATTGGTAAATCTTGAATGAAAAGTAGATTGGATAGGAAAATGTGACCGCTGTACTTTTAAGTTATCAGCATGCGTATCGCATTCAAGAGAAAACAAATTCAAATCTCATGAAGTCCACAAAATGACAATCTCAACGATGAAAGGCGAGATGAAAGTTTTAAATCTCCCTAATAATTAAATTGATTTTGAAGTAATAATAAAATTGTAGGATTATCAAATACATGGTTATACTGTAGTAGATATGTCAATTTTCACTAAAGAATTAATATCACAACTAGGGACTTGCAACAGACCTATTATTTTTGAAGAAATTCTGACATAAATATAGTCATGATCCTTGTCTAAGCAGTTTGTAGGGATTTCATGTATGAAAAACATATTCGAATCGTAACTGATTTGTTTCATAGATCGAAAGTCAGGTGTGTATATTTTTGGGAAAACTGCACTTTAGCAAAGAGAGTTTTCCATTCTTTTCTTTTATGAATTAAGAGAAGAACTCATATCAAATTTTATTTACTATAATTACAAAAATCGTTCAAGGTTCACTTTGAAAAAATTTTATGTTAATTTTTTCAGGTTTTATACACATATTAGTTTGAAAATATAGAGGGTAGAGAGGGGGGGAGGAGGGTCACACCTTTTAAGACTTTAGAAGCGCATATCGTACCAACTATTGATTTAAATAAAAAAGTTATTTTGAATATCTATATAATTTTTAAGATCTATCTAACGATAGCCCCCAAGCCTATGTGCACTAGATTTTTATTTAGTGTTTTTTTCATAATTCCTCTATTTCATTGTATAGCAGTTCATAGAAGACACCTACTATCCAAATTTTATCTATACAGTGCAAATATTCTCCGAGTAAAATGGTTGTGACGTACGGACAGACGGAATCGACGAAATTAAAAGGGTTCCATTTTTGCCGTTTGGCTATGGGACCCTAAAAACACAGGGTTTTAAATAGGGAACTATAAGCCTAACTTAATATTCAATTTTTAAGCTTATAATCTAAAAGCGCGGTTAAAAACATGGATAATTAGGAAATTTCCTCTCTAAATTCAGGCTTTTCCTTATGACAAGCGCAAAACATAGCTCTAAGGTCAACACGATCATGCAACGGTCACTTCTTTTCCAGTAGCGGATATCGAAGTAGCTCGAACATATTTGTATCGCAAGATAATATACGTGGAGGTATATAAATCTCACCACTCGCTTTCTAGTTGATGTCATAAAGGCATTGAGCGGTTTGAAAGTTTAAAATAAACCATTTCCAATACTTAATTACGAAATAAATCTAAATTGCTACCATTCGAACGGATTGATGGCTTCTAGTATCTTTTCTTGTGCATATAGTTAAATAACAAGCAACACATGCACAACCATCAGCGAATATCTCCTGTAACGTAGCCAAGCATTTATTCCAATGATTCTAAGAAGGAAATTTTAATCTTTCCTATATTTTTCATCCTGGATGACTGCGTGGATTAAATTTAGAAAAATATACAAAGTTTTATTGACGCAGATTGCGTTAGTTCGCAGAGCTACTCTCATGCCTATTTCATCCATTATATCATCCATATTGCAATAGAAAAACAACTTGCTGATTTGGTGAAGAAGTTTAAATGTCCCCTTAGCTACACGTGAATTAACACTGATTACATAAAAGGGCTAGAGTATTAGTTCGTAAACTAAAATTTCATAAATTATTTTTTAAGTTAACCGGCGACTAACATAATTTTAATGTCTCGGTCTACGCAGATAATATAATAAAAATAAAGTCTGCATTTTAAAGATATTTTTTAAAGATAAGTGCGGTTCTATTATAAAAATTCTAGAGAAGAAATAGACCGTTTTAAAAAATGTTATCCGTTGATTTAATGGGGTTTTGACAGATTTTCAATATTAAAACTACACACGTAAAATTTAAAAAATTAAAAGAAAATACCACAAGAAGATAAAACAAGCAGGGTATCGAAAATAAAATAAAGTACGTTCACTTTCAAAACTGAAATGAAGTACGTTAAGTTTCCAAAGAAAAATAAGTTATGTTAAGTTTCTAAATTAAAGTAAGGTACGTTGACTTTCAAAAGAAAAATAAAGTAGGTAGATTTTAAAAAATAAAATAATTTACGGTGAGTTTCAAAAGCAAAATAAGGTACGTGGAGTTTCAAAAGAAGAGTTACGTTAAGTTTTAGAAGTAAAATAAGGCACGTTGAGGTTCAAAAGTAAAATGAAATATGTAGATTTTCACAAAAAAAATTAAGTGCGATGGGTTTAAAAAAAATAAGGTACGTTGAGTTTCAAAGGAAAAATACGTCTAGTTTTAAAAGAAAATAACGATAAATTGGAAAAAAAGGGTTTAAAATAAAAATAAGTTACGTTGAGTTTCAAAAGCAAAGTAAGGTACGTCGAGTTCTAAAAGTACATAGAGTTTCAAAAGTAAAATGAGGTACGTAGAGTTTCATAAGAAGAGTAAGGTGTATAGAGTAAAATAAGTGACGCTGTGTTTCAAAAGTAAAATAAGGTAAGTACGTATAACGTAAAACTTGAGAAATACCTGTGGATTTACCAATATTATCTGTGTATTTACAAATCTCATCACGTAAAAATCGTTAGCCATACCTAGACTAAATTTTAATCGTTGTATCAATAAGAGTCCACGAAAGATAATGTAGTATATTTTATCTGAAGTATAGAAATTACCTCGTTAGGAATATAAGAAATAAAGAAAAATGATGACAATCTCAATGACGAAAAAAATTTGGACGAAAATAAATTGGTTAAATTCGCAAGAACAAAAGGCAGGGTGTCTTTTGTTAATCTTATAAATGTTATTTACAACGAAATTTTATAAACAATATCCTCATTTTGTGAACTTTTCACTTCGCCTGCTTGTAATATCACCTTATTTTTTGTGCTCAGTTTTATGGTCCAATTAATACTTGTAAAGGCAAAATCACTTACCCATTTCAATTATACTCAATTAAATTAGTGTTGTTTAAGAGATTAGTCACGAGATCGTTAATCAATCATTAATTTTTTTCGTTATATTCATTCTAAATAATATATTTTTATCTTTTTATTGAAAAAAATTGCCTTATATTCGTACGAGCCGTTGAAAAATCAATTATCTGCATACAATAAGCTAGTACAGAATAATTAACAAATTTAAGTTTATTACGAACGAAAATAATATTCTTTTTGCACTCAATTAAAAAAAGGCCGTGTTTTACGTTTTATTTCAATAACAATTTATTCCTTTATAGCCAACGAATAGCACCTTCCTTTGCCCGACATCTATTTCCGGACACCGTGTGTATAAATATATATATATATATATATATATATATATATATATATATATATAGTGTGTATGTAATATATAGCTGTTGTTAATTGTCACAGCAAATTGCAATCTTTAGGTTCTTGAGTATAAACTAAGGCATTTATAACCAATATTTTATTTTGGTTATCTCACGCCGTTCCCGAGATACACTATATCAACCTTAACGCAATGGGGTTGAGTGTTTTGCAGTGCACGCACACCGAACGCCGTGTGGCCCGATCAAAACGGTACATGACGTGACTTGCGCTGCAAATCCCTTATTCAGTTTCAAATATTGAGCGACACAAGAGTTATTTTGCAGAAAGAAAAATCAATTATACTGGTCATTCAACGTTTCCTTATTTTTGTATTTCATATATTGCGTTTTACACGACAACTACCCTAATGTCGTTCTGATTTAAAATGTTTACCAAATTACGATTCGAAAATTATTAGTAAATTATTATTTTTATTTTTTTACAATAATTAAACGTTTAAATAAATAAATTAAACAAAAAATATTAATTGTTATCGTTTTACACGACATAGTTCACTGAAACTTGTTATCGTTTACACGACATAGTTCACTGAAACTTGTTATCGTTTACACGACATAGTTCACTGAAACTCTACCACAAAATAAGAGAATACATTATCTGGACAAGTTTCGGTTCTTCTTCCCAATCTAGGATACAATATTCTAAATATAATTTATAGTTACACAATTATTCTCTTCCTCAATCAATTATTATAAAGCATATCATTTATACGAACATTATTCACGTAACAGATAAAAATATTCCAATGACTTAAAGGAGTATTTTAAAAAGTTGATGATTTTTTAAGATAAAAAAACCTTTAGAAATTTTACAAAGTTTCCAAAAATCCACAAATTAGACTGATTGAAAAAAAAACTATTCAAAGCTCATAACGTCAGTACTCTGTCTTTCCCAGTCTCGCAATATATATATTAAGGTAGTTGTCTTGTGTCGTTTGTATTTCTTGTTGTCTTGTGTATTTCCATATTGTTAATGAAATGCCATTTAACAGTTTGGAAAAAAAAATATTTTGGCGTATCAAAAGTTCAGCGAATTTCGTCGACAACGCATTTTACACGACAACTACCTTGAAGTCGTTCTGAATTAAAATGTTAACTAAATTACGATTCGAAAATTATTAGTAAATTATTATTTAGTTAAAATTATTAGTAATTTCATGTATCCCTGATGAGATGCTTCTGTCCCTTATCATCTCATGTACTTTTGCATATATATATATATATATATATATATATATATATATATATATATATATATATATATGTATATATATAAAGTGATATTTTTATTAATTATCTTGTTTGCCACTGGAACACCAATTTTGTTTGCTATATGATAACACTCACTAAATTTTATTAATTAAAACATAAACTTAAACGAAACGTGCGGTTTGTGTTGAAATCGGACGACGACGAAGGTAAACCTTTATATAACTATCGCTGGTAGCCATTCATCGGTGTGGCAAACGGCAAAGAATAACAATAATTGACGCGTTGCCACCCAATGTGGCACAGAAGTGGTATTGGAAACAGCGCGTAATCGTAAAAGTTTTCGAATCATTCAGTTTTGGTACTTTTTTAAATAAAACGTCCAATTAGAATGAGAAACAGTTACAAGCGACGTGGCTTTGAAATATAATGCAATCGAAGGTTAGCGAAATACGTCCAAATTTTATAGCAAATATTTTCGGCCGCGCTTTTTCTTTAAACAGCGTTTCACAAAATGTGTTCACATAGTTTTTTTTGGCAGGATTCCTTAAATTCTTAACAAGATTAACCGATAATAGAATATTGCAAAAGCATAATGGCAATTTTTTTGTTATTATTTTATTAGCATACCAGTCGACTACTTAGTGACTTAGGTAACAGTTGTAAAGAAAAAATTACAAGTCGGCCGAGATTCGGCACTTTAAATGCTTTTAACTATCATAAATTATTTTTTAAATAAAAAAATACACAGTAAATTCTAGGCATTTTTTTTTCTCGAGTATACAATTTAAACGCGCAAGTAGCAAAAACGTATCTAACAACTTTTTCGATTATATTTATGTTTTCTTTTTTGTTACAAACAATAATACATATATCTTTTCTCTTAATTTCGAAGTTTTATACTATATTAACATTTTAGAATCGATTCCGATTCAAATATTATTTCAGATTTTTTGGACGAATCTAATAAACATGTTCGCTTATAATTTGAGTTCTACTATAGGGATTTTAATGCAGTTATAACTGTAATATATTAATATAATACTCTATTTAACTAGAAAGGTTTTTATATATAAAACATTAATGTAGACGCTCGAGTTACAGAGCTATGATAGTATTTGCTTGACGTTCCTAGAACGCTAAAATACACGAAGCTATGGCTATGCACGGCATAACGATGACAGAAACACTGGGGAGTGGCTAAAGTATTTTTGGCAAAGATGTGCCAATTCAAACATCAATCGCAAGTGTTTTGAACGTCATAATTTCTACGCGAGTGAAGCCGCGAAAAACATCTAGTACATAAATAAAACCAACCAACTGTACCTGAGTATAAAAGCAGGTTTTCTTAATACGCATAGGTAACTCTTTAATTTATCTTACATAGGATATAAAACGATAAAAAAATAAGTGTCGAAAAAGGAAACGATTATTTATTATTTTTTACTTATTTACATCCACATTAGAGGTATGCGACATCAGTGTTTGTCATAATAGATGATCCTGTTACAAGTACGTAAAATAATGGGTACATATACCTGTTACAAAGTACTAGATCATACGTGGCACACATAATTGCTTTTGGGTTGTTCTGTCGGGAACACGCAAACAGTTGTCGTAAAGTATTCAATATTTTTTGCTTTAATATATACCGGGATTTCTTATATTTTGGTCTTTCACTTATGTGAATGAAACTAAGCAAAAAGTTACAAAAATAAAATCTATGTTCTGTTCTTACAAAACTTTTTGTCATGGGCCTTCAGAGACTATGAATGAATATGTGCGCACCAAATATCGATACACAATGGAGTTTTGACTAAAGAATACCTAGTTTCATACCAGGCAATTCCAAAGTACGAGTATATAAGAAGGGATTTATACAAAGAACGGGATAGCCTGCGTACGACCGAAATTGCTTGTTTCTTTTGTTCTTATAGTAGTTGGGCATTACAAACAGAGATAAAAAGTGGTGTATTTTGTAACAGGTATCGGAATGTCATATGTTAATATCTTCTTCTATCTCTTCCAGTCAACCTCTTCTACCTTCCCTCTCGCTCTTCCAAAACAATATTTTCCAGTCAACCACAAACATTAATATTAAATACGTGGAAGACTGTAAACAATATATATGAACTTCCTCTATTCTAAAATTTAAAAATGAAAATATACTTTCTTTTAAGAAAAAACACCATATTGGAAAAACTAAATAATAAAATAACATTCATAAACTATTACAAATCTTGACATGGCTGAATTGAGGAAAGGGGAGAAATATGGAATTAAGGAAAGATAGAACTAAAGGATTATAAGAGGAAGGACTTATTGAGATGACCTCTGGGAATATTTATAGAAGTTTTCCTGGTTTCAGAATCCAGTTGATTTCAAAGTTTTGCAGCTGGGACAGAAAAAGAAAAAGCAGTTGTGTGTTTACGAAAAAGAACATTAAGCAAATTTTCAGGGTGCAACTCTAAACCGTAGATAGGCAAATAATTGAATCTGCTTCCAAGATATTCAGGATAATTTAGATTCAAAATATTAAAATGATCTAAAATAATATGTAGATTGCGTCGGACACGGAATCGAAAAACGCGTTCACCTTTTCTGAAATAAAAAATATCACAAATATCATTCTGATTTCATGGAGAGATTTGAGACAAATTATAGTCCTTCTGTAATCAGTTAAGGCATCATACCTCCGAAGTCAAGCAAAGATAGTAAGAAAATTTGACAAAGGAGAGTTTTAGTTTCAATAGCTAAAGACATTTTGAAAACGCTTGGTTACATGTAATCTGTTGAAGATGCGATGACTAACATACTGTTCTTGAGGTTGTCAGCTATGACTTTCGCATCAAAGTCTACAATCCAGATCCAAGTCTTTAACATCTATACTAATATAAATCCGAAGTTTGTTTGGGCTGTTTCTCTGGAACCACAGGTCCAATTTATAAAGTTCTTTACGTGAAAGTCTATATTTTGAGCAAGATTATAGTCTGTATTATTTTCTTAGGCTATTTTTATTTATATTTTTATTATATATGGGGGGAAAAAGAAAAAAAACATTGTGAGATACGATGAGTGAAATTGTTAGGTATTAGGAGAAGTTGTATCCTAAAATTAATACATCAAGATAACATTCTAAGCACATAGATTCTTAAACTTATATAATCGTTTGTATAATACATCCAAAATGTATAACACATTAAATTAAATTATAAGACATACTATATTGATAAAAAATTGTCCATAATAATAATAATCAGAAATGCATAACAGCAGACACAACAAAAATTAAATTAAACTGAAAGTTTTACTTGTAAAGATGAGAAAAGAATGGAAACTTTCGTATAGATTTAAAAAAAGACCAAATAATATCACATGATTTGAAATGATTAATGGTTGTACATTTTTCGTATAACTTGACTGCAAGTATTGTAATAACGAGCTCGTGAATATGTCAAGAAAATGGAACATTCTGCCGCGATCATCACAAAGCCCGTATAGAAATGCGCGGGCACCGGCATTGATGCGAGCGGTAGATAGGTAGGAAAGCTCGGAGTTACGGGTCTCCCTCCCTGGCATACTAAACTGTAACTACCTCACTACATCATATATGTATTATAAAGCACAATTGCCACGAGTCCAACACGCATTTCATGGAGAGCACGGTATTTAAATGAATATAATGCATTATAAAAACCTTTTCAGCCGTTCGATCAGAATATGTGACATGGTATGGAGTCCAGACTGCAACAGCACATTCAAGTTGAAACTGCACAAGAGTAACACTCGACATGTATAGCCACTATTTATTGAGGAATAGTTATAAAATTAAAACAGAAATCGCGTAATAATGCTTAAATAGTGCAGGATTGGGAGAAACTGGCTTGTTTATTGACTGTTAATGGCCATCTGCGTGTAGTGTTGTGACTGCGAGGAGGATGGTAACAGCATAATTGCGATTACGCCGGTGAAACCGGAAGGCATAGCTAGAATCTAAATAAAACAAAGCAGCTATGTCCAGGTATGAAAGCGAACAGGCGAATTTCCAGTCTTTCAATATAAAATAAAACTTATGTATAAACATCCCATAGATACGTCAGGCTGCATAAATTTATTGACACGTAAATAATGGTCTCATATCAGTTGTTCGAGATTAAAGACAATCGTGGCACTTTGCGGTCTTACAGCATCATATTTCAGATGACAGTCGTTAAGGCTAACCAGCTCTCGAGCTTAAAGTAAGGTTGATGAACTGAAGGTCATAATCTACCCACGCCTTAGAACGAATGACATTAAGACAACGGCCGACGCCGCAGAGGTGTCTAAGAAGGACCACGACAGGACAAAGGTGGAGTTATTTCGAGAGAATTATCGACTACATTGTGAGATTGTTACAATGCAGTGTATCATCTTTTAGTCTAGACATTTATAAAGCCGTTTTTCAATGTTTGATGAAATTTTACAAGATAGATTCAAAATATATTTATAAAAACGTTCTGTGTATTTGTGAGTTGATGATAATTGAAATTTAAGAGTGACATTGTTATCTTATAATAGCTGGTCATAAACTGTGTGAAATTTTGCCTGCTCATGCATATAAGTCTACAACTCTAGAAAATGTGAAAACGAACGTAAGAAAGGATGCATACGACTGAGTTAAGAGGGTTCATTGTTACATTAAAGAACTTTACAATTGATGATTGATCGTAGCTAATATAAACGCGCATAACTAAAGAAAGCATTTAAGTAGTTCATTATCATCGAGGAAAATAGTGAAAAGTTTTGTTAACCTCCAAAATCTAACCTACGTCAATTGGAAAATTAATCCTCATAGATCAATAAACACATGTTATTTAGTAAAAAAAAGTAATCTAAATATCAATTATTGTTAGAATAGGATATAATCTTAATTTTCTCCACACAAACCTAAGCGATATTTCTTAGGTTTGCTAAGCGAGATTTCTTTTTCATTTTCTTTAAATCAAAACTATTTTCCCCTGTATAATAATGCAAATTCGTAGGTTCACATGTGTAGAATTATCTTAAAAGTGCTACTTTACGCCAGTAGTCACTAAATGCCTCCGCTCCGTTTGCCAAATAAAATCGGTCGTCAGGGTTAAGTCATACAACCCTGACTACTCGGGCGGGAATACTCAGGATGATCAGTCCATAAATAACGCAGTGTCTCTTCTTTAGCTAGCACCGTTTAAGCTGTGTTCTTCGACTTACGTCACATTTTTTACAACTACTTTGTTTATAATGTTCCTCAAGAATTTTTGGAATTGAATCAGTGGTTCCAGAGATTATGACGAACAAACAAATAAACAAACTTCCGATTTGTATAACAAATTTCCTTAAAAAATTGTGCGTGTCAGCTCCAACGCACGACTGGAGTTTACTCCTTAAGTATGATTGTCTTGGAATGTATAAAATAAGTAACACCGTATAAACATATAAATATTATTAAATGTAAATGGAAAATTGTTTAATAAAAATACTGACAATATAATTATTTTCAAGTAAAACACAAATGAACAAGATCAAATTTATACAATAAAGTTAAAAACATTTATCACACATAATGACATTTAAAGATATAAGCGAATGATAGTAAACTATGTGTGACACATTCGATCATTGTGATTATGCCATAAGAAAGTGCCAAATAAACATATTGATATCTGACTCTAAAGACGCGCAGAAATTTTGCGCGGAGAGGCCATATAACAGTTACACTTGTTTAACACTGTAAACTTCGTACGAGTAGAACCTAACGGTCACATTTTTTTAGTGCTCTGAACTTCTAATTTTACTCCTCATAAAACTTCATACCAGGCGCTATATATGAAAATCGATTTTTAGTGAGCAAACTTCAAAAAAAATACCTATGATTTTTTTGTTAATTTGATGCGAAACGCATTGGAAATCGTGCTGAGAGCCGCGTCCTAGAATAAGCGTAAACGCATCGAGCCATAATTTTAAGCACCAGATCTGTGTCAGGTCGTATTCCGACTCATCGTCCACGAGTAATGAACACGAAATTGTAAACCACTGCGCCATCCGTGCATTAAATTTCCCCGGACCGATACGAGTCCCACTCCATGGCTACGTGACGCATATAGCCATACAATTATACGCTACAAACCACCAATAAGACTTCATCTATGTAGATGGCCGTACCGGTGTATAATTGAACATAAATTCTAATTCGTCATACTTTCACGTGCACAGGGCACGGTATGAAACGCAACAGAAAAATCCGGTTGACATATATAGGTATATATATAACTTATAACGACCACATCACTTGGACACAAACTGGAGTGAATGATGATGCGGGCCTTATTTATAGACCCTCTCCTTTGCTGTGAAGCAGGTTTTGATGCAACGCGTTTTGTAATACATAATAAATATTTATTTAGGTGATGTAAATATCCCCTTTCGTCGAAACGATATCAGATTCAGCAGTGGAATACTGCTGAATCTGATATCGGTTCGACGAAACATAAATTAGCTCGGTCAATAAATTCCTTTTTGAACTTTTGTATCCATACATTCGAAGATGCTATGACCAAATGAATGACTTAAATGATTTTTGTGATGAAACAAAGTGCAGATTGTGCCTCGTGATATTCTCCTTCCTCAGATGTATCATATTAATCCATGATGTTCACAGGCTCGACAGGATCTTAATGGAAAAGCCATTAATGTTGACAACAATAGAACCATTTTCAATGTTTGTTAACAATTTATTTTTAACTAATTTAGATAATGGCTACGCGTTAAAGAAAGCAAGAGGCATTGATTACTTTTGTAATCCTTTGTAAAAAGTTATTACGTATTCTATTAATTTTTTTTAAATTTTTATTTCCAATAAATAATTCTTTATATTTTAAAAATATAATATATGCGCAGTTATGCAGATAGCTTTTTTTGTTTCGTATTATGGTTACAAATTATAATTCTATTTTTGTCAATTAGTGAATTGCTTTTTTTATATTATAAAAAATATCAGCTTTTTTAAAAATTATGTTTTGTCTCTGTAACGTCTGGGTCCATTTTTGCCGGTCTCCTTTCGAACTTAAGTAATAAGTTTTACTATTGCTATACTGCAATTATAAAAAATAACGAAACATGATTTGTTACACATAATATAAGGTCGTTGAATCCCTGTCATTAGTTCAAGTTAAATATGACGTGATTTAATAAATCTATCTTTATTAAATCACGTCATATTTAACTTGATTGATAGACAACTAAAAAGAAGTAAAAATTTTGTAGAATCACGGTAAACCTCACTACTTGCAGCTTTTGTAAGTATATTATATTTACGCAGTATTTCAATTTTGAAAAGTTTGTGTCATTAGATGCGATGAAATGTGCGAAGTGATTTTTGTCTTTAAAAATTAGTTATATTCTTGAACGCACTTTACGTTTTCAGAACACCATATGAACTCTAGGAACAGACTACATGGCAAAATATAGCTGAAATTATTTTAACTGGTTACAAAATTTGAAAAAAAAAACATGGAATAAGGCAACAACTATAACTGTGCCCCCGGGACATCATTTCGGCCGTAGAAAGCGACCGGTAAGGTCACCTCAAGGACGGTAGGTCCGAGGCCAAGCATACGGTAACTTAGGGACAGCCTTAACAGTAATTATGGGGCACGGTATTTTACTTTCATTTTATAATTTACACTGGAAAAAGTACTATAATTACAAGCCGGGCACTAGTCTACGTCAGTATGTCGTCCTAACTTGCGCAAGTGGACTCGGTAGCTGTTGTGATCTATTTTATATATTTGAGGGCCTGTGTACTAAAATGTATATTGTCAATTTCGATTCACTTCACTTGGTACAAATTTGTTTTTACTTTTAGCTGCCAGAATTGTTGGAGGGTCTATTTTCTATTTTTGCCTGCCGGCGAATTTTACTTTTGTTAGAAATAAAAATATGGATAACATTTGAAAATGGAAAACTTTTGATAACAGGAGAATGTTTGTTCGTGTCTGAAAAGCACAAGATGCTAAATAAACCTAAATAATCACATTATTAAAGAAAATTAAACGATCCCAACAGCGAATGTTTAGTTATATGAACATTAAAAAGTTTT
Source organism: Druceiella hillmani (assembly GCA_039881145.1). Lineage (NCBI taxonomy): Eukaryota > Metazoa > Arthropoda > Insecta > Lepidoptera > Hepialidae > Druceiella > Druceiella hillmani. The sequence goes on from JAYKKI010000104.1 coordinate 5,864,646, forward strand.
AGAAAGTGTTTAATAAAAAGAAACTAACAAAAACGAAGCTACTCCACTAGCAAGTTAGGATCTAACAAACATAGAGCTACGCAACCAGTAAGCTAGGATCCAGCAAACATGGAGCTACTCAACTAGCAAGCTAGCAAGCACAGAGCCACAGCCGAACAAGCTAAAGACAAAACTAGGTCAAAATTGATAAGTATAGTAACCAAACGAATCACAATATTATGTGTACTCTCAAAACAACTAGGTAACTATTTAAATTTCTAGTTATATCCAATCAGAACATTGAATAAAGTTTTAATGATTGATAAAGTCGTTAAAAGTTAATTAATAATGGAAGTGCCCATACGCCATGAGAAGATCTCTTAAATGTCACATTACTGATAATCTCGAATAATTGAAAATAAAGCAAGTCCGTGTAGAAAAACCTGTCAAGTACGAGTGGAACTTGACAGGTTTTTCTACACGACATTTTTCAATTCGCACTACGATGGTTGCGTACACATTGATGCACTTTGGAACAGTTAAGGATTTATAATAGACCTATTAATCTATTTACAAATAGCAATTTTCCACAAGGTAAAAATATAATGCCTTATGAAAAATGTTAAGATCTAGGATTATCGCAACTGTTTTCGTGTAATCTTCTAGTAGGATTTTGTGAGATCTTCTAGTTAAGATTGTTTTTCATGACCTCAAAAGCCATTAAATATTCTCAGAAATGAGGAGAGTTGGGGATATTCTATTTTATTTTATATCCGTCTTTCTGACCATGCAACTCAAAACAAAAAAAAATATTTTGCAATAAGCGCTTTAAAATTTCCCACGTGGCCTCTTTAATTATAATATCAATACTTAAAAAAGTTAACTAATGTAAAATATGTAGGTTATTAAGAATTATTACTATGCCATATTTCAAATTCCTGCGTCCTATAATTTCTCAGAAAATCGGCTGTAATAGACCGACTAATAAACAGGTGAATTATCCGTTAAGGGTCCGTTTTTCATTTCGAGGCACGGAACCCGGAAAATGCCAATAACATCCGTATATTCACATTAGAATACAAATAATTGATTGATAAAAGCTAACGGACAATAATAATGGATATTACTTTAACACCGTTCACACTATGCTTAAATTGTGTCTGACGATTTGATAAGTTTAGTAACATATTTTTCTTCAATATAATTTTATTCGCTTTATTAATATTCATAGCTTAGGACATAAATTGCAAAAATAAATGGCATATCTGATTAAAACAGTAAATTTCAAATATACACAATACAAAGAATACTTCTACCTATAGATTAATTGCAAATATTCATAAGCAAATTCTCGAACCAATTAGAGCGATTTTTGAGATCATCTCTTTTACATCAAGGGCAACAGTTTTGTATCAAGTCAAAAGCATTAAGATTACGTAAGAAATGATTTATAGTACCAGTTTCATGTTTAATTTGAAAATGTTTCCTGTTGGCTCTTAGCTTATAGTTAATATGTAATAATATTGTTGATGGGAAATGATCTTCGATGTGGTAAATAATTAGATATAGACAGGTTTTTGAGGATCGATGGCTTAAATCGGAGCGTAGCGACTGATTGATAGTCGTAATATTTTTTACGATGTATTCTTTTGATTTTGTATTTATCATATATCATTTCGTATACAAATTGAGATCCCATTAAGCGTTGCGATAAAATAAATTTTGTTATTGGGTTGATAAAAAATATGTAAGTCGAAGTAAAATACATGTTTGAAATTATCCGCCAGTCATCATCGGTAAAGGTTGTACATATAGATATCAGTGTTCAGATATTAATGATCAATGCAAATGTTTCATTATATTCTAGTATTGACAGAGCTTATACTAAAAATTAAAAACAATATTATAATTCAATAGTGAATATGGCTTTTGTAATTTTAAAATAACTGTTATTTTTTCGAAAAGTTAACAAATACAGTAAATACAAGAATATAGTAATTATAAGCATGATCAGGAAATATTATGCTGTTCCACATAAGATTGCCATTACAATCGATGACCTCATTTGGGAAGGTTCCAGCCTTTTGGCGAATGCTAAAGTCATTGTGCGGGTTTTGTGCTTTATTATCGAGTAGCGCGCCAACCTCGAGTTTCAAGGAATTAGAACTTTTTTATTTTTGAAAAAATTGCAATTATTTATTTAGTAAACAATGAAAAGATTTTTTATTTTTGAAAAAATTGCAATTATTTATTTAGTAAACAATGAAAAAATTGCAATTATTTATTTAGTAAACAATGAAAAAATTGCAATTATTTATTTAGTAAACAATGAAAAGATTTTTTCATACAATGATTTTTTCTGGCCCTTTCCTCTGCCTCTTGCTGTTTTTGACTTTCTTATTTTTGAGAAGGATTTCTTGACCTATTCAAGAGAACAACATGTGAAGAACTCTTCACAACTATGAAATTTATAGAAAATATGACAAATACGGCGGAACCGCTATTGTAAGAAGCGTAAAAGCATCACGTATTAGGTGGCTTGGCCATCTTTACAGATAAGCTGATATTTTTCCTGCCAAACGAGTAACTTTTTCGAAGATTGAGCGGACTAGGCGAAAAGGACGACCACCAACACGTTGGCTAGGTGACATCGAAAAGGACCTCCGACTAATGGGAGTCAACCGGTGAAGGGCCATCGCGTCAGACAGGGTCAGGTGGAGGAGGATCAGCGAGTCAGCCTCGGTCTGCAGAGAGCTGTTGTGCTTTTGATTATGATGATGATTTTTGGAAAAATTACAATTATTTATTTACTGAACAACGAAAAACGTTTTACAATGATTTTCTTATTAGCCTTATTCTCTGCTCAATTTTTTTAAAATTTTGAAACAAATTACAAATATTTACTGATAAACAATGGACAGTGTTTTATAATGATTTCCTTTTTGGCTCTTTATAATGATTTTGGGATGTTTTTAACTTTTTTTTTACTTTTGAACAAATTAAAAATGATTTTTCTTTTTTGTTCTTCATTTTATACAAAAATATATGTACTTTTGGTATTTCCCTTTTACTTTCCTTATTTCGATATCAAACTCTGTTTGTTTTAATATTATTTTATTATTTCCCCGTATGATCTCGTTTTTATTTTTTGTTTAACACTCTTATGTGTGCCGCGCTATATGCGTAAAATATCTACCAACAGATTTAAAAGTTTACTCTCTAAAGCAGCTTTTAGATACACGAGTAGTAAATTATTTGTAGCACGAAATGTCACTAAAAATGATATTGATATAAATGTATAGTAGGCTCTACCCGTAGACAACAATTAACTCATGACAAGAAAATAAAAGGATAATTTTACTTTTTGGTTTAAGAAGAAAACATATCGAATAGAATATTCCGTCAATCACACTATTAGCCATCTTCCGAACTTCAAAAGATGGTCTCTCGACCTCATCCAAATCGCAAATTTTCTTTAACTATATTTTACAATTATAATTTGTTGTTTAATTGACGTACGGATAGAGTGTACTGAAAGTGTACAGACACTGAGACAAGAGATCTAATTCGAAACAAACTTTTCTACAAACACTGAGACACATTTAGTCAAAATTAATATTTGGCAACTAAATATTCAATATCATTTTAACCTGTTTCGACTGTATGTTTTCACACACAAAAGGAATAATGCACAATAAATCTACTTAAATACTCCAAGAATAGCGTAAATGACAATAAACGTAGAATGAAACTATTTATATATCATCAGAGGCAGGTGCAAATTAATAAAATATAGCTGCATTCAATCGAAGAAGTAACACAACACAACAGCATCCAAACGAAAAAGTAATACAACATAACATTTAACTGAAAAAGTAATAAAACACCACTGCATTAAATCAAGGACGTAACTGGACACAGCTGCATTGAATCGAAAAAGTAATACCTAGAACGCAGTTTCGACCAATCGAAAAAAGCAATCGATCCAAGCACCAATGCAAATAATATGTCATATGTAGACTAGTTAATGTAGAAGACGTCGCCAACGTCCCCGCGCATTAATTATCTCAATAATCAATAATTATTAACGTGGCAAATCGCTATTGATCATTGCAGATAACTCAATCCGAATGTTAATTACGATGCGTATAAAATAAAAGCACAAAACGTTCCGCAAAGGCAATTAATGAGACTGGCCTATTCGACGGGAATAACTCGTTTTGTAACGAAAAAAAAACGACCCGCTTCATTGCGCTTTTTTATTCTGCCGCTACCTGTTCGCGGCCATTCGTCAATATTAATTACAAAATCTATTTTCGTCAAAGAGCAAGTTTTTTATCCTTGTATTTTTATCCAACTTTTGCTAATGAAATAGGAAGCTATACTTCAATATTCGGACTGCTGGAAAAGGAGTGGAGCTGATCCTCTCTTCCTTTTGTAGACATAATGCAAGCCTTGACATATTTTTAATTATTAGAGTTTACTCGGTAAGCTTATAATATACGTGTATAATATGCGTATAAATTAAGTTAAAAAATTAATGTCCACAAAGCTACAACTAAGTCAAAACGAGTTTCTTAGAATCGATTTTCGCAAAAAGATAGATTATGACGAAACGGCAGGTCTACGGGTTTCCCCTTTTCGTGAAATAGTAATGGATTAGTTTAGTATTATGATAAAAGCTATTAAAACTAAGATGAGTGAAATAAGAATCGACGGACGAAGGGAAAGGGAGAGGGTGGTTAGCGAGGTGAGCTTGTGCAGACTTGTTCGACCGACGCGCGCGGCAGTACCTAATCCTTTACTGAAGGTTTGCGTATGTCTACTTGTATTTGCTCGTGCGTTAATTGTTAGACATCTACAACAGATAAAGTTTCTATTGATATATTTGATTTTTTATTCACTCAACGATTGAAAAAGCGCCGAAATAAGATAAAAATAAAATGCTAAAACGGAAATGGTGTGTCAAGAAGATTTTTATTTACCAGATCTTTAATAACATGCATGGAGAAAGAACATACAAGCCACTGTAGGATTAAAAAAGAATTGAAAAAATTATCAAAGTGCTGAAAGAGTGTCAATCTACCAACGGGGAAATAGAAATAGGAGACAACAATAGTACTGAAGCAAATATCATGTTACTTTAATATTAAAGCCGGATTCGGAATATAACTCTATTGTGAAGATAGTGCCTTCCGAAAATTATCGTTCTGTTTTAATAGAATATCATAAAGTTATTGGTCATGGCCGTTGAGACATAATGTTTGATCTAATAAAGTTTAAAAAGTATTTTATACCTAAGTCGCTCATAAAATAATTTTAAAAAACTTTGTAAAACATGTATTTACAAGAAATTAATGACAAAAAAAGTACTGTAATTCAACCGATTATTTCAAATAATTTTAATAATAGAAGATAAGTTGATCTCATTGTCTATATAGTCTACTCTTTTTCAACAATACAAGTGACTATTGCATTACCAAAATCATAGTACCAAATTTTCTATTTTCCGAATAGGAGCAAACAAGAAGGCTGCTGAAGTTGCCGTCATGAATTTACCGCTGAATCATCAATTGCTATTCTCGGCATCCAGAAAATGAAATATCTGCAGAAAAAGTAAATCAGGATGTGGAAACAATTCCGCCATAATAAGAAAATTCATAAAAAACTGACGTGTGGTCGTCTACACTATATTTAAAGTTAATTTATTGCATACAGTTGAATCACCAATTTTAGCTGACGAGACTACTTCCACTACTCGACCTACTTCAATTCAGACTTGTACACCACAAGTTACCGCAAAAAGGAACCCTTTCCAAAGTCAATTTTTCATAGATAATTAAACTGCCTCTTGCAGATGACGAAACTCCCACTTTACGTCGACATTTTGTTTAAGTTGCTTAGATGGACACCGAAAAAACCGCAGGGAACCTAACCATTTTCCAAACAATTATTTTTAATGATCACATTCTTTCCATATTTTACGAAAAACCCCGAAGTGAATATATTTTACAATTTTAAATATGACAAACCAATACGCCAATACGCGAGCAAAACGTTTCACATATCTGTAGCGTCATTCCAGACAAACAAGATAAGCTTTGTCAAGTGTGCCATTAAAAGGGCAATGGCGGACAAGCGATAACTGTACACAACCTATACATGTTATTTGGGAGAATCAATCAGAATAATATGATCACGGCGCTAAACTACAATGTTTTTGAGTAGTGAAAAAAATATCATCAACAAAGACATTGTTAAAAATATAAAAAGGTCTACAGAGAGAAGACGTTGTTAAAATATATAGAAATCTGCAGAGAAAATGACAGACGTTGCTTTCAAAAGGTTTAAAGACAACGAAATCGCGTTTGCAGTTTTGATAGTGATCCCAGAAATAGACAGAGACCCACTAGATTCAAAAAACGTTGAAGGGGTCTTATTATCGAAAATAAAAATGGTCTATACAAAATTAGGATTTGCTTCAGTATTATAAAAAAAACTGGTTCTCTCGCAATACAATCCCAACTTCATACGTGAAATTTTTGTACACATTTCTATATTTATTCTTTAACTAATTTAATAGATTAATTTTAAAAAAAAAGAATAATATCTTAATGATCATTTTAATTTCTAAACCTATATTCATAACTTAGTAGATAAGCCCTTTAAATTACTATAAAATATTGTTATTTCTAAATAAAATATCTTTTAATGACTGTGAATCTGTTATTTCCGGTTCCAACAAAATACCTTTGTGAAATGATAAATTTATTAAATAATCATTTGTTCTCTCCCTGAAGAATTTAGGCGACAGAAATGGGTAGACTTCTGCAGTACTTAAGACCCCATAAAAATATACAAAACACTGGTAAGTGGTCCAAGACTTTGAATTGTGGCTTGGTTGATATTTCGATTCAAACATCAAATATTATACCTTCGTCGAATGAAATAGCTGACACGGATAATAAATCTGCAAACCTTCTACAAAATCAATACTCCAAGGTGAGTAAATTAGATTTCCAAGCCGAAGAAAAAAAGCTTAACAAACTTTTAAAGGATCCTCCTGAGGGAAAGAGCTTACAAAATCATTGATAACTTCTCCAAATCCATTACTAAGCATGAAATGGAAATGGCCATTGCTCATCCACAAGGATGAGCAATGGCCAATGGATCTAATTTTTGATCTAATTTTTGGAGATATGGTTCGGTAAGACAGCGAGAGATTAATTCACAGACATAATAAATATTTCCTGGTCGAAAGGAAAACTACCCAAAATTTGGATTAGCTGCTCGTTGAAGGGAATCTTAGAAATGTCGAACTCCCTAAAGCTTAAAATTAATCCACTTAAAACATTGTTCAGTATCTTTTCCACGGACAGAAAACAGAGACGTCTTTTTTTGTCAAATCTAGTCCTTAATAATTAACCAATATCAAAGACCTAAAACCCAGTATATCTAGGACTCGTTCTTCGTCCTAGATACACTGGGTTTTAGGTCTTTGTTATTGGTTGATTATGAACTTCGTTTCGCTGAACATGTAAAAAATGTGCCTATAAAACGCTTAAAAAATTCAAAATCTTAAAAAAGTATGTGCAGCACGGATTAGGATATGCTTCACCGATCTGGTCTCATGCTTCGAAATTGGCACTAGAAAAGATCGATAACATACAGGCTAGAGTCACAATAGTAATCATTAGCAGTCTTCCCCACACATAACACTAAATTACAGCAAGAATATGCTCCGTAGCTTTTTGAAAACAGAAGAAAATACAATGTCATTAAATTCACCAACAAGGTTAAAAGTCGTGAAAACGATCATATTGGCACAAGATCATTTAAAAAATGGAGCGAAAGTGTAAAACTTAAACGACCCCTACATTACAGTACGACCAAACAACCAGACGACAGATTGGCCTTGAACACCACAGGCATGAAATCTTAAAGGAGCCAATTCTACCTTCTCTACTTTAAAAAAATACCAAACTAATCTTCTTGAACCTTGTTCCAAAAAAGAACTAATTCTAACATTAAAGCTAAAGGAATGAGAACCATTGAATCGTATTCAGGTGAAGTCTTTGTTTATCCCTACACTGATGGATCTTCTGACGAAACTCAAGAAAATGTAGGGGCTGATATCAATTTTATTTTTCCAGATATTAGTACAAAATAAGTTAAACTTGATTCAGGTAAAATAGCCTCAAACTACACCTGCGTACTCCTAGTAATCCAAGAAAACTTAAATGTATACATTGGTCTTCAAGAAACTAAGAGAGTTGAAGATAGCTTTAATGATCGTCTATGACTCTAAAGCTGCCCTTCAAGTTTTTAAAAAGGGATATGCAGGGAATACTTAATATACACAGTACCCTGAGGAAAATTCAGGACATGGACAATCAATGTACTCTGCAGTGGATCCCGGCGTATGTTGGCATTGATGGAAATGAGGCCGCGGATGCATTGCCAAAGGAAGCGAGGTTATTTAGTAATGAATAATTCCTCAAGTTACTCTCAGTGATATTAAACTCATAAGCAAAATCAAAATTAATGACGGTCAAGTTGAAATATCGGATAAACGAATAAAGAATTAAATGCACTCTTGCAAAAACTTTAACAAGACTGAGAACTCGACACTTAAGAGGGATCAAAATTCAGAGAGATAGCACTACATCTTACTCTACCTGCAGAAGCTCTCCCGATACAGAACTGAACCATAATCATATTTTCTCTTTTCCTGCTATTCTGGTAAAGTACAACAAATTAGTCATTCTCCTTATGAAGACCTATATAAAAACAATTTTCTTAAGATTGCTCAAGCGGTGTGGATCATCCATGGTCGTTTATGAATACTACAACAATAAAAACATTAAATAATCGTACCATAAACAGAACAAGTATTTTCACAAAAAGACGAGATCGTTTGGGTCTTTTTATAAAAATACGGAAATAAATCCGTCTGATTATGTAAACAGTCATAATACGACTTTTCACGAAAGAGCGCATCTTTTCACAAAGAGACCCTTTACACCTTCTCAATTTGAGTTTAATGATGTCATAGTTTATTTTTTTATAACTTCTCAATTTTGTGTCGATATTTTTCCTGCTCCATTAATGCTTCAGAAATGAGGTTAGGGAGTTGCTTAGTGTTTTACGACTTATCACTAGATAGAGTGATATTTATTACAATTACGGTGTGTTTTCAGTCATATTCCGTATTGTTTCTAATACTTCCTATAATCATTTTATTCTTATGGTATTTTCACACGCCCAATGCTTTGGATAAATCTTTATATTAGACACGGTATCCTCAAGAAATAAATACGAAAATCATGTTTTGTTACCAAGAACAAGTATGTTTGCCAAGTTAACTTATGCAAGTCCCTCAACTCATCGGGAAAAGGGTGAAATATCATGAGTTAAAAAAATTAATGTTTATCTTCATGACAAACGTTTTGTATGTATTTATTTTAGACGTTTTACGGTATTCTCACAAGATTCCCTTTGATATTATTAACAACAAAGTATGTCCAACTTTGAGCGCTTATTTCTCCGAAATCAAGATAAGCAACTACTCTGGGATCGATTAGAAGTTGACATTTCTTAGTATATTATATTTATCTGTTTATTGGGTTGTTAAAGGTTACATGTTCAAGCTTACTTTTACAATAAAAATGGGACTTCCACAGAGATAACACTCGGAAGTCAAATTAAAATGTATTAATCCTTGAAGAACTTAAAATTCAATTGACGAGCCGAGTGAGCGGGTTTAGAAACTGGCTAATAAAACAAAAAAATAAAGAATATAGCAAAAATTCAGCTTAAAGTTCAAGCTAAATTACTTTTATCCTAGCCCACGATATTTTGAGATGTAAACATGGACAAAAATACCACCAAAATAATTATAATTCGTAATTAAAAAAAAACTAAAAAACGCGCTTTAAATTATTGGAACAAATCAAATGAGCCCAAACGCGATATTTTTACTACTAACCATTGAGAATTTCCTATGACACCCACCCTCTTCCAGCAGCATATCAGGTCGATGTTACCATATTTTACCATATTATTCTATTGTCATCAGATTTAATAGAATTAGATGTGGATAAAAATTGACATGAAAATTTGTTAACGTATATAGCAATACATATGAAGCTATGAAAAGCATTTTAAAAGGAGCAAGTCCAAGGAAAACTTGCCTCCTGAGGCCTCCGTCCCATTATATTATATTATCGTAGTGCTTAGTAAGTCAATATAAGGCAAATATATTTAAAAAAAACAAAAAAAACAGATTTTATTATATTTAACACAAAGATGGGATCATGGATATCAACATTTAATAATAATTTACATACATACAGACAAACAGACAGACAATAATGTGATCCTGTATGTGGGCTTACAGTTTTTTTCAGACCTTTTAATCACCTTCACACTTTCCATCTATAACGTCTTCTAAGAGTATACTTCTGTCCTCACGCCGTTACTGATCGAAGTACGCTAGCCTAGGAGTGTAGTCGAGAAACGACATTAGTCACCGATAGGTTGTAAAGGCGCGAAGACACTACGACACGCACCATCGCCTGATCCAAAGTGACAGTGACGAAGCGTCTTCCTGCTCAGTTAACGGCTCTAGTTACCGTCTGAGTAAAGCCTTACCATAATTTGTGTCTTTATATCTGTTTATTTTGTGTTTCTCTCTGTCTCCCTTTACATATATAAAATTACATATATATTTATCTGTATGTTGGTACTGTGTAATTTACTGAAATAATTTTGGTTCATTTTGTACGCATTTCAAATGTCATATTAAATTTGATTAAAAATATGTCAGAAAAGAAGAAAAAGAATTTGAACATACGCACTTTGCGTCTTAATAATGATAGTTATTATTTCAAATTCAAAAACTAAATACATACCATGAGTAGGTAATATACTAATACAAACATTATATTTAATTAGAATATATAACACAACACAGTCTATGGTATAAATTGCACTGGATATAGAAGATTTTTGTTGCCATGAAACGTAAAAATAAAAACAATTTCAAATCGCTTTTACGATTATAGGTAGTTCCAAGTGTAACTCGACATCCAGCACCTTTCCGACAAAACATTTTTCTAAATAACAAGTTTCAATTACGCACGCGCTATTTTCCCAATTAGAAAATTGCCCCTTAATGAAGCTTAATAAATTAAAACTTTATAATTTTCTTTCGACACAATCAGAAACTACGTGATGTATTATTATTTCTACTTTATTTAAATTCTTTATCACAACCTAGGTTTCGTTGTATTACAACATCTTCAGGTGGGCAATTAGCAAAGATTTTTCTTTCGACTTATAGTATACATATTTAACATCCATTTAAAGGTAACTACGTTTCACGTATGTATATGGATGGCACATTTTATCGATACACTTTTTGTTTGCTAACTATGCTGTTTTCTTTTACCCGGTTTTTTTTACTTTACAATTTTAGTAACTACGTTATATTCCATCCATTATATCTCTCATAGCATTAAAATCAAATGGAACTTTCATGAATAATTAATAAGCTCGATATAGATAAAATTGAAATTACATACATCTGTGTTAGAACTGTGGAAGGACATGAAGAAAACAGGAATATTAAATAATCCTCATGTGAAAATTTCGCTAAAATTTCAAGTCGAGATTAGGATTTAAATAACCTATTTACGAAAACAGTAGCAAAAATATTAAGTAACATGATCCTCTACCGATAGACCTAGAGGATCATGTTACTCTCATTAAATATTGCCTATTATAATGACTACCCACAGTATACTTTCAGCGATCACAGATCAGTCCCTGAGATTTTACAACTCCTTATTAATTAACCATCTCGAATCATTACGTCCATTGGCCACCTCATAATCCATTACTTACAACGAGTCACGCGAAGCAAACGTCACGTGTCGCCTCGAATACAGATCGCATCTTAATTTACGACGGGTCGCGATCACAGCTGCGATACCGGCAGAGATGAACGCGGCTTACTCTTAGGGGATGCTAGACGGAATGTGACGGTGCTATCGCACGGTATTTTATACTGTCGAGATCATTGGAATTGCCAACAGATTTGTCATGCAAATTAAATCCTATCTATTGGAATCAATACAGAGAAAGCCGATCGATCAATATCTGTTTTGTTTAGCTGAGAGCTAATTCTTTATCGATATGCAGAAGCAGTGGCATCGCTTGATCGTAATATTATGACAATCGTAATCTTTGTTTTATTAATTCATTTAGTAAAAACACATTTTGATGTGTTGTAAATCTCTATTCTTTAAAAATGAGAAGAGATTTATATGCCATAACATGATCCCATTTAAATAACGCTGATGATCGTTATATCGGTCGGAAAAAGGTTATCAGTTTCAATAGAATCTCTCTATAGGTTTACGGTAGATAAAATAAATTCATTCAACTTAATTACAAATGACGGCCAAAACTGGTTTCGAATTGGCCGCTACTGAAGGCTGTTCATCGAATATAGTCTCTACGCCGGACAGGTTAAAGTTTAATATTGTCCGAACACGTTTGTTGACAACGAAGGAAGCAATAATTAATATGTAGTAACTGATAGCACGGAGAAAAGACTGAGTAAGGAAAGTCGATCATATTAGTGTGATGGTGAAAGAAACGGATGTCTACCGGTTTTTTCTTGACCGAATTGCTGAAGTCTGCAAATTTGCGAGAAGCGAGGAAGTGTTTCTGTGCCGATCATATATCTATTAGTAGTTCTCCGGAAGTCCTGCTCCGGAAATACTGTTTTTTTAAATCAAATTATAAATTAGATTCAGAAACTTAACTTGTAAAAAGAATAAATAGAATTTTGAATGTAGAATTGAGAGCAATACTGATCGTTCTCAATGATACATGTTGATACACTGGCTTTTTTTCAAAGATTCATATACTAGCAAATTTTTAAAGTTGATAAGATTGTAAACAAAATTAAAAAGTACATATCTTGCTTACGAAACCTCTTTTTTAACATCCGTTATCATAATTACGTGGCGAAATATAAGATTATTATCATTGACAAACGAGTAAAAAGTTATAAGCAATCTTTGCGATACTTTCAGGTAGTTATCACGTAGCTTTAGACCCATTTTGTTAAGTCATAAATAGCATAAAATTCCAGACGAGAAAATTTATATAGAATTCTTTTTCGTAGTGCTGGCAGATTCGTCTACTAACCGAAACAGCGCGTTGTACGTCTTGGTCTTATTTACAAGTTTTTTCTAATCTCATCTTCTTCGAGCCGTGGATTCTTGATTTTAATAATCCAAAGTCTTTTCTAGGCAACATTTGTATCTTCTTTGATCCAGAACCAAGACACTAAGAAAACAGGCAGACCGGTAAACAATCATACCAAAGCACGGTGTTCGATTCCTGCATTAAAAATATTTTTATATCCTAGATTTACACCAGTTAATTTATTCAGGGCGATGACGAAAAGCGATGTAAAGATAAATAAATGTCACGTAAATTTGTTTCACATCTTCTTAACACAAAGTTATATTATTTATTTTGTCACAAAAACAGAATACGATAATTAATGTAATTTTAAGGCTGTTAAAAGTATATATGTGACATGGAAATAATTTTAGTGCTTTATGCTTAGCATTTTTTTTCTTTAAGCTCATTATTATTTTAAAGTGACACAAATAAATTGCGTGACCTTTTAAAATATGGCACGAAATCCCTCAATGCAACAAATAACGAAGCATTTTCGTGAGTCAAGGATTTCTAGTCATTCACATATTTGCATGGGCGTTATTGAATTATACTTTATAAAGGTTATAACTGTTAACTCGTTGAATATATCCTAGCCTCTATTTAATTTCTTTAGCTTAATATCAGTGACAAAGTTAGTAAAAATCAATAGAAACAGGAAACGCGTTTGAAAGCTTGCTCACGACTATGGCGAAAGCTCGGTGTATAAAAGACAATATTTCCTTTCTGTCAAATAATCTTTAGCCTCACTAGGCGACGTATTGAAATTAAAGTTATATGTTTAACAGGTATATGTATATAGTGACACTAAAATACAACACAATCGCCTTATCATCAATACAACTATCTCTTCTATACACGTGCTTTCTTTGATTCTCTTTCTCTCATTTCTTATAATCTGCACGTGAATGGGACTAATTCTTTCTTTTTATATGATTATTAACTAATGGAATGGCAGCCTAGTATAGTTTGATTAAGCTATATACTAAGAAAATTATTTATTAATTAATTTTATAGTAATACAGGTCATAAAATTTTCAGTTTTAAATAATACTATCAACAGAAATCATTCGGAGGATTTTTTTTGGGAGAGAAATTTGGACATTAAATATTTTTGGAAAATGTTCGTTTCTGGAGCCGAGTACAAGCTAGAAATATTTTTTTTATGTTTGTGATGATGGTATGAAGAATGGGATATTTTACAGAATATACAGTAAAACTTCTATACAGCCAGACAAGTACTTCAATTCACTTAAGTCTTGAGATAAATACAAAAAACAACCTTATTGCTGAATGAACACCTACCTGCTGTGGATAATTAGCGTTGGGTCTCTTCATAAATGGTCTCGTATAGGATACTACTGGCTCCTTGGGGTAACTTGTCTGATCGGTCCAGGATTTGGAGCGATGCGAGCCGCCCGTGGGGGCGGAGCGCGTAGCGGCCGGAGCCTCGGCCGCGGCGGGGCTCGGCCACGATGGGAACTTCTCGTGACCCGGGCCGTACTTGATACCTGCGGGAGGTAGGGATAATAAATTAATATAAATAATATTGTACATTAGCTAGTAGTACTACTGGAATATTAATTAAATCTGCGGCACGTAAAATTGATTTAGAATATATTAATGACTTTTTAGAAGATATTCGCTACTCAAAAAGTGATACAGAATAGCATTAATAAGTAAATTTGAAATAGTGTATTTTTAACTTCATAAATTTTTTAACTTTATATTTATGTAAATTTTGAATAATTCCAATTCTGCCTAATCCATTATTATTAGTTTTTATTATTAAGATATTGTTGATTAAGATATACGGTTTTTCTAAAAGAAGTTCACCACCCTTTGCACAGTGTTTCTAGAAAAGAAAGCCCCTATGACGAGACGACGTGGTACTTGTTTATAAATTAATCTTTAGAAATGAAAAAATCATTTTCTACGAAGGAATCTATTTATCTATGAAATTCTAATGAAGGAATGAAAAGATATTTATCCATTTTCAATTATTCCAAAAACTTTTTCCACATATTACGCTAGCTGCAAGAAATGTCTCAGTAACGGTTGGAAAATGTACCAAGAACAGAGTGAAAGCAATTAAACAAACATTTTGTGATAATTATTGATAGTATATTAAATAAAATTTTGAATATTAAATTCAAATTTCATTGATTGAATATTAATTACAAATTTCATTATATATTTGATAATTTTAAAATAAACGAATTCGTGTTTCTTTTTACTTTTTCTATTGATATCAGATGTAGCATTGCAGAACACAAGAAAAGATACGATAAATTGGAATAACACCATTCATTAATGAATAGTAAAAGAGGTATTTTATACCATTTTGATGAAAGCAGTTTTGTGACGAGTTCGTTCAAACTAAATTTCTGTGTGTTTACAATATATTACCGAAAAACATTACTATTTTACTTTTCCGCTAATCGACTTGATATGTGTAATATTATTTATAAAGTGTACTAATTTTGTTTAGGGATTATATAATGTCACATATTTACCATGTTCTCTTATTAAGTACCTAACGTACAACATTGCATTCTATTGTTGGTACTAACCTGACTCTGGTAGAGAATTACGCGATTGTATATAAATTTATTTCATTTACTTATTGTTACATGTTACATACGTTTTATATGTAGATACGTAAGTTAGTATATAGATATGTTTTGTATGTAAATACGTAGGTTACTATATAGATACGTTTTGTATGTAAATACGTAAGATTATTTATAAATACGTTTGACCTACTTATTGCTGCATATAAATTACATTAAGTGTATAATTTATTTCACGTATTTATTGTTACACATTAGACAGATTTTGTATGCAGATACGTAAGATGGTATATAGATACGTTTGATGTACTTATCGCTGCATATAAAAACGTTTTATATGTGCACACGTAAGATTATATAAAGATACGTTTTATGTTCTAAAATATCAATTTCTCGAAAAAGTCAGCAAAGTGCGTGTTGGAACATGCATAAAGTATGGATATGAAGTTATCTAAATCTCTTGAAATGGTTGATGCAGATAAGAGGAAATAGTTTAAAGTGAGTTATAACCGAATGCCATAACATTTTTATGGCAATAGTATATATCCTATTTGGATATCAAAATTTAAACATAAACAAGTTGCTTATAGACTCTATTGAATTGAGGGTACAAGAAGGGTGTTATCAGGTGTATCTCTGGTGAAAACTCTTTAGGACCAACTATAGAGAACATTTTTCATTATTTTTGTAACTCATAGTAAAATTTTTGTGTTATTTTTGTGCTATAAATCATATATTTTAATATATTCTAACCGGATTGACATAAAAATAATTTTAATAAATTCAAATAATTTTAAAACAGCAACGGAATTATTATTACAATATTGTCGAATAGTTCGTTAAAATAATGTGATTTATATAATCGTATATACGATAATCGATACAGCAACTGAAACCTTCTGTCATCACACGAGAATACGTTTGAAATTCGTTTAATCGATTTTTCCATTATTCTTTATGTTACATGATTTTTATGACACAAGAAGCATTTCACATTGAAATGCTCATCACTACATAGTATAAAGCAAAGTTCCTGTCTGTCTGTGCGTCTATCTGACGGGGTAATCTCAAAAACTACTGGAAGAACTTTCATACGGTTTCCCCCAGTAGATATGAGTGATTCACGAGAAAGCTTTTGTATAATTTGGCTGAACTATAATAAAAATTGTCGAGTAAGTTGGAAAAAGTTATGACATGCGAAAGCTCGACAGGTATGGGCAGCGTAAACCGTTAGAATATCGTAGTTTGCATATTAATTTTAAATGACAGTACAGTCTGGACCTTTTTTTGGCAGTTAGCATTTGGAATGATAATAAATAAAGCACAGGGTCAGACATTAAACGTTGCTGGAAGTTACCTCAGCGCTCAGTGTTCACGTGTGACATCAAAACATAACATATTTGTTTTTGCACATAATCCAGCGAAAGTAAAGAATGATGTATATAAAGAAATAACATTAAGTGAAGAATGATGTATATAAAGAAATATGTTAGGTTTGTCTATAAAGATACGTCTTCTGATTGTTAATTCTTCTTGAATAATTATTTTATAATTTGTATTATAATACACTTCACTATAATTTGTAATTAATATTTAGTAATCATTACGTTGTTTTGTGAATAAAAAGATTTAGAGAAAAATTCCACATCAGTCGTGTTTTGATGCAATAGCAAAGATCTCTGCTAATAGAAGATATCCCACCTGAAGATGTAATACAACGAAACGTAGGTCGTGGTAAAGAACTTAAAGAAAGTAGAAATAATACCACATCACGTAGTTTCATTTAATTGTGAATAATGAATTTCTACAAAATTAACGCCGAATATATTCAATAATTACTATATTATTACGCCAGACAAATGTTCTGAACATGGAAACTTAATGCTACTCCAAAGGTATATAATTGATATAGGTTTTATCTAAATTGACCGATAAATCTTACTATGGCGACAAAGATAGATTGAATCGGAGAAAATCTATACATCTGGAATTTTCCTTTCCATCCCCTACCCATGCGGAGCAGGGCCGGGTCGCTAGTTCTGTACAATATCAAGGTTCATGTACTATCAGTTATTGCCGCGGACACGTATCGTTAAACAATAAACGATTAAATTACTTCAGAAAAAGCGATAAACCAATTTATAATCTCTCCTAACGACTTTCAATTGAGATTCATCAATCAAGACCTTTTTATACTTGTGTTTTTTAATAATAATTAAATGTCACTCTAATAAAGAGCTGCTACTCTTGAATTTCATTATTTAAATTAAAAAATAGCAAGACCCTATCATTCTAGCTATGCTAGATATTTTCCCAGTTTACTTTTAAATAATATTCTCTACAACAAATTATGTTTTTAATATATATTTATTACTACTAATGTGCGTCAATAATTAAATTATTTAACACTGTCGACGTGATAAAAAATTTGTATAAATTATTGAAAACCTACATTTGAAAATTCTCACAACTAATCTCAAGATTAACAGCGCAACAAAAACGCATTTTAAATCGAAAAGTGAAGGGAAAACGTGACGTTTTAAAATTTCCCTAATTTGTATAAAATTGTATGACTTAATCTCTTTTTATGATTAATTGGAAAAGTGTATTTTCTTTCTGTTAATAAATAGCGGCTGGTGTTTATTTCAACTTCGGGTCACCCACAACTCTCCCGCCGCTCGCCGCCAGCGGCGCACCTTATCGCTCCGCCTAATCAATTGGCACCGTGTAGAACATTCAAATAAAGAATTTATTACCAATTATTCTCTGTATAAGCGTGTCGACACTTGCAAACAATTTTCTTTCTTTGTAGTCCTTAATAATAAATTACATTGCAGTCGTTCGGTTAATTCTCACTTTTGCCCGGCGCGTAGGTAATTGTATACGGCCCCGCTGTGTCAAGCTAATGATACAATGCATAATATAAACTTATTATTTATATGTCCCTTGTATATTTATCAGGTAATCTGAACAACGTGTCAGGGCAAAATATTGCTGTATATTTACTTTAGATCGGATATCTAGGCAAGACCTCTACTTTAAGGAGCCCTATTTTTGCGGTAGACTATCGGGGCGCAAAGGGATAATGTCGCCGACATTACAAGCTTTTTTTAACGTAACTAAGGATTAAAATTTGTTACCATAAGTAACACATAGGTTTAGAAGAAGCTCCGAAGGTTTTTGTTCCCAAAATATATGAAGTACAATGAAAATGCGAAAAGTGAAATTATTTTCTTTTAAAAACAAAAACAGAACCGGTTATAAAGCATTTATCATTTATTTGTTTTTCCCCTTTTTTCCTAAAGTATTCTCAACAAAAATCCTTTTATTAAATGTATGTTTGAAGAGCTTCGGAAGGCACATTCTAGAACTTTCTGTCTGGATATATACTGTACATAGGCTACATTACATTCCATCTATACTAATATCATAAACTGAGTGTGAGTGAGTTCTTTTTTGTATATATGTAAGAAGTAATCTCGAAAACTACTGGGCCTGTTCCAAAATTATTAAATTAGACTATATTTTATTCTCAAAGGTTCCGTAAGATGTAGCAATATTTATAACGCAAACAGGAGAAAAATAACCAATTTGACTTCATTTATTAACTTTCGATAAATATACAATTACACACAGAAAATAATGCACAATCTAATCGTGTATTTCAACGAAATCTACAAAATAATTATGACGCCACATGTCTCTCTGAAAAGGCCATAATATATCTATTTACGAACGTTACGGGTTTATTTCGCTGTTTTAATACATGTCTATATTAACATTATTGTAAAAAGTTTATTTTACAAAATACCACGAAGGAAAAATTATTTCCCTGTAAAAAAATTAGTCACCACACTAAAACTAAATATAAACAAATTCTGAGCGAAAGAATTATATTTTTGAGCGTCAGTTTATTAATGTTTCTTGGTCAACGACGCAAATATTCTCAATTCGTTAAGATTTACTTTCTGATTTAATATATCATCAACAATTTTTCACTGGGATGCTTTAAAGAAAATAATTGTCATCATAAAACATTATTCTTCCTAGCATTTATTTGACAGAGGTCACTTTGAGAGTAAGATGCATAAACATTTTAGTCATGTTTCCGCAACTAATAATCGTAAAGCAATAAAAGTTGTGTATTTTCCAATTTACATTTCCATAATTGAATTTAAAATACAATTCACTTTTTAATTTTGAATAAAATTTTTTTAAATGTTGTTAGAAATGTTATTAATCTCATACGATTGGGTTACATTCTCCTGTAAACAAGAAATCGTAAGAAACTAACTCCATCTATCCAATGTTTTTTGAACTATATTCAACTGGAAAAAAGAAATCAACGCCATCTATTACTAACTTGATTAAATATATTTGAAACAGCTACGTAATTCTACGTTTTAAATAATATATTTTACATAGCGGGTAGCATAAAATAATTGTATTATCGTGAAAATAGCTATCTTATCTATAAGAATTTTGGAATTGGTATAGTACATAAATGTTGCGTACATTTTTTTTAGTATAGTGCGCAAGCACCTGTAGGTACTTTGTAGCAAAAGCCGTCAACAATTGGCATTTGGATTGCCACTATTAACGAGAAAACTAAATCTATTCCTTCATAATTACAGTGGTCGACACAATTCAGTTTTAAGACTTGCACTTTGTCTACCAATTATTTACAACCAAGACTAATTAGCCTTACAGAAATATATTTATTTATTATACTTACCGAATATAAATATAATGTCTAGTTACTTAGCTCGGCAACGCCACAAATCCATCATTAAAGGTTATTTTTTTGGGCTCTTCAAATTTAATTTTTTCTACATTTTATCGGCCGGAAAGAGAGCTGCCATTTGAGAATACCGGGCTAACACGTTTTGTTCAAGCGTTACTTGGTATAGTTTATTGACACGAAAAACGCTGCAACGCCACGTGGTTCAACAACCCAATGATCAGCCGATTTGCAGTCAGCCGTATCCATTGAATACATTATAAGTATGCTAATTGCCTGCACTGTTTTAGCTACAAACAATCGCTCGTTTACATTAGTTTATGGTCTGATATTCAAGTAATAACAATCTGTAAATTTATAGTAACCGCTTGAGTATTTATGGATTTATTTATTAGAAAAGTATCTAACGAATACTCACTTTTACGGACAAGCAAAGATGGGCATATACATTTTTATGAAAATTCATAATTGAATGAACGTACGCGCGAAAGTTGGTCTTGCATTAGAGAAATAGAATATATTTAAAAAAAAGACGGTAATTTGAAAAAAATTAAAAAATCCTAACAACTTTTCTCAATCCGAAGGGCATAGCTAGTTTGTATCTTTTCGTTACAGTTACTTGAATTATTTTACTTCGATTTGAGATAGAACCTTATTATCGCTGTAAGAAAAGTACTTTAAGAAAATATTTACACAAAGTAAATAACCTTTTATAGAATAAATTACGATCCTCCCATTTACTTGTGACCTACCCGAGTGATCCTTACACCAAGGTAGCGTTCCCCATAGAGTTTGTGCTCTTTATGGTAAGTCATTTTCGCAGAACTATCATTCCCAGACCTACGCGGCTAATTTTTTTTATTATAAAATTGAATTTTTATAGATATTTCGATAATAACTCGCTGTCGTGGCTGTTAATCGCATCATACTAGCTAGAACACACAACGATAAAGGATAAAACTAAGAATAAAAATTCAGAGAGAAAATAAAGAAAAAAAGATGTTTTGAAATGAAAAAAAGATTTTTATTTCATTTTGTTAAGCAAACAATTTAAATTCTCCGGCAGTTTCGATTCCAAGAGATTTTAAATAGAACGCAGTAATATTTCGCCGTCTTGTCACGTCCTTCGTTTGAAAATAAATCCGCCCATGCTATATCTAAATGCATGAATAATTCCGTGTATAATAGATAAAAAAATGGCGTAGAAGAGGATGACGTAAGATTACCACGGTCAATATGGGCGATGCATTCGTAATTCTTTCTGACTCATCATTTATACAAAATTGTATGTTTCTCGGCTTATATACTCTACGATATTTACCTTTAATATATATAAATAAATATAATATAATGTGTAACACATATATATATCTATTTCAAGGCACAACTTTATGTCATCCCAACTCTCAAGTTGTGATGACATAACGTGTAATGACAATTACACGTTATGTCATCAGAACTTGAGTTAAATAATATTATTCTATGAAGATCTACTAATAATGAAGACTAACTAATATTATTCTATGAAGATCTACAATTAAACTAATACTAATATCACAGTATACCTAACAACAGGTTCACAATCACCGAGTCGTGTTCACATAGAGAATCTGTACGCAGGATCTCGCACACGCAGGGCAGCTGCAATATTATATTGGAGATCTTTAAAGATAACATCGGAGGAGTTAGCAGATTGCAAAATTTTCGAGGTTAAGATGTCTTTTATATTGATATATTTTGCAGAATCTGTAGTTTTATAGCGGGTACAATAAGCCAGTTAAAGGGTTAATTGGTTGAGCTTAATACCGCAATCACCAATCAGACAAATCGTTGAATCATTCTTAAAGTTTAGTCGTAAAATTCTTCATATATGCAAAGTTTTAAAAAACGATAAAATTTATATACATTATTTTCAAATCGACATAATAACGTATATAGATTTTTGTTCTTACGCAAACATAGGACATAACAATTTATTTCTACATAGTCTGTTTGTTATATAATGTTTTATGATAGCAAAATTTGTAATACAATAATTTTTATATGATTGAAAAACAAAAAATTCGGAGAAACTATTTATTCAAAAGAAAGAAAATGTCACATATCAAAGAAAGAAAATGTCACATTTCAAAGAAAGAAAATGTCACATATCAAAGAAAGAAAATGTCACATATCAATTATTTCACAAATATTTACGCAGAATCGATTGTTTGCGCTACGTACTTAACGTTAGTTACTTAACTTGCTTTTAGAATTGTGGCTTATTCTGGTGTTCAATTCACGATGTTATATATACGTATAGTTACCTGTTGTTGATTTTTCTGATACTTATGCGTGCTTTTTAATACATTCGTACTCAAATGTAGAAAAAAATATAAACAATTAGCTCAATAAATAAACATTTCACTATACTTGGTTACATTTCCAGGAAGTTGTAAATAAAAAATTAGCAGTGAAAAATTTACTGTGGTTTTCGGATCCCATTTTCCATCGAAGTAACGCGTGTATCGTGTCCTTCTTGCATCATGTTTCTTCTTCATCCTTTCGCGGGATGTTTGAAATAACTTTAATCGGTTTAGCAGATACTCCGACCCGCTCTGAAGCCATGACTCATCGCATCGCAATTTACCCGCGAGCCAGAACTCAACATACTTATGGTATACTGCATATACGTAGAGCAGTGCAACAACTCTTAAATATTTTCCAGTATAGGGATACAACGTTAGCAACAAAGTTTCTTAGTGATCATTAACTAAAGATCATGAAACGGATAGAACTAGGTTTAAACGAATATCAACCAGTTTTCCATATTTATCCCTCGTAATATCAGTCCGCTCGTCTGTCATAATTACAAATAAATAACATAGATGAAGTTCCACAATTTAAATCGCGCATCAATAATAGCAAATTAGACCTAACAGTCGGTTCATTCTCACGGGGTTGTGTACACGCAGGCAATATCTTGGCCGCCTGATGAAACAGGAGGAAGCCAGTGCACATCATAAACGATGTCTATCCGCACAGACACACACCTTTCATAGGGGTCTACGCTTATTGAAAATTTCTCCCCCGCCATATTTCAAATGCTTTATCGTAGTAATAATTCATAATCTTTTTTATATCTCTATACGATTCTAATAATTGTAAAATATGAAACGATAAATTCCCTCGTAAATAATGTTTTACGCACATGAAGTCGTCGGCCACAGCTAATATTTTAATGTTTAAAAAAAATTTTTGCAGGTCTATTTAGTGAGATGCTATTGAATACGTTATTAAGAACGAAACTGTTATTCCATTTATCATTTATGCTAGTTAAAGTCTAGTTGTGAATTATTAAGCTTCAAGTGATGTTACACTATGGCTACTACTTAATTTTTATGGTTTTTAAATGTCTAAAAAGTTCCAACTACTAGGATTAGATTAGAACTTTCAATTCCCAATTATTTCAGCCAACATGCAACAACGTTTAAAAAAAATAAGAAATATATATATATATATATATATATATATATATATATATATATATATATATATATATATACAACTAGCGAATCAAAACACGTTCGTCAATAATTATCATAAAAATAATTAGAATAGAAAGAAAAAATAATTTGGAATTTGTCAAATGTTCATCATCCAATCCAAAACACTCGACAAAATTGTTTCGTAACTTTTAATCGAATTGAAAATTGAGAGCCAGATTATTTCTGAAAATCCTCATATTTTTAAATACAAAACACTGTTTCTTTCACATAACAAAGTAAAAATAATAAAAAAAAAAATATTCAACCAGCTACGGCGGTTGATACTACTACAAAGCTCTTAATCAAACAACGGCCAAAGATTTGAAAAAATCTGTACATGAAGCGTAAGTAACAATTGTTTGAAACTAAATAAGACATTACCTTTAAGGGTTGTAGCATCTCTGACTGGAGGGGTAGTTGGCTCTTGCAGCTCAGTCCTCTGTTTAGCATGATGGTACCCGAGCTGCTGTTGAGGAGCCGGCATCTGCTGACCGTAGTGATAGGAGCGATGCTGGTGAAACTGGTGCGACGAACTGGCGGCAGCGGGCTCCACAGGCTGCTTCGGTGGAGTGGAGTCGCCCGTGGGAGGCGAAGACATTGTCACATGAGAAGATGGAGGTGAGAAGATCTCCGGACACGACTGTGCCTGATGGCGGACGCTGGAGAGAGACGAAGGCCATGGGTCTGCTCGGCTGGAAAAGAAAATAAAATATTTTAATTTACGCAAACCTTACTTAACATGTAATTTATACAAAATTTCATATATCTAAATAATAATGTAAATAATAGACTCAAAAATATTGCCATTTTTACGTTTTAGCATGAGCTTACTCACGCTAAAACGTATGCGAATTAAATTAAGCACGAAAAAGAAGTACACGTGAGGCATACATTTTGTATTTGCTCTGCTCTGCCATTACGTAAACATATCTTCCATCGAAATTCACCATAACTTAAAATTGTTATCAAAGAAAATAATATACATTTATTGATAAGTAATTATTCTATTTATTATGTATTTATTATGTATGCATTATGTATTTTAACGTGTAGTGACACGTTCAAATACATAATGAATCAATTTAAAACCAAAATGAAAAAAGATATTTAAAGTATCAGGATACTTCATAAATATTTCAAAGTATCATATACATAATTCAAAAAGATAAGTGGAAATGCTTTACGCCTCGCATTATGGATCCCCGTGAAAGCGTATCGAAGTCTAATTCAGGTCATTGACTTGATATCCATTTTTTTTTGTTTCAGAACCATAATCCAAATAATTTGTTTTCGTAAACTAAAGTAGTAAGACAGTAACACTTTTGTGACAAAAATCGTTTTCGAAAAAAATACACTTCGTTTTTAGACAAATGTCGCTTTGCCACTTGTCCGCCTATTTAAGATAGACTATTTTTTTTTATTCTGAAAGCTGTAAGCTCAAAGTCAGAGCATAAATTGAAAAAAAAACTTTCTAAACCAGTATCGAGTAGAGGAAACTAGTATTGAGCAAGTTCTGTTCAAAGAACATTAGAAAAAAATTGTTTGATTAGCTATCTGTGTTTATTAGATTTAAACGATCTCATTTCCTGTGAATGGATATCTACAACGCAGAATTAGCTAGGAGTCAATACTTAATTCGCTTTAGAGGAGTTTTAAATTATTTCATTCTAAATATATAGTAGTTATCAGTTCTTGGAACAATGTATGTTGTATAAAATTTTTTTAAGAAATAGATATGAAACATTTAAAATTATTCTCATGATGAGCACGCCAAAAACTGTTGTGCTTATACGTGGCAACGCTACATTTTCTCAGTAATCATAAGACAACATTCTACACGCAGTGAGAGCAAAACAAACAGTATTACGACGCCCTAATTGGGGGTCATTCTTCGAATCAACAGCCCAACGAATGGGCACAATTACATTGTAATAAGCGCGGAAGGTGTGCTCTAGTCACGATCGCCGGACCCACATATCCGATACACAAATCGTACGCGATCAACAGCATCGCGTGGTCCATTTGTTCCTAACGTTGTATAATGGATGTCGGAGTAATGTTCAGTTTACGTCGAGCAAACAGCCACTCGTTATAGCCGTTATTATCGTTTTTAGCGTTAACTGTTTGTTGTTCGATAACCGGTTATGTTTTTATTTATGGTCCGTCGTTTCGCAGCGCCCCGTACGCGCAGTACGTGCGTAGCTCTGGAAGTTGTTAGAGGGAAGGCTGTACAACAATAACTTGTAGCTAAAGAATACTTACTACACTGCTCTTGTAACAGTTCTTGTAATGGGTGTTGATAAAGTGAATTAAACTTCCACAAAAGACTTTCCGAGAGTAGCTCTTGTTTTTTTTTATTTCAGTGTTTCCCTTTATTTTTTCTCGGTAAAAATCTCAATATATTTTTTCTGAGTAATAATTTATAAATATTACT
Source organism: Druceiella hillmani (assembly GCA_039881145.1). NCBI lineage: Eukaryota > Metazoa > Arthropoda > Insecta > Lepidoptera > Hepialidae > Druceiella > Druceiella hillmani. The sequence continues at coordinate 5,891,160 of JAYKKI010000104.1, forward strand.
TAGAAAAAATTAGAATATTACTTAGAAATAATTTTTTCCATGTTCTAATTTATAAATATTATATATTAGGACAGTTTCGTTCTATTTTTCTAATTATAAATCCATTTTATTTCTCAAAATACTTAAATCGAAGCAATAGTTGGTTAGATGTGCATAAATAATTCAGAAGATAATTAAATGATGATGATTAAGTGATACAACTGTATACTGGTAGATAATACCTTCTGGGCAAAAAATAACCTTTCCAAGCGACTATAAAAGCAATGTCCAAAGGCATTTAGGATATGCTCATTTGATAACTTTCAAAAGCACATGAACAGATTGTAGTTGAGTTCAGGATCGTATGGGATATTTGTATTGAATGTTGGACATTATATTGTGAAGCTCACTTCAAAAAGCTGGAACATGTATTTGTAGGCTGACGACGTAGACGTGATGGAGCAAGTTTTACTTGCTTGCCACTGTTTAAGAACGTTATACATATTCCAATTTATCATTTCATCCTACTTATCCCCATGTATTTTATTCTGTTCTTTACCCACCTTTGTAAATACACTTAATTATATTCCACGATTAACATTTTTATCGAGGCTTATGTCTGCATCTAAATCTATCCTATCGTGTCGATATTTCCTTGTTTATTTAGGTAAATATCACGATATCAAAACATGAGATAAATTTACGCGCAAAAGTATATTCAAATATAGCAGCTGCCCCAAAGGCGATCAACATCCGGCGTCTGCGCCGTTAATAATTCAGTAGGGCGGAGAGCATTTCCAAAAAACATGACCAGCGGTCAGGCTGCCACTCGCTCCATTATTCATTATGCAAAATGTATTTTACCTCGGCGCATTGTTCTAATGTATGTGCATGCGGTATGGAACATTAAGTATAGCCAGAGACTCTTACGCTTCGTGTTACAAATTGTATATTTTGGAATAGCCTGGTTAAGACATAAAAGTATCTGGTTAAGAAATAAAAATATCTAGATTTCCGCAGCAACTAGGCACAATTTCTTCATATGTTTCTCTCCATCCCTGTCACACATAGGATTATAACTCAAATACAGATAAGAAGTGAAATATTAAAAAAAATGGTATTATCTTCCATGTTTATATTTGTAGTAGGGGTGATTTTCAGAAAGTGACATTGGATAAGTTTCTGAAAAATAATAAATCTTCCAATTTGGCAATGTTTAATTGAAATCTGAAAAAAATGAAATAGATAATATAGAAAAGCTTTTATAAAATATTTTAAGTTAAAATCGATACTGTAAATTTAAAGTTATTATTAATTACTATTCATGAGATACAACAAAAACGTTTCTAATGTCATAATCGCTTTTCCATTGTGCTTTTTAATTTAAAAGTTATGAAAAAACTCGTGTGTAATAAATATTTTGGATGAAACAATAAAATAATAAAGGAAACATAAAAGAAAATTAATGATATATATTGTAAAGTTTATTTCTATATATATTTATATATATATATATATATATATATATATATATATATATATATATATATATATATATCGGAGTTTCGAAAAACGTAGTGTTTTTATAAAAATTGTGTCCCGTAAATAAAAATCGTATTAGGTTTCGGAAAATGTGTTTTTTATAAAAATTGTGTCTCGTAAAATTTGCTATAAACAGTTTATCACACTTTTCTTGGTATGCCTAAGAGTTTTGGGCAAAATCTCAATATATTTTTGACTGAATATTTAGGAGAAAAATGTGGATGTGGAAATTACTTGAAACATCAAATTTAAATCTAGCTTGTTGGGAATGTTTTAGAATTTATGTTCTAATTTTATTGGTCTACTTTACTAATAGAAAATTTAAGACTTATATGGGAAATGATTTAACGAGACACTGAGTATATGTTATACCTAACAACGTTGAAGCTTAATCTCATATCCTCCATCAACAATTTTTCTACAAAACAACGGTTTAAATCTTATTTATTATAGACTATAATAAACTTTTTATCAATTTATACAATACATATCGTTGCGAAAGCAATACTCTATATAATATACTAAAAATAAGCATGTCTCATTTTGACACATTAAAATTATTATTTTTTTGAATTAAAGACTACAAAATATTAAATCCTATTTTATATCTAAACACCACCGCCTACTGCGATAGAGCGGTTATTGCCTACTGTTTTCCCTGCGTCGATCTTTGATTAATTATGCGACTTTATCTTGTCTTTAAAACTTGAAACTGGAAAGTACTCTTAAACGGAATAAAAGTGAAAATTGAATTTGAAATCCGTTATAGAATACTTAAACGAGACAAAGTCTAGTCTAGTTTATACTTTGAAAGTTAAAAAGACCCATAGACAAATATATTCTTCGGGAGTATTTGTTAGGTACAAAAAGTATATTTTAAAAGTTACCTGTATTACACAAGAATCATTTCAGTAAAAGTCCCATTCAAATTAGTTCAGTAGTTTTGGTGTGCTTCTCAAAAATCAAAAATACACAGACAAAAATCCTAAAAGTAGTTGTTTTCGAAATGATTCATGACTCCAATATTTACTAAAACACTACAAACCCCAGAACTCGGTTTGCCCGAATCGATGCCACGAGCGACGGGGACGCGACCGATGTACCATAACTACCATTGTTGGAAGCACAGCAGACGAATAAAGTCGAAACAATCGCATGAGACGTCGGAAACTGGACCGTGAGATCGACTTCCAACGAGATGCCGCGGCGAGCGAGCACAGAGACCGTTCCCCTCCTGCCGGGCCGTTACCGCGCTCAACCATTGCAATTAGCAATGTTTATATAATTATCTGTAATTTTATGTGGATAGAGTTAAAGAACGCGCTAAGCTGCGTTCGTGATAATTATGTAGGGTTGCAACTTTTGCATCCGCTGTAGCCGTATGAGGAAACGAATGCAAGTTCACAAAGACGGAAGAGGCATCTTCTATATATTTCCTTTATTTTTGTAAAGTTTATTTCTATACACTTCTTCAACGTCGCCTTCTTCATTTCTGAAGGTCAATCCACTCTGAAAAGTTCTGTATTTGTTTCACATCCTACTGGATCACAATTTTAATATATGTTTAAAGTCTGACAAGTACATTTTTTATGACAGAGCAATTGTATGATAATTAGTTTTTCCCAATATACAGCAACTTTAAGTACTTAAAAGTTTCAATATATTAGTTATTGAGTACCAAGTACCAAGTTACTTGTAAAAGAGGTAATATAGCGATGTCGTGGCATGAAAGTACGGATAAATGTAATTTGTGTCGTCTTATCCGGATAAAAAATGTTCCCAACACGATAGGTACTACATATGTTATGTTAAAAGTGTAACACTTTGAAAATTATCCATAAATTCGATCATGGATTCGACGAATTCTATGTCTGATATGTAAAATTTAAAAAATGGATCACATAGAATCTCTTCTTTATCCATAAATCTGCCAAATTAGAAACGGTGCACTTTGCAGGGAAGCAACAATTTACAGGGAAATAGATTGTTCTATACTTTTGAATTTTCGTTTTTTGACAAGTTTTCACTCTATGACCTTAATTTTTTTTCATCTCGTTTTACCGCTTCCTTAATCAACTTTCAAAACAAAAAAATGGAATTTTTTATTTTTATTCTTTACTTGGGCCAGTACTTCTTACGGCTATGCCAATCAACTTTTTACGTCAATATCTGAGGAGGAGTCCTGAAACTGATGGACGGACAAACACCGAACCGAATACATAATTTAAACACGAAACATTACTTTAGTGCGTAATCTGGCGTACAGTTAACCGGTTTTTTGTTATTTACTTATGGCACACAAGATGAAACCAGTCCTGACAGCCACGTCTTACGTAACTAATGAATGGGTTAGGCATTAATACCTACATTGTATAATTAACTTAACGTATATGTTAACTACCACACGACAATAACGGTTGTTTAAACGTTCGTATTAAAAATCGGCAAGTTGTATCCCACTGAAGTTGTCCTTACCTTTATTTATCGTTAACGAGAGAAACGCATGGTGAGATGGCTGTAGAGAAAGGAATAGCATAATATAATTTTACGAGCAGAAAGAAAAGAACGGAGCTATTTCATCGACGACGACAGTTCTGTACTTTATCTATGGATAACAGAAGATATATTTTTATAGGTTATTTTGTTTTGGTCGTGGGTCAAGTAAGGTTTACTCGTAAGGTCACAACGCGGACCATAAATCGTAGATTAGAAATTTTGTTATTTCTTTTAGATAATGTCTAGATAGTCGAACGCATTTTACAAAATTATTATTTGGTTATTTCTCCACTACGGATGTTATTGGCGTTTCTACAAATCCTAAAGACTTTTAATTTAACATGTACCTATATAAATATATATATATATATATATATATATATATATATATATATATATATATATATATATACATATATATATATATATGTATATTTAAAATAATAAAATAACTATAATAATAAGTCATCTCATCTTTAAGTGTGCTCAATTCATTTTACTACAAATCCTTACGTGAAATAAGGCGCCATTTTAACGTACGTAGCTGTCAAACTGAAGGTTTCGTGACGACATAATATGCGGACTTAAAGGCTAATAATTACGTAATGTTTGCTTTATGCATAAAGTAACATGATACAACACAGCCGACTAAAAGAAGCCGGACAGGAACTGGTACTCCATATACCTTGACGGGATACCGACTTGAACTACAGGCCATGAAGGCGTCTATGTTTACATCTAAAAATATATAGTATTTTAGGATATCTCAAAAGATACAGTGGTCTTAATTATAGTTAGGTTCGCTTAGGTAAGTCCGCTTATCATTATGAAGTAACACTTTGTTCATCTTAGAAAATTGCAGATAGTGTTATTTTCAGCTGCAGCAAAGCAAGATTTTCTTTATATTTAATTTTAAAATGAAAAAAAAAACATTAAATCGATTTCTTTCAATACTATTTTTATCACATTATAAGCTTCACATTTTTTTTTTCAAATAAATCAATACTTATCGGTTCCGATTTACTTCGTGTAAAGTTAAAGATAAAAGATCACCTAAATCCATCGCTGTTTTCGCCCAATTTGTTTTCAACATTTACAATTTTGAAACTTGGTATAAAAAATATCCATATTCCGCAATATTTCACACAACAGCGGCCGGTTTATTAAAAAATGAGAAAAAGTAGTTTTAACACGTTTTTGAACTAAAAATTACTCGAAGAAAATGCCTTTTTTCGAAATTGTATTTTATTTTCCAGAAGCATTTTGAAAAGGATACTTTCAGATTTCTAATGACACCCGGACAATTATTATCCGGATCTTTATTTCAAAAGGTATAGGCGTTCAAAATTAAGTGTCTTCTTTACTTTGACAGCTACTATATTAGAAAATATCGTATAAATTTTTTATAGGAAAGAAAGCCATTTTTAAAAGAAAAGGGCACTCTACTAAACGCGTATATTGTGTGGTGTGTTTATATTGTAGGAGTACCGAGTAAGTAGCTGATTTGATTAAGCGCCTGAGTAAAGTGTATAAGAACTTCTGCTACAGCTAGCGGTCTTCAGTTTTTATATCCGATTTTATGAGAAAATTACATGAAATTGAGATATTGTGAAAATTGTAAAAAAAAAGTCATAAATAGATAAATTATGTATGGAATATGCATGAACACATAAGTGTGTAGTAAAACCTCTACAATTATTAATAATTTATATATATATATATATATATATATATATATATATATATATATATATATATGTATATTAATAAATTACAATAACTTACATAATTTTACTTACTATATTATTTCTAATTTTCATAAGCAACGTTTTAACTTTATTAATAACTATAATATTATTAACACGTAATTAACCTTGTCAAGTGTATCTAGCAACGTAGTTCACATAGGGTTATCCTATAAGCGGACTCACGCTTTCAATTTGTAATAAAATAGTAGTACAGGGAACGTTTACCAGCGTCTGCTTGCAAGGCTCCTTGGACCAATCTTGTGGAATGTCATGTTCGATGGCATACTCGTGATACCCCTTAATTGATGCGGTACCATCGCGTACGCAGATGTTGTCCTGCTGTTGATCGCAAAATCGAGCCGTAAAGAGTTAGAGAATCGGGCAGCGGACTCCCTCGCCAGGTTAAACAACTGGGGCACTAAGAACAAGCTCAGCTTTGCCCCACAAAAGTCCACAGACCTCTTATTTAAGGCAAGCTGCGAAGGAGCCTTCTGTGGTGATGCCTGGTGTCAGGATCGGTATGCCGGATCAGGCAACGTACCTGGATATAGTTCTCGAGGCACGGCGGAGCTTTTGCCACAGGCGCGGTATATCGGTACGAGGGCTACGGTATTCTTCCACGCCATGGCCCGACTTACCCATGCATATAGCTATATATCTTAGTATATTGACCTATACTCCGTCGGTTTGGGCTTCGTGGTGCGTTGGAGTCCAGCAAATCAGACGGGAGTACTGAGATCACAGCGCTCGCCGCTGTTGGCGCTGTTCAAAGCTTATAGAACCTGTTCAACGGATGCGCAGCTGATTTTGACGGATCTTCTGCCTATATATTTTGCGATAAAAATGCGTATTTTGAAGATAGTTGATGTTCATTGGCAGTCAATGATGCTCATTGGATTATTTTTTCCCGATGTGCCCTAGCGGTTACTCAAAAACTGGCTCGTTACGGGTTATTATAAATCGCAGTTTTAACGGGACATGGCGCATTTCGTGTCAGTTTGTATAGATTCGCTCTATAAGATAGCCCGGCGCGTATCTGCGGTTTAGAAACGCAGGACATGAATCATGTTTTGTACCACTGCAGTGACCACTATGAGTCGCGTAGTTTTGTAAAAGAGCATGCGTCTTAACATTATAATAGTATCACGCTGAGCTTTAGAACGTATTATCTTTAGTTATCTAGACTTGGTTGAGAATGGACCGATCTTCGAGTTATTTAGAGCGTTCGCTAAATGTGTTCTTGTAAAGATGGAGATCCTAAATGATTCATCGAGAACGGACAGTCTCTAACACAGTTGGACGGAAGTGCTGAGAATGTAGATACGGGTCTCTATTAGGGGCCTTCGAAGGTACCCTCTTTTGTATGAGGCCGAATGTTACGAGTCCCAGGACAGGCCCTGAGACAACGCGGGTGGAACTGCGGGAATATTGTACTTATACATTATGTAAATTAAACTCCTTAGAAAAATTTAATGACGGAAATTAGTCGCCAAAGGGATAAATAAACGTCACGCGGTAAAGTGAGGTAGCACAAGAATATTGTTCTTGTAATCGTCGTAGAATTATGATTCAACTTGTTAAAATAAATAATTGTTAATATCATTATTAAAAAATACAGTCGTTATTAACCGATAATAATAATATGAGCCGATAATATGGCAACATTATAGTTTTAACAGTAGGTGCAATTAAGAATGTTATTAAGACAAACCCATAAAAATGTAACGTTATATATATATATATATATATATATATATATATATATATATATATATATATATATATATATAATTATAATTATAACAAACATAAATTGTATGTATTTGTTTCATTTCACGCCAGTCACAATATTTGGCAACGGCTCATCCGTAATTAAGGAAACGAACTGTAGCCGTATGAGTTTTCCGATATTTTGAACACTCTGCTGACGTGTCCATAATATTGATTGAGATTCCAAGAAATAAACTATTTGATAAATCAAACATTAACGAAAAATAGAATTGTAATATAATGAATATAATTTCAATCATTAATTTCTAATTATCACCAACAATTTTTCTTCTTTTTAAATATTTTGATTGAATATAACAAAATAAAGTTTGAATATTTAATTTTGTACAAATTCATTACTCTATAAAACTATTAAATGAAACTAAGTGATGCAGTATTATTTCTACTTTCTTTAAGTTCTTTACCACGACCTAAGTTTCGTTGTATTACAACATCTTCAAGTGGGTTTTTAGCAAAGAGTTCTTTAGTGATATGACTACCCCTCTTTATAGTGGGATATCCATTCCCTTTGTATATAATTTAAAAAAGATCACGGATTAAATAGATACACCTAAATGGATTTATATTTCTAGTCTTGTGTAAAAAGTCATATATGCGAATACAATACATGCGGCGAAATAGCTTGCTGGGGCTTGGTGAATTTGCAAATCATCCAACCCCTAACCGGTCCTCGATAGTGCCAAATTTTGTTATATGCGGATGTAAGCCTTATTATCGTAAATATAGCATCTATCCATGTATCGACATTCTTTTTTTCGACTCCCGGGCTTCATCTTTACACATTCTTACCCCTTAAACTAAACACGCAAGCGTTCTTTCGGCTGACCGAGGCAGTCCGAAGCCACGTCACCTGGGCACGGCGCGGCGGATTCGACCGAGTGCAAGCAAGGCCAGCTGCGACGCGTGATGTAATCACGGACAACCTCTCGCGTGTCGTAAATGTTGTGCCTTTTTTTCCTTTACACTCGAAAAACACCGGCACACAGTTTATTGAATCCTCCGAGCCACAGTCGCGGCGCGCGGACTGTGCCATTTTTGTTATTTTTTTTATTATTTTATTTGGCGGATGGCAATTTGAATGTGGCTGGCATGATGCTGCACGGTCGGTAATATAGAGCTATTATTATTACCGACTTTAACCGGTCATATATAACCTTTTAACTCTTTTTAGTAGAATAAGACTTTTGTTTTGGTATATAATAGTTTATGTTGTAGTCAACAATGACACAATCCGATATGTATATTTGCGATATCAATTTATCCTAATTATACATTTTTTTATACCACCAGTAAACATCTTTTTAAAAGTTATTCAAATTTTTTACAGCACTCTTTTAAGTCAATAAACTAAAATGTAACTTATATTTCAGCAATCATAACCACGTCAAGTCAAGTTATTCAATTTTTTACAGCACTCTTTTAAGTCAATAAACTAAAATGTAACTTATATTTCAGCAATCATAACCACGTCAAGTCAAGTTATTCAATATTTTACTGTACTCTTAAATTAAGAAACTAAAATATAACTTATATTTCAGCAATAATAACCACGTCAGAATCTGATGAAAGGTTTTCTGGAGGATGAAAGTATTCACGATATCCAGGAAATCGCAATGGGTCGCAAAAATAATCCGTTATATTAATTAAGGGGTTGGGATGGAGTTCGTTAGATTTAATACGTTAAAAACCAATAGTTTAGCAATCATGCTATTAAATCCATTTAACACCTCCTTCGTTTCAAAATAGCTTAAACGAGATAAAATTTTCCTTTGGTAACAGTAGCTATAGGTTGTTATTTATAAATATATCTATCAATACTTCAGTGTGATGAAGGATGCAATGATCGCGTAATTTAGTAAGCCTTCGAACCGTTTAGGTTACAGAATGTGCGATAAAAAGACTACCGAGACACAAATAGTGTCAACAAAAACGCGAACAAGAACTGAGAATAAGGCGCTAGAGAATAAAATGCCACAATTAAGAAGGCGAACGCCCAGATAGCGATTAGCTCACGTCACTCGTGCCGCCGCGAGGCGCACGAACCGAAATAAATTCAAATTGCTTCTGACACACAATGCAATTTACTATCCATGCCGGCTTATTAAATACGCTGGTTTGGGTAAATCACTGACTATTAGCAATGCTGGAAACAATTCCATAGGAAGCGAGCTAGTTCGATCCGAGTCGTGATTAGAAAGTGATGTGGCTGTCCGACGGGTGAGTATCGAGAGTAACGTGGGTCCGGTTGACTAAGGAGATCGATCTAAGAAAATTTCCAATTTCCCGTTACGTACACCTCTTTAAAACGGTACAGTTGGAAAAATTAATACTTTGGTGCATATCCGTCCTTCAATTTATGCTTGCGAAGACTTTAGTTTGTGCAATTTAAACGTAACCGATGCAGCTATTAGTTTGTGAATAAGAAAGACTTCAACAAAAAAGGTCGAAATCCGATTTCTTAACCTTTTGGCTACAAAAACTTCTTGTTACCGCGTAACGTTAGTTTTTATCAGTATGATCGTGTTTAATGTACTGCAGAGACTCGCGTAGTAAATACCATTAATTTATATTCGCTTCGGCTATTTAATTTGTAAATAGTCCGTTTGTATATGGTACGTCATACCATAAAATGGTACGTCATACCATTTTGACATTATTTAAACGTTCGCCAAACGAACCCCGAAAATTAAAATAATCAATTTAATTATTTTTGTAGTTTGATTATTATTAATATCGGCTATTATTCCGTTTGCCCCAGTGTTTAACATATTTGTGTTTAAATTTGTATTCAAGTATTCATCGCAAATCATCATCAACCGGAAGACGTCCATCGCTGAATATAGCCGCCACATCCCTCCCCCCATAAATTCCCATAAAGATCGATCCCGTGTCACTTGTATCAAACGACTTCCGGCAACTTTTATCAGGTCATTGGTCCATCTAGCGAGAGATCATCCCACAAAATCTTCCGGTGGTGATCGTCATTCTAGAACCTTTCTTCCCCAAAGGCCAACCATTCTGCGTGCTATATGGCCTATCCATTGTCAATTTAACTCTCTAACTTAGTTTTCCAGTTCAAGTAACTAAAATTAAGCGGTCAGGTAGCATTTATATTTAGCCACAGCTGCATGTATAGCGTGCAACATGATGCTATTATTTGGGCTTATTATCATCTTGGAAAAGAGACCTCGTCATCAATTTGAGTCCCAGTCTAAATAATTGATAAGCACCGATCTCAGACTATAATAAATGAACGAGTTTAGCTATTTACTGACATAGTTTTTGAATCTTGTACAAAAATTTGGAAGTACTGCCTGTTAAGTTCGTTTAAAAATATTTCGGACATGTCCCGTTAATGAGTCGCTTTTGCGGAACGACTGCGGAACCTTGCCGCCTACATTTGAGATATGACTTTTTAAAATTTATTTCCTCGAAAGAAATTAATTTAGGTACAAAATGTTTAAGGTACATATGCCACGAATAAGTTCCACTTAAAATATTCCAATGACGTAATTGCTTTTACGATTTTTCGGCTTTCCATTTCTTTTTCTCTTATCCGGCGCATTGTGTTTCGTATATCCTTATTTAGTGCCGACGAATGGACCGTTTCCTTAACGGCGAAAAGAACAAGGCTTTCAAATTTAAGCCTCGACCTTCTCCGACCTATAAATATTTATAGCGTTCCGAATGGGAACCGAAATGGCAAGCCTTTGTCCACAAACGATGACACATTGCCCATAAAACACTTTCTACGGTGCAGCCGCGCGCCGCCGTGGCCCGCGGTCGAAAATTGTCGTTTTTCGATTTAAAAAATTTCAAATTTCAACACGCTTCAGTGAAAGTGAGGCAATTTGTGTCCGAACCGTTATCGTTAATAGTTATTACATTAAACGTTGTCAGTTTGGGTCAAATGTTAAATGTACTAATAGCGTTAAGCGAATTGTAAAAAAATCTTATTATCTTAAAGGCATTGTCTTATTTCAAATCGAATAAAATTAGTTGATTCTTTCTTAGCAATACTGGTAAAACTTATAGACACGATTGTTCAATGAAAAAATTTTGATTGTATTTGACGAAAACTAAATTTGTGGAATACGTAATTTTTACGTATAGTCAGTATCGTATAGTCATAATTTAGTGGGTCGATCAGACAGTCGGTACGTCGGATAAGTAAAAAAACTATTACATTACATGCATATTTAACTATTATATTCTTAAACAACTTTGTAACAATATTTATATTGTTTTCATAATAATTATATATATATTACAAATGCTGTTACGTTTTTAACCCGTCGTGGTTAAGGTGTTTACTATATTATAACTCGGGACGTTTTGGATTTCGATTATCTATTTAATGTTGCGATCATCGAATGTCGCTGAAATTGTCAGTAGTTGGAGGTAAGAACTAACATCTTCTGAATACAATCATTTCAATTGAACAATTTTTTATCGATAGATGGCGCACCCGTAAAAAATCTACAAAAATCGACTAAACGCTGACGCTAAAAACACACACTGGTCTTAAGCAAAACAAAAATATTCTCATGTTATTTCCATTAATACAAAACCATCAGCGTTTCACCTTTTAGTCCCTCTGCGTCTCATTTATTAATACAAATCCCTTAGCGTCTCATTTATTAAAATATACCCCATAGCATGTCACCTATTTATACAAACTCCTCAGTGTCTCATATATTCATATAAACACCTCAGCGTCTCATATATTAATACAAATTCCTCAGCGTCTCGTATATTCATATAAATACCTCAGCTTCTATTATATTATTACAAATTCCTCAGCATCTCATCTATTGATACGAACCCCTCAGCGTCTCATATATTAATAAAAAAGCCCACAGCATCTCATCTATTAATACAAACTCCTCAGTGTATTATCAATGAAAAAACCCTCAGCGTTTCATCCATTAATAAAACAATTATCTCGGCGGTGTCTTATCTATTAATACAAATCCGTGAGCATCCACACTATATTAGTACGCCAAAATCTCACTTATTAAAATAAAATAAGTTTCGCTTAGAAACGCGCTTAGCTCATTTATTTTGCTAAAAGTGTTTATTACTTTCATCTTAAGAATCAATATCTGCAATATCATTTCCAAACGGGCCCATGCCAAACTATTGTCTCGACATTTTTAATCTGTTAACTTACTTAATGTTTGATATCCTTCTTAATCTATATCACAACACAATCTGTTAACTTACTTAATGTTTGATATCCTTCTTAATCTATATCACAATATAAACTGTTAACTTACTTAATGTTTGATATCCTTCTTAATCTATATCACAATACAATGTGTTAACTTACTTAAAGTTTAAGATTCTTCTTAATCTATATCACAATACTAAATGTGTGATATCCTTCTTAATCTATATCACCATACTATATGATTTTCTCTTCATATCGTATTATGATCTATATCATAATACGATATGATTTTGTAACATTAGGAATAAAACAACAGACGGCCAAGTCGCTTATTATTAGTTTCCTGTTCTGACTTGAGAAATTGTTCAGCATGAGTTTTGTGGCAATTGCGTGCCGGCAAACGCTGCGAAACGCCGAGTCGTTATTGATTGGCGATTTGTCGCGGCAATCGGTAAATCATCGTCATGCGTCTGTTACAGCGCCGTCGTCGACTTCTGTCAACTGCATAATGCACAGTTGCTTTCCTTGTTTCAATTGTTAACAATGTTATGCAGATTAAATAAAGCGTTGTTTGGCAAACTGGGGTTTTACGTAGCTCGCTATTGGAAGTAACAAGCGTAAAATTTATATTTCAATCTGAGATAAATAAGTGCACCTCGTGGCGTTGCACTCTTCATTTCGGGTACTCACAAAGAAATTATCGAATTAGATTTTCAATAACTTTTTTCAACCTAAATTTTGTATGTATCCTATATGTATTCTAGTGAGTATTGCAATAGACAAAAAAAGTTCACAATAAAGGGCGCCAACATAGGTTATCAGGATCATCGCCAGTGAAGTAAATATAGTTTTGAAAATTACACCAAAAATATACTTTTAAAAACTGTTGTTAATTGTGCTATACGGTAGGACTAACAATTTTTTTTATAACCCTTTATATATAGACATTGTCTATGGCTTAGTTGAATCTATTTAATCCAAAGCGTTTTGTCTACAAACTACATAATTCAAAAAACCATCAAGTTATGTTTGGGTCTTTGTCAATTTGGTCAAATGAAACAAATTTCATAAATACGCAGGTTTTTCACGTTATCGATTAATTTGTTATTAAATAGATTACATCACTATTATGCCTGAAACAATATAAATTATCTCCTTTTAGCATTTCGAAAAATCATTACAAGTATTTTTTTTTCTAACGTCACACTTATTCTTTATTAACTTTTGTCCGCAGATCCCCTTGCGTGGAAATTGTGATGTCGAATTTTAGTGATAATATTCCAGTAAAAGTCAAATTGTAAGGGAAAACCCCCAAAGGCGAACATAGACAGTATAGATATATATATATATATATATATATATATATATATATATATATATATATATATATATATATATATATATATATATATATATGTATATGTGTATATATATATATATATATATATATATATATATATATAAACGACTAACTTTATGTATGTGTGTGTACTTATAAGTAGATGAGCAATAAACAATTATCTTGATGTACGTGTAAACACGTTTATTAGAGATACACGCAAGTTAAATATAATCTAAACAATTGTTTCAATTTAACAACCATGGCTTGCAAAATGATTACCTGTTCTTTCATATCTTTTGCTATTCAGAAAAAAAACAGATAAAAAATAACTAACCGCTGTACACTCCGGTACGTTTTTTTCACTCTCATCCACATACATCTTAATTTATTGCTTTCTTTGACTTATACCTCAATGTCGATTTTTCGACAGGGTATTTGACTGATGTCGATATTTTTGTAAAAATGTTTTAAAAACTGCGGAGTACGTTTAAAAACAACCCTGTGTTGAAAAAATAATGCACATAGCAAACAATTAATCGAAACTTCTAAAGAAAAAAGTGTCAATTTGTTTATTCATTAAATTTAAAATGTTAATATGAATTTAGTTTCCACATACAAAAAACTGAGAAAATTATAATATGCAGTATATAACTTAAACGCAATATTACGAGATACTAAAAATATTTAATACACTCCCCTATAATGAATGCTAAATAACTAGCCAGTGACGTCATAAGCCAGCCGGGTTTTGTATAGGGCGATTTGACGCGTATCGTAGTTCGTCAGTTTTTAATTCGTTATAATTTTGTAATGAAAAGTCCTAGGTACGATATATCATACGATTATTTTAATCGTTTTTAATGGTATTACTTATTCTATTCTAGAAATAAAAAAAATTTAGTCAAATATCCTATTGGCGAATGAACTGTCAAATAACTAACTAATGAATTAATTTATTCCTCAGACAGTCTGATAAGCAATAGCAGTTTTTTTAATTGCTAGATAGTTATTTAAATGTTTATTGCATGCCGCAATAATTATTAGAACAAACTTCACGCAGGCTGTGTATAAGAGTATAAGAGTGTAAGTGTTAAAGCAGTACAGCTAGAAAATAAAACGATGACATTTGTCAATATGTATAAACATTTTGTTCAAACCTAACTACCGGTACCTAGATTATTGTTTTTGCCCATTAATAATTTCATTAAATGTTTTGTAGTGAAGTAAGAAAACATTTTATATAAAAATATGGTAATTTTAACATAAATATTAAACTATAACCCTTATTTGAAATAAAATGTCATTTTGATAGATGTAAACCGGCGAATAACAGCTATTTGGTTATTTTATCAACGAATAACTTTATTCATCTTACATCGGATATAGTCCGCTAATATCAGTTACCTTACAGTTGAAAAATTAATTTATAATCTATCGGACAAATAACTTGTTCAACTCTTTATTTGCCAACTGAAAAATCGACCCTTACTTTTATTCGATAACGTTGTTTATATACTTTTCTATTCACTTCTTCTGCGCATGCATTTTCCTTGACATTACCTTCTCTCACTGGACCTAAACCTACTAGTAAGTCAATCATATATAGCGCAAAGATTACCGGCATTTTATAATGACTTTCCGCTCGCCGCTTCGCTCGTGTATATATCTGAGGTTTTCTCCAGCTGTCAAATTTTCCCCAGTAATAAACTTTATACAACAAGAGTGCCTAGAATGGGATGAAAAGAATTAATTTTTTCTTGAACTTTAAATTGATTCTTTGTAATATTCTAGATTTTTTAACCCTCTAGTAGTCGCGCCAGTGATAACAGTCATTCTTGCTTCGAATTTCGGTGTTTCTATTTTAATTGCTTATGTTGTTAAAGTAAAGGCGCCTAAGTTGTTAAATTAGACAATATATTGTGTCAACTCAAGAGCAGCTGTGTGCTTGAGTCACGCAGTTGAGTCAGCAGCTATCCATCTGTGTTAGTGGATGTGCATCCACCGTGCAACCGACTGCGTATTTTTGGAATAATTAATAACTCTTAATCGTTTCAAAACATGTTTAAAATTCACTAACTTATAATTAATAAATTTTTAATTGTCCTAAAACATGTTTAAATTCATTAACTTACGTCATTTTCTAATTAGATATTACTTTGGATTTAACAAAAATAATGAAACAAAATGTAATTTCCAACACGTCTTTCTTAAACCTTAACCTAAACTGGACGCTAATTTCGTCGATTCTCACAGCCCGGGCGTTGTTAATTTAATTACAACTAGCATGACCCGTGCGAAGTCTTCGCATTATTATTTATTCCATTATGAAGCTCAGATGACAGATCAAACAAATATTTTACTAAAATTGACATATAGAGGCGCAAGTATCAAAAGCATTGAGCTAAAGCCCCACTTTATTTATACGTGAGTGGATTTGAAATTTAAAAAAAATTTTACCAACCGTCAATCGTATTGACGTTGAGCCGTTAGATGGCAGCATTGCTGTTTTGTGTATATAATTTTAATAATTAATTAATTTGCAAAAAGCCGGTAGAGCAAGCAATTATCTATAAAATGATATATAATTTATGTGGATTAGTTGTGAGGTTTTTTCTAAAAAGGGAGAGTAACATCTTAAAACCTTAGCGTATTAATATATATGATGATGATGATTATCTTAATGAATTTTCAGACGAGACAAAGTATTAATATATTTTTTGAGCTAGATGAGATGATTAACTTACTAATTGATTTAGTTTTAGTGGGTTTAGATTTTATTGTCGTGTTAGTGAAATTTCCTTTTAAATTAGTCTGGTAATTGCGTAACGTTCTAGTAATAAGGAAATGTACAGATTTAAGAAAAAAAGTAAAAGCCAAGCAAATGACTCATTTAGACCAATCTAACGAGCCCAAACTTGATTTATGCAGTATAGACAATTGGCAAATTTCCATAACCACCTCCGACCTCCATCGCCTAGTCATAGTATGTAACAAAGGGCTCAATGAGTCCAATCAAATAAGTCGAAATTCGATAGGTTTACTGTATGCCTACTGAGAAGTTCCTATGATCACCTTCCTCTCCCATTAGCATATCCATTCAATAGTACCATATACCATATTAGTATATTGTCATAAAAATTGCGTAAGTTTGCAAAGTTATAAACGGTTACGATGATTAAATGTGGGTGAAAACCGACTTGCTGCATTTGTATACATACTTAGTTTCATACAAGTGAAGATAATAAAAAAAGAAACGCTGGCAAAGACTTAGAGACAGAAAAATAGATAAACAGAGAGAGAAACGTACAAAAGCACACAGAGAGAGAGAGAGAGAGAGAGAGAGAGAGATAAACCTTCAAGGAATATTTGATAGTAGTAAAAACATTCATCGTTGTTAACGCTTTTTTATCTTCTAATTTATTTTATTAATAAATTGTATTTTACCATAAAGCTAATGTTTTACACTCGTTGTAGTCACTTTATAAATGATAATTAAAGTCTCTGTACACTTCGACTTATATAGTAAAATTGGATGGATTTCTGAGTACAAAATATGATGATTGTAAATGAAAAATGTTATATACTGTTTATAAGATATACTATTTTAGTGATAACGCAAGGGTTAAGTGTCCTACAGGATACACACACCGAACGTCGCGCCGCATCACCAAAACAATGCGATGGGTATCTTTGAATGTTAAGCGAGACTAGTAATATTTCGCAGAAAAAAATATTAAACTGGCGATTCAGTATTTTTGTTAAGTCTTTTTTATCATGGAGGCTCTGTTTCTGATAAAGAAAAGTTTAAATGTAATTATGTTTAGGAAACGAAATTTTGAATATAAAAATAAATTTTCTCAGCCATTAAGGTCAATATAAAAATGTTGCAAATTATTTTTGTCTTATATTTTTAAGATAAATCCGAAAAAAATGTGTGTTCCAATTAACTAACACTACTATATAAAGAAGTAAAGAAATTTAAACCGTCCATTGTAAAATTGATCTACACCAGTGTGTCCACAACAAACATTGGTTTAACAGTTAATAATAATTGTCGTATTCCCTTAAAACAAAACAAAACTTAAAAAATTAAGAATTTCAAACAAAACTTAAAAAAATAAGAATTTCAAACAAAACTTAAAAAAATTAAAAATTTTAAAAAAGACTTAAAATATTAAGAATTTCAAACAAAACTTAAAAAAATTAAAAATTTCAAACAAAACTTAAAAAATAAGAATTTCAAACAAAACTTAAAAAAATTAAAAATTTCAAACAAAACTTAAAAAATTAAGAATTTCAAATAAAACTTAAAAAATTAAGAATTTCAAACAAAACTTAAAAATTAAGAAACAGCCAAGAAACAAATGAACCTTCCTGACAAAATATGATGAACGGTACCAACCTATCAAACCTAAGTAGAGCTCATTACGTAAAAGGATTACGCTTCGTGCCATCAGATACGATATATATTTCCCAAAAAACACTACAGACTAGTGTTAATATAACCATTTCATTCTAGCGCGCTTCAAACTCTATATGGCATCTCGTTCACAAACGTCCCAAGTAGGCGTACAATTATGTGTGTCCCTTTCACTCAAAGGTCATGGGAACAACTTTCTGAAAGACTTTTTACATAATTTATTTGACTTTGAACTGGAAAAACATTTATGAGGACGCACGTTTTGCGACTTATTTGGACAATAAAATTGTTATATGGGCAAGGTAACCGCGCGTGTCCGACCACATTCAAAACATTGGAAGCGGCATGCTTTGTCTTAGTTCATAGGAAACACGACATGCCTACATGGCCCGTTTCTCGGAAGTCATACAATTTGGGGCGATGATATAACATCAAGCTTACCTATTTCTAAACAGAAATAGAATATCTATGGTGTCTAGATTAACGTGATAAAGCCGTTTCTTTCCTAGTACGTATTGTAAATATAATGTATTTAAATAATAAACACTAAGATCGTTCAACTGTGATAGCAATAAATATAAAAATAACACGTCACATTTACTTAAAAAATATACACCTTTCATATCAAAATATATCTGACTTTAAACGTGTCCCGCCGTTGGTCGTTTTTGAAGTTATACTTCTTTAGGCGCGTTATGAAAAAGTGATGAGAGTGAAATTTTAAGATTCGTCACACAAAAGTTACAGTATGAAGTTGCAGCGGCTGCAGTTATTGAGACTATATATTAATACCAATATTTTATACGAAACTTACGTTGGGGGCGTAGCTCAGATGGTAGAGCGCTCGCTTAGCATGTGAGAGGTACCGAGACCGACACCCGGCGCCTCCAAGAGAAGTTTTTTATTTTTAGATTCTGCATTTTATTTGTCTTTCGAATAATTTAAAAATGTTTGATGTCATTGATTGTGATTCTTTATTTATATTACTAATAAATCTAATATTCAAGTTTCACAGATAAATACTTATACAGAGAGGCAGATGATATTTAAAAACAATATTACCATTTGATGCAGATTTACTTGATGATGATTTTAATTTATACAGATAATAGATAAAAACAATATTACAATAAGGCATTTAGCTTTATGGTAATATTGTTTTTATCTTTATTTTGTATTCACTTTTCATCAATTTCATACAGAATTAAAATATCAATTAGTTTATAATTTCCGTACATCAGCGCAGCGCCATCTTTTGATAGATATGATTATTATTTTCACGTAACAAAAATACTTCAAGTACATAATATTGACGCAGTGAGCCGCTTTTTTATTTGAATTTATTGGATAAAAAAATATAAGTGCGATGTATATATGTGCTGATAAATTATATTCAGTAGTGATTTAAATTCAATATTTTGATTAATATATTTACTATTCGTAAATATTAGTGAAAAAATTGTGTTTATAGACTTTTTCAAGTGCTCCAATATAATTGAGGTTATCTATCCGTATGTATTATTTAATGATGCCAAAGAAGTATAACTTCTCACGCGCGTACATAAGTACACGCACCCATTTTATTTTATTTATTAATTATTACTTTGGACATAATTGTAAAAATGAAAACAAATGAACAAAAATTATGTATATATATATATATATATATATATATATATATATATATATATATATATATATATATATATATACGGTGTCCAGGAATAAGTGTTCGACAAAGAAAGGCGTTATTCCTTGACATTTTTTTCAGAAAATTGAATATAATATTCATAATTATTTGTCTTCTTTTTCGCACATACGATACTTGCGCACATTGTTCAGCGCCGCTCGGGGGAATAACCCGCGAACAGCTGCGAAGGCATAGCCACTGCGCGTAAAAACCGCACTCCAGGCAAGTATTGGGTGTGTTAAAAAGAGTTACGTATAATTTTCTTTGCACTCAATTAGAAAAAGGGCGTGTTGTACATTTTATCTCAATTGTGATAAAATATGAGTGATAAAGTATGAGTTATGATTCCTTTATAGCCAACTTATTCCTTTATAGCAAAAGAAAGAGGCTATTTTCTTTGTTCGACATCTATGCGCGGTCTCCTGTATTACGACTCCGCTTACTTACCTCCGGAATGATTCCGCAAAAAAATAATACGTATTGTTCATATCCGTTCTTCAACTTGTAAATAATTTAATTTGATCGATTGTATCTATTCCGTGTCAAATTAAACGATTTTATAAATTTTTAAATTAATTACACTTTACACTTCTTATTACGCCAAGAGAAGAAAGTGGATTCAAACAGAATTTTCAATTCAAGTGATATTTTTTAAATTTTTTAAACGATCTCTCGTCTACAAACAAAACGCGGGTCAACCGCCCATAGATAAGTCACACCGCGGTCACGCGTTCCTTTCGATTTAGGACATAAATACCCACGAGTGTCCGATGCAACCTTCGTACCAGCGTGCGCCAGTTGCAACCACGCGCACCGACATACCGAACACCGTCTGGTTTTAGAATTAATGTCGTGCAACTTCTTAACCATTATTGGTAGCTCAAAACACTTCAAAAGGTCACTCAGAGCAGTCTGTTCTATTTCAAAGTTAATTAAGCAACAATTTTATGGAGTTGGACGAATAATGGTCCGTTACGGACGATATTAAACTGCATTAATGAGAGATAGCGAACTGATGCAGATAAATAGGTTCAGATTTATTTTAGAATGGCAATAGACTCAGTCGTTCACCAAGTGACCATTCAAGTACCAAAGTCTAAAATATACCTCTTTCAATTTAATGATTCGTTTTAGTTCATCTTATAAAATACTATAGAAAACATAAGTTTCAGTTTCTGTAATTATTCAGTACTAGCTTTCATCAGCGACTTCGCTCGCGTGAAAAAGAAAAAGAAAATTGTTAAAATATGTTATTGAAAAAAATTTGGTACTTAAATTGGATATGCACCGAATTTAAAAAAATACCTGAAAAGAAAAAACGCCTATCCCTGAAACAAGTATTATTACGTGCTAATGTTCAGGCTCTTATACCTAATGAGATAATTTATCTATTACCAAAAAAAGTTATTGTAGCATAAATGTATTGTATTAAATAAATTTATGCAATTTTCATGGCGATTGGTCGAATATTTCGTGAAAGCAGAACAAATTGTCAAGGAAACAAACAATATTATTAGTATGTTTCAGTACAATTACAGAGACTAAGACTTTACTGGACTATATTGGAGTACGTAAGCTATAAATTCATTCCCAAAATAAATATACTACTTAATAATAATTCAAAAATACAATGTCACAGAAATATATCTACATAGATGTTAAATACGTGCGCCTGTTTGTTGCTCTAAACTGCAGTATTCGCTCGTAATTGGTTCAGAAGCGCTTGTTTAATGCAATCTACATTTCTGGTACTGAAGTTCTGTCCATATAAAGGCAAGTTGCTGTTTTACATAAAGGCATATAGATAAAACTTTACCATATAATGGTCACACATTGCAAACGACACAATAATTGATTCAAATGCTATTTATCAATACCATCCATTGATTTCACTACAGGAAAAGGATAAACAACTATGTTATTCATATACCTTGCACGTTGCACCATTCCAATTATACTATTTCCTCTCGCAATATTTCCCTTTTTCCTTCTAAGGAAAAGTAGGAAATAGCTTCTCTTTTGTAGTGTGAAACACATATTTTCACTACTATTCTATATAACATTACTACTCGTAGGTGATGTCCGCAACTGTTGTATGCGTGGAATTCGAAATATGACGGAAGACAGTAGTCAAGTAAAATTTCGTTTCCTCAACCGCATTCCGCCTGTACTTATTTAATAGGCATTAAATAAAAATCCGGTCAGAGATTAAATTTTGGAAATCCTTTCTTAGTATGTGCCTAAGTTTAAAAAGATGTCTAACAAAAATAATAAAATCATTACTGACCAGCTCTCTTGTATTGCGGCTTTATAATTTCTACATAATTAACCTTACTTGTGAAATGTTGAAGTTGACTCTCAAATTGTTCTCGAGTTATAAAAATATATAGATAAACAAACAGGCAAAAAGATGATGATTTTATAAAGAAAGAAATATATGAACGTATTTATGATACTGGATAGACCACCCAATCATTGTGACAGTATAAAATGTCGTGGTTGGTCTACTAAGTCTATGTTAATTGTTAAAAAGTTCTTTCAGGTTTCCATAGTCAAGCAGATTCAAGAACATACAATTTTATCATATACATGTAGTCGTTTCCCTTTTTCATATACTCGGAGTTTGTACAGTTTCTGTCCTATTTGTGTAAAAGCCATTAGCAGAAAAAAGCGATCCATCTAGTGAACACATGAAGTTACGACGCCGGTCGAGGTATCCACAGAAAGCCTTTAAGAAGTCCTCATAAAACCTCAACGATATTGGCTTTACAGAAACAAAAATCGGAATTGTGTATAACTGCAAAGTCATATTTTTCCAGCGATATCGGTCCATATGAGACCACCAGAAACGATGGTACTTTCTAGGCGTGGGCGTGTCTTCTACCCTAGTTTACTATAATATTTTATATAATAGTGAAAAGTTATTGGTATTGATAAAGACAATATATGTCATCGAAATAAAATACTTGTATCCCATAGTTTAAATTCCTGCACAGCTGAAAATAAATTGGAGAACATAAAATTACGTACGTAAAATTCCACGGCTTAAACATGACTACAGCCCATTTCGCTTTATCATTTCGTGTTATTTTAATCCCGTTTACAAAATATTAAGATTTAAAAGTAGTTTGCCAGGTATACCGCTTCCCATCTCGCGTTTCTAAATAAGTCGATATAAAAATGTGAAAAAAATTCCGAAAAGAGTTTTTGACGAATACTTTTAAATAAAATTATTTCGGGTAATCTAGCGTCATTAGTTTCGGAACTGTAAAAAAAGTGATTAAGCATGCGAAAATAATGCAAATTTAAATTACTGGGCGACTGGGTTCGTTAGTTTGCTTAAAATAAGTTACCAACATTTTTTTTGCTATCCTTAAAATATAAAAGTATACAGAAGTTGAATATCAACAGCAGATCCAAGTGTCGGGGTATTAGAATCCTTACTGAGCTACCATAGACCTCTACAGGCTTAACCTCTGGGGACGACATAAGAATTTTAAAAAAGGAATATGGTTTGACATTTTGTGGAATGGATGCGGTATACTTAGATTTATTTCTTTATAGACTCCTTTGTGTAAAATCAAAATAAAACATCTCTTCTATACAATAAAAGATAAAGCAATGAAAACTTTATTTAAATTTACTAAACGGTTTTTGTGTGATGCGATTGTAATCAAACAGTCTAACTGCACAAGTTTAGTCAAAATTATTTATTACCTTATAAAACGACAACCTTGTCCGTTCTCAAATCAATTAACATATTCCTAGTCTTTTTTCAATACTCTATAATCGTTTCTTATCAAACTCTTAAATATTGAATATTTAATTTTAATTAAAATTAAATATTAATTTTGTAGGCATTGTGGCGTTAATTTTGTAGAAATTAATTTGTAGAAATTCATTGTGGCATTAATTTTGTAGAAATTCATTATTCACAATTAAATGAAACTAAATTGTAATTGAATATAAAATCAATAAACATAACAAATTGGGTATCTCTTACCTTGCTGCGGAAATATAATCTCAATAAATAATGAAAACATAAATATAATTATACTACGCTGAAAATATATATGGCACATTATCTTATTTTTCTTCCACACTAAGTAACTATTACATACTTTTATCCCTGCCAAAAGTTAAATATAAGAAAGTAGCAGATCACAGGACAATTAAATATTATAATTATTTAACTTAGACATTGATAATGATAAACAAATGAAAAATTATTTAAATCTTTCATACTTATTTGGGCAGATTATATTAAAATTTAAAAAAAAATCTCAAATCAATTAATATAAATAGACAACAAAGTCATAGAGTTCATTGGCTTACATTCTTTAAGCAATATGTGCTACATTTTGCCAAATACAAAAAAAAATTGTTCAACTGATGACTACTAATGAGGTGTCAAAACATATAATCAATAATACCTAACTTGAGGTAAAAAGGTGCTCACAATACAAGACGTCATGTGTTTCTTTAAAGCAATATTGATGGATTATAAAACATGGACATGTCACAATATTATCATTAGATAATTTTTTACACGTTTATTACTATGATATTCAGTATTACTCAAATGTGCTACGAGATCGAACATTATACTTTAACCACTGTAGTAACCAGTGTAATAATTTATTATATTTCTCTAAGCACAAATGAAATCTTTGCATAAAATCCTCTTGGCGTCTCATTTCCTCTTTCTTCTTTATGATCATAGAATTTATACTGGCTGCTAAACTATACATTGGCAAAGATCACATTAGTATACATTGTATCACATTGTAGTAATTCAGAAAAAGTTCTAAAACGAACATCAATAATTGCGTTACCTCGCTTGCGAAAATTGTCGTAAATAAATTCCATAAAATGGGTTTTATCAGAACTATTTCATAGATTATAAGTTAACTGTGTGGTATGTCAACACTACACATGTATTCTTCTATTTTGTATTGCATGACTTTCTTATCAAAGTCAATTTAAATTATAAAGAAGAAAATATTTTGAATTTTTATATGAAATAATATTTAATTTTCATTTTATAATACATATGATAATCAAATACATTTTGAAAACCGCACCATGATTGTAAAAAGTTATAAATTTTATAAAAGTTTGCTTTGAACAAACCTTATTACATTCTGCAATAACAAAAACATGTGATAATTACGAGCGAAAATGAGCCGAAATTTGTATAGAGTGTAACAAATATGTGTCCATTATTCGTACCGGCGATTCTGTGCATCAAGCTTAATATATTTGAAGCGTATTTCTGTATATAAAGATTTAATTCTTTTTCGCTGAAATCGCAACATTGACAGCGATTTTTTTCAAAAACTGTTGAGAATTGGCGTATAGTTCCTTAACACTTCTTACAGTTTGATGGATATTCCTTAACATTTCCTATAGTTTGACACATTCTAGATTAAAAGGCAGGCAGTATTTTACATTTTTTCTCAATACTACGCAGACGAAATCGCGAGCTTATAATAAATGTAAAAGTTCATATTATTCCCGGGTACACATTTGAATACATAAAAAACATAGGCTAAAAAGCATATCGATAGGAGTGATAACTTAAAACTATAAAATAACAGTATTTTTGTTTAATTGTCAAATTAATTGTAGTATCAAAAATTAAAAGTTCCTAACTTATCAATTAAAATTATTTATAAAAATATTAACACACTTAGTATTCAAGTGCAACAGGCACTGCAGTAAACTTACAATAATACAATTAAAATAATCAAAGTAAGACACAATTTAAACAATGCACAGTATGCACACATTGAATTTACCATGTAATCAATTTAGCTTGCATAGCACTAACGTTGCACAACGCCACCCTTACTACTACAGATATACTGCTATTATTACAGCAAGGCGGGGACTGGAACTTGCATGGTTTTATCCATCGAAAAAGCATCCAACGCGCACATCATATAATCGGGTACATACAATGTGGTGCATACGTGTACACAAACCGCTGCGCGTGCACAAGTCTGGTGCTAGAGCAGTAGACGTTATATATATCACTGATAGTCAAGCGCAACACGTCATACTTATACTTTAGCCACAGATATATTGTTAACATTAGCATGTCGGTGACGCGAACCCATAAGATTTTCCCATTCCAAAAACAGCTTAGCCCGCCTAAAGAAGTTTTCACTTCAATAATGAAAATACCCTCTGTAAACTGTAGGTTAATTCAAAATGAATTTCAAAGCATATCGTAATTCGAGATATAAAAATATTTATATCTTAGTTGTGTCCTAACTTCGTTGACTCTGATCCTTGGAAAACATTAAGTTGACTGCAAGACTGAAGATTAAAATACACGTAACGCCATCTGTAATTACTATACCTTTTCTTCTCAAGTAATCGCATTTCATGTCGAAATCTAAAGTTAGCATATAGTCTTTTTACGCAGTTGATTGGGGTAAAACAAAGCATATACGTTACACTAGGTACTAAAAAATCTATCAATTAAACCCCCGTGAAGGTCCTTTCAGTGGTTCCTGCGTGATGTATGAACCAACAAATGTACTTACAGACAGACAAAAATTCCAAAAAAACTTTCATTATGTCCACCTAAATTTTTCCGTAATTATCTTCAATTATATAAACCGGCATGTTACAGACATGCCGATTCCACAAGTTTATATAATTCTATAATTTAAGCGGTAGGATAGCGTCATACAATGGTGAAACGTAATGGCATTAATGTTCGGCATATGAAATAAATTTTAATACGAAAAAATGTTCACTTCATATATAATTCGAATTTATGCCTCATTCGAAATACGCTTAACAAGTCCGTGCTCAGTCATAACAGTAATCTCAATCGCTATGACGCAAGCAAGTCTTTTACGAATTTGTATCGCGAACTCCATCCGTTTCACACGCATTGTCCAAAAATTAAGACAAGAGAATAAGATATGAACACCGGATGTGAGAACAGATAAATATACGAGTACGTTGGTATACAACCATACAGTTACTTTAGCAAGTATTAGTAGCTTCTAATATTGGCTAATGGAACAGTTTAGCCTCGTATTTATCCTTGACAATCGCTTTCATTAAAAATAAAGTTTTATTCTACCGAAGTTTAATAATTTATATAAATTGATTATGAATCGAGGCGCTTCCTTTTTCCGTACATTTAACTTTTTCTCAAAACCTGTTTAAACTACCACGTCGATTATTTGTTGTATTTATTTACAGTTGGTCTTTATTTACAGTTCACACACGCCCATGTTACGAATATTGTTATGACTCATAATAGCACGTTGCTTCGAGTAATAGCAATGGCAGTTGCGTCTGTTTTGTCTAACTGAGAGTGGCGTGGTACTAGCCGCACTTCCTGCTCGCCATTTTGCTCGATGAAGCACGCTCTATAATGGGATCAGGCTCGTCACCACTACAATGATTTCACTCGAAGTTTCGTCCTATAATATAGTAACGTAAGAGATTTTTAGATATAATCACTAATATAAATAAGAATTTATCTATGATTTTATATGAAGGGAAAGAAACTTAAATAATAAAAAAGTTTAATAAATGGCTAAAAGCAAATATTAAATTGCAAACGAATCAAGTGCAAAACGAATTTGCTTGTTTCTCGCACCAATCTGTAAACCTAAAGACATCAAAGCGAAGTCCGTACCAGTCGAGTGTGATGCTGTAACACTTTGGTGATACTTTGATCCTAATATGGATTAAAACAGTTAAATTATATAAAAAAAACCTATCTCACATTAATTGACGAGAACGATTATTAGTCAACACAGATCTCATAATTAATGTTTCTGTTTTTATCAAATTTATCTGATTTAACCATTTGGTTTTTTTGAAATTGCAAGAGCGTGAGTTCTTAAAAATTGTTGATAAAATAGTTATAAAAAATGAGAAAAGGGGGTAACAGCCAAGACCAAGGACTTAAAAATGCCTAAGTTATTAAAAGAAAAAAAAAAAATATATATATATATATATATAATGGCGAGCAGGAAGTGTGGCTAGCACCACGCCACTCTCAGTTAGACAAAACAGACGCAACTGCCACTGCTATTACTCGAAGCAACGTGCTATTATATATATATATATATATATATATATATATATATATATATATATATATATATATATATATATATATATATATATATATATATATATATATATATATATATATATATATATATATATATATATATATATATATATATATATATATATATATATATATATATATATATATATATATATATATATATATATATATATATATATATATATATATATATATGTATATATATATATATGTATATATATATATATATATATATATATATATATATATATATATATATATATATATATATATACATATATATAACAGAGAGTCAATCCGAACCAAATGGGACCAAATCGTGTTCGAAAAATAAAAAAATACTTATCCAAATAATAAATGTAAAGTGAATATAATTATGTTTTCCTGGGGCTAATAATAAATAAAATATTTTAAAAACAAAGAGATTGTACTTGACTTGAAATAAATAAAAAGCTATTACAGAAACAAATAGATATTTGATAGAATACAGTGTTATTATACAACTAGCGTGACCCGTGCGAAGTCTTCGCATTATAAATTATTCAACTCAATTGAATAAATCAAAATTGATTGCAGGTCTTCAATTCATTTCTAATTTTGCACACTGCTTATTACGTTTTTATTCCATTATGAAGCTCAGATGACAGATCAAACAAATATTTTACTAAAATTGACATACAGAGGCGCAAGTATCAAAAGCATTGAGCTAAAGCGCCACTTTATTTATACGTGAGTGGATTTGAAATTAAACAAAAATTTTACCGACCGTCAATCGTATTGACGTTGAGCCGTTAGATGGCAGCATTGCTGTTTTGTGTATATAATTTTAATAATTAATTAATTTGCAAAAACAATAGCAATAATAAATTGTTTAGTTGTGGATGCCGGTAGAGCAAGCAATTATCTATAAAATGATATATAATTTATGTGGATTAGTTGTGAGGTTTTTTCTAAAAAGGGAGAGTAACATCTTAACCTTAGCGTATTAATATATATGATGATGATGATGATGATGATAAAGAAGAAAGTTATCGAACTGAAACAAAATAGTAATCTTCTTTTGTTTTAGATCTTTAAGTGCCGTTTCTTTGCTGAACAAATATCGACATGCGTATTCGGTTCACGGGCATTCCGATTGATCGACGTTCCACTGTATATAATAAATGTAAATACTCCTAAATATAAATACTAATACGTTAAAAATAAAAACTCTTGTTGATAAAGTTTATATTTAAAAATTTGTTCTGTTTTCTTTCAATTGATTTAGCCCTATTTAATACTGTTTCAAACTTCTAAACGGGTCTGACCCGGAACAATAGAGATTGATCCTACATCAGTATAAAAGATTTTAGTCCGGCGGATTGCCGAATTGCACAAGCGAGTTTCGATCCTTCCATGAGTCAAACTAATGCACTCTCACATTGTTCTACGGCAAACTTTCCTTATGCAATCGTACGCTGTTCACAATTCGACAATAAGTTTCGCGCGAGCTGTGTCCAAATGCAGCGCTGTAATTATATCCAATACTCCTCCACACGAAACATTCCTTAGTTCGATTGCTTAAACAGTTTTTGTGCTATTGAACGGAACGAAAAACGCTTTATTTGCATTGACGTCTCGCTTCCTTGAACCGTTAAGTACGATTCTCGAAACTAATCGAAATACGAACACAATTACCTCACTAATCACACGATAAGAACGGACCGGCATGGCCAGCGGAGAGCGGTAAACTTCACGCACCTTACGATCCAAAACTCGAACTCATCAAAATCACAATGAACAGATTTACTAACAAATTCTCATGGCAATAACAATAACAGTGATCTCAGACTGCGGTCGGCCAAATCTACGCGCCCCAGCGCTGCGGCCTGTACGTCACAATCAGTTGGTCGAAACTCGAAATTTCTAATGTTGCTACGCTAATAAACTAGCTAAGGTAAAACTTCGGTTCACAAATTGCAATTTTTAAAAAGTAAGAGTTCAGACGTTTATACGCAAATGGTAGAAAGAGATTGATTTATTTTGAAATAATTCTGTCTAAAAATTTTCTATTTACTTTTTTTCAAAAACCACTGAACGAATTTTGATAAAGTTACTCCTAGTTAAGACACGAAAATAAAATTTTGTTTACAAGATATGGCAGTAATTTGTCTATATTTCTCAATAATTATCATTACAATCAACGAAATCGATACAATTCACATAAATCCACCAAAATATCGGACGGTAATTTTGTCTATCAGTTTTAAGAAAACATACCATTGTATGCTAGAGCGAGACAGCACATTCAACCAAAAGGACAACGTGAGAGACGAAACTGTTACAGCAAGGCGCGTAAACGCCAATGTGTAACCTGTTAAAGTCTTCCCTTTTGACAAACTAGTTTTGTAAGAAACTGCATGTCATCTTATGGAACGATTCGTATTGGCCGAAACGCAAGCAGATTCTTTGTGATTATTGTGTGGATGGTAACTAATATATGATAAATAGTGCATATAGTATCTATGTACCTAAATATTTCCTACTATAATTAACATTGAATAATATTTTATTCTTCCATCATATTGAAAGTATTTAAACTATCTCTACTAGAGATTTCTGTCATATTATATATATATATATATATATATATATATATATATACATATATACATATATATATATATGTATGTATGTATATATATATATATATATATATATATATATATATATATATATATAATATATTTAATATCTAATATATTTAAATGCACTAAAAATAGATAGGAAACGTATCATTTATCAAAGAAATATTTATCAAAAGATAATGACGGTGATGCCGTGAGTATAGACAACATTTGTAGTATTTCAAAAGATTTTTAAAACAATATATCATTACTGACCCTTTGTGGTAAGATGGCTTTTTATTTATAATTTTGAACCGCCGTATTTTAAAAACTTTCGACCAATATTTTCCATTTATTGATTTACTTTAGATTTCATTACAGTTATGGCTCCAAGAGCGCTTTTTATTATATTCCATACGTACATACACACATACGCGCACACGCTCACACACGCACGCACGCATACACATATACTTAGATTGAGTGTTCGAGGACGATGATAGAAGAAAGACATGGTGAAATCACACCACCATTCAAATATAAAAATCTCCGCAATACGTTTACTTTTCCAAAATTCATCTATTTGGCGTATATTTGTGAAATTCGGCTAATTAAAAAAAGCCGTATGTATCTCACTTCCTTTAGGAGGGAAATTTCTTATTGTATCCATGTAACATACTGGCCCTAACGATTACGAGAGTTACATTAAATCTCTTAAAGTAATCATTACCTATAATAAATATAAGCTTTTCTACGGCTGAGAGTGTAAATAAAACTGAGTCAAGTTAAGTTTACTTTATCGGTGGTAAGCTATTCACTGATACGCGATAATGAGAAATGGTGTACAAGCAACCAGTGTTTTAAAAAAAATCCACCTTTCATATGGCAATAATTTCTCTACATACGAAATTAAACTACCTTGATAGAAGATGGAGAATGGTCTGGAAAATTGTCACACGCAATGATTGTTTCCGAACATTCATATCCAAACATTGGTCTTCATATAAGGCGACTGTGGTTTAACGTGAGAACTTCAAAATCAATCACAAAATTTAAAAAATAATAAGGCCATTAACGTATTAAGCCTTCGAAGAAAAAAAAAAAGCGGAAAGCTCCACACTACAGACAATACGTTAACTCTCCCTATCGTCACGTGCCTGGTTATGAAAGAGAGGTGTGTCAAATTGACAGCAGCATCATTCAGGTAACGACATAATAAATAAACATGCATCGGAATAGACATATACTTAGTATTAAGTAGCTTACGTAACAACATCCATGGCGATTGACGATTGACGACATATGCTTTTAACATTGTAATAATGCACCATAAATTTTACAGTTACGATTGACTAATACAGGTAGAGATCGCATGGAATTGTGTAACTGAACTTATGTGAACAAAAAAGCATTAAACAAAGTGTGATGAAGTCTTTAAAAATATTGAGTTCTGTTAAATTGCATTAATATTATTAATTGCCAATTTCCAGGGACAGTACAAACTGTTGTCGTGATGCTTTGTGTAAATTGGTCATTTACAAGTTTTATTTTAATAACTTTCTTCTTTAAAGAAGGAAATCAAGAAATCAAGCCTCAAATCTGGAAGTTCTTGCAGTGATGTCCATATCGTCTGCACAATATTTATACCGATTTATAAAAAATCTTTCCTGTGGCACTGACCTTCGATTCAGCAATAATAAACATCAGGCGTCTCGCTATCTAACGCAATTTCTTATATCCAATGTTTTGGATTTTAATTTTAATATATTAATCGTCACTCTAAGTTTTGTTTCTATTTATTATGAGGAAAGTAAGTTTGATAAGCTAGCCAGGTATATTCTCACTCCGCTACTAGTTCCCATAAAACTTTAAAAAGAAACTTTCCGCTTATCGTATTGTTTACAGTTTTGAAGTCTATAAACAGATAATGAGTACCAATTGCGAATTCCTCCTATGGATCATCCACTCTACCTGGAAGTATGTTTTACTTATTACATATAAATAAAATGTTAAAAATGAATGAAAAATATCAACCTCCTTTCAAGGCATGGTAACGTGGCCACGGACCACTATTGTTTTAGTTGTCATGTTAAAAGATTTTATCCAAATAAGAAGACATCTAAACCGAGTTACTGAATACACAGCTAAATCCCGTAACGCCTAACTTATATTAATAACAGATGAAGACTTAGAAGCGGATAATCCTTTCGCTTTCATTGACTAAAACGTAAGAATGATAGTAGAACAAATCATAACGAATCGCTTTGAATAATAAGCGAGCAAAGGAAGGTGAAACGGTCGTCCGCGTTGGTGTAAAAGAAAGTGCAATCATTTCTCCGTGCAAACTCACATTAATTTGCATTCATTTATTGTATCGCCGTCACGACACAATGGCCGGCCTATCTCGGCAGACACCGACGGAGGCGCAGCGCACATCTTAAGCAGCTCTAGACGCCGGCTATTACCTACGTACCTACTTGGTGTTACGCACTTGAGACGTTGATTAGCTTATATCTCCAGTTAGTACTATCTCCTTATCCGAGTTCGTTATCTCTTTGAAGTGGGATAATCAGCGATAATGAAGCGTAATATATCTCACATATTCCGCTTTCTTCCTTTACCGACACACGTTTTCAGAGGTTTTTATCTGTTTACAAAAATTTATTTTTTGCCAATAATAAACGTGTCCTTTCTGTTCAACGATAATACTTAAATGTGCATTAAGATATAAAAATAACTTAATTATTACCATCCTATATACCTAGTTCCGACGTTTTCATAATAAGAATGTAGATAATATTAGATTATAAATAAGGGCGGCTCATAGAATACGTACGCAATGAGGCGGTGGAAGTATATGGCTTAGGCCTACAATATGTGACAAGTAGAGAGAACTGGCACTGGAGCATCGTAATGTCACGTAACTTCATTAATTTCCTTTTACTGTTTAATTACGTCCATTTACATACAACAAGGTTATAAATGTATGACCATGATTTTTTTGGATCTGACTATAACCACAGTTGGATATTAGGATATTGGAAACATTGAAACATGAAAAATCCTTGGATAAACAATAGAATTGTTTTCTTCGAAACTCGTAATAATTATGAAGACTTTATAATAAATACGAATAATGCACTAATCGTGAAAGAAAAAGAATAGGTTTTAATTCTGTAGACCAAACGCGAAATAAGTTTTAGGTCTATAAAATTAAAACGTATCCATTTCAATTAATATTTTGTTATAAATACTATATCAGTAATTGCCAAAAAACAAGACATAATATTTATTTTCTTTTAAGAAAAACAACATCATAAATATTTACTTCAATCATTTTATCATTCTTAAAATGAAATGTTGATAAAGTCTGCGGTGTTGTGACGTAATTACAGTTGGGTGGTCTACAAAAATGTGACCAAGTATGTATTATCTACCCGTGATCAATAGAACAGCAAATATAAGTCGTATTTGTAAATAATTCCAATTCATGGCGCGCATTCAGATCAAGTTTAAATCGTAAACCCAGCTTATAAACTTATCATGACACTAGATTACAATCTTCAGCGATCATTTTTGCCATGAAAGCATAACCTTCGCACGATGTGAGGACATCGTAACGGCAAATTCAAGAGATGCAATGTTCCTTCATCGCATCTTAATGAGAAATAATATCAAGACATAGTGTAATATGAACAGTTACTCAACATTATTTCAGACTACACGAGTATATACGCTGTACTACACTAAACATTTTTCTACTATAAAACTTATTTTAACATAAACCACTCGTTAAAAATCGAATGTTCTACGCTCCACGATAAAAAGAAGAAGTTTAAACATTTTCACTGTTCACAACATCTTCAGATAGGTGATTTTTGCTAATTGCCTACCTGAAGATGTTGTACTACAATGAAACCTAGGTCGTGGTAAAGAATTTAAATAATGTAGAAATAATACTACATCACGTAGTTTCATTTAATTGTGAATAATGAATTTCTACAAAATAATCGTCAAATATATTCAATATTTTCGCTGTTTTCAAATCTAGCCTAAATTCAAAATCAATGGTCTACCGTTTTCTAGATCTAAGCGGAGTTATATATTTTCTTTGGCAAAGGAACAAAGTGTATATTTAATGCAATTATTCAATGACGAAAATCGCAGCGTTCAACTTGTCAATGAAAAAAAAAATTACAAATAATATTCTTTCACATATTTATAACCAATTATTGAATAATTTAACTACAAGTAATGCACTCTAATTGTTGCGCGTAAGAGTTTCCATATCGGTGTAAACCTAGAGAAAGCTTTCCTTTCAGAAAGAAGTTCGTGTTACTTCCCATTATGTACAACTAAATTAAACTACGTGATGTAGTATTATTTCTACTTTCTTTAAGTTCATTATCACGACCTAGCTTTCGTTGTATTACAACATCTTCAGGTGGGCTATTAGCAAAGATAAATCTTTGCTAATCTCTTCTAATAGCCCACCGGAGTCTTTGCTAATAGCCAACCTCAAGATGTTGTAATACAACGAAACCTATGTCGTGGTAAAGAACTTAAAGAAAGTAGAAATAATACTACATCACGTAGTTTCATTTAATTGTGAATAAGGAATTTCTACAAAATTAACGCCAAATATATTCAACAATTTTAAACCTACGAGTTATGAAGCCAATTAGACTTTAATCTTCATGAAGATCTGTTATATTCCCTTATAAGATATTGTTAATGCTCTTCGCACTTCTAACGTCTCGCATAGTGACTATTCACTGAATGGGTTAAGTTACGATGATAAGCTAATGTGAAAATAACGGTAGATACACGGAACAAAAAGGTGCAAAAACGCCGACGTTATATCTGAAACCGGCTGTCCAAGTTAAGGAAGAAGACTTCAAGTGGATGAGAGACTCTTATGAGCACTATTTTATTACCTTCCTTTAAATTTAATATATTTTATAATTGCGCTTGTATCTGCTTCTGCAGACTCCATTAGTTAGACTAAGATTATTTAATCGTTCTCTTAAAATTAACTCTTTTTATGTGAAAGCACTAACATCTCCCCTTATTAGCATAAGTGCAAAATATGTAGGTTAACAATATGTATTACAGAGCCATAAATTTCAAGTATCTACGTCGCACAATTTCTGAGAAAATTAGCTGTGACGAATGGTCAGACAGACACGTGTGTGATATAATAGCCCCGTTTTTGGGGTTCCATTCCTCAAAATGAAAAAAAGAAAACTCTTATAGGATCACTTGGTTGTCATCCGTCCGCCCGTTTTGACGGGGAAGAATGTGTAGGTAATCTTAAGAATTCCTGAGACAAAGGTGTGTTTTAGGTATAGAAATAACTATGTTTAATTATAAATAGAAATCTCCTAAATTATAGTTTTGCTTCCATTACTAAATTATGTTTACTTCAATTTTGATGTAAGCCTTGAAAAAAATTATGATATAATTATTGTATGCAATTTTATGAAAGTCTTTAACAAAAAAAAACGATTATTATACAATAAAAAGTAGGATGTATTTTTTAGATTAGGAATGCATTATTATGATTGCCAAATATGTCTACTCTCCAGATTCAGTAAAAGATCGATTTTCATAGAAATTTAATACAAATCTACATTTCATTAAAGCACCAGTGACAAATACAGGCTACAGGAAACATTTGAACAAATTATATTAATCTATACATTAATAGGTGAAGAGAACTCAGTACCCCTTTTTAAACGTATTGCACACACGGAGAAGTGTGAGATTTGGCATATTAAAGTTTATATGGAGAAGTGCAGAAAGCTAAAATTTATATAAAATATGTCTACAAATATATTAAATTACTCATTACAAATACATTAAAAGATTTATTGTTTACGTTCATTTTGTCGATGTCAAACACATAATAGTCTGTGGTCAAACAGCCACACAGAGTAGAGATTGTCACCAAAGACTTTTAAATGTCAGAGAATGAGTTTCGAGCTGTGAATTTTGTGTGATTTCAAACGTTCCCTTTTCAATAGTCTGTGGAGTGTATGTCGAGGCAGAAAGCGTTTATTTTATATTTTGTGTAATATATAGGTATATCTGTGTTTTATATATTAGCATACATCTTGCTTAATATACACTTGTTGCAAAAGAAAAACTTTGTAGCAGCAATCTGAATTGACTTACTCTCGTTATTACCTATTAGTGTTTTCAACAAAGTGAGTAGAAAATTACATGTTATTGTTTACATTAAATTCTGTTTCGTAATTTCACTTCGGAGTTTCAGTAATTTCATTACATGTTTATTTTATTTGCAATGAGTATAGAGGTATTACTCTATGACAAAGAAACTCAATAGCGTTTAAACTAAAAATTTAATGAATTACGGTCGAATTTCGACTATTGTGCAAGCACTAGTTCCTATTAATTTACAAGTTTCGCAAGCAACCATAACTAAGGGTATTTTGAAATATTTGCTT
Organism: Druceiella hillmani; assembly: GCA_039881145.1. Classification (NCBI taxonomy): domain Eukaryota; kingdom Metazoa; phylum Arthropoda; class Insecta; order Lepidoptera; family Hepialidae; genus Druceiella; species Druceiella hillmani. The sequence continues at coordinate 5,928,530 of JAYKKI010000104.1, forward strand.
GCGAAAAATTACGAAAGGAATTTAATTTAGCTAACTTTATCTAAATTTCAATGGATGGAAGAACAAATTATCCCACAAATTCAGAAGAAAATATATCTCACATTCAATTCGATTAATATCAATTACACAAAGACTATTAGATTAAAGAATATTAGATTAAATTTTAAACTAAAAATACTTACTCACTCTGTTTTGGTTTTTTATATTGCTGGCATTTATTAAGTGACATTTTCTCTAAAGAGGAATTATTGATTTGTTTGCCTTTTCATTAATTTTGACCTAACCTAACCAAACCTAACCTCACCATTAATTACACAAAGACTAAATTGTTTATTCAAATTATATTTTTATTATTTCACATAATGTCGTAAAACCAAAGAATTGAAAAAATCAAAGTAAACAAACAAAAAAACAAAAAAAAAGTGTAACAACCAAGTCAACCCCAAATCTAAAATTATTATTATGAATTAAAAAGAACAATTTAATTTATATGAAAATACATTATAAATTAAGTTAATAATTTGGATAAAACATCAAACACCCAGTAGCAAATTGGTAATCGTGCAACGTCCCGTTTATCTTACGACTAATATATTTGGCCAATACCGGAAATAGAGCTTGATAAACGTTCTCAGACAGAGCCTCACAGTTGTTGTTAGGGCGTTCTGAATCATCTGGGCCATAAATATGAATTGACCTCTTATCGAATCTGATCCATCTAACTTTATAAAAAAGCACCTTATCCCAAGGAAAAGAAATATGCAATGTTTATCTTTATGTAACCGGAGATTTCCTGTTAATTATGTTTTCTGCTCTATAACCACCTTATTAACTCCCATTGCGTGAATAAGGTGGTTATAGAGCAGAAAACGCATTCTCTCCATCTTTTCTTCCATATAACAGAAGCCTAAAGCAATTCTTATATAGAATTAAGACACTTGAATATGATTAGAGCAGATACTTTATTAAATATACTGTGGGTGCAAAAATATACGTATTTTACTATGTCGTGTATTAATATTCATAAAGCGTCACCTTATACGACAACTATTACATATAACTATTCAAAATATGATGTAATTATTAATTATGCTTTATAAATATGATATAATTATAAGAGTTTAGATTCTAACGTTTTGTATGCGATTGCTTATGATAAGGATTGAACTGCTTAATATACCCAGTCGCAGTGAGAGTTAGTTAATAGTTAATCAAATCGCAACCGTTATTATGTCGACATTTTTCTCTACATTTATTAACTAGTTATATCATATCAAAACACTTCAATTTTTTTTATACTTTAATAAATATAATAATGAAAATGTCACTTAAAAGAGATTGGCATACGTCTTTATAGTATTGGGCCCAGGTATTAAAATAATAAAAATGACACCCTTATGTGAAAAAAGATGGAAAAATAATATCATACCATAAATTTGTTTATCATAATAATTTAATTCTATAATAAATGCTGTTTCTAAACTATTTCGAAACTCCACTATTCGGAAAACCATTTCGGAAAATGCATTTTTTGAACTTTTTGCACTAACGAGATGAATCATAATGTAGATTGTGCTTAGTGTTATCCTCCATACATAGATGTAACATTATAACTTACCTCCAAACCTCCGTACATAGATGTAACTTATTAACTTATCCGAAACTCGTTAGTTCGACAGGATCGTTAAAAAACACGACGCAGAACTCGAAGAAAGCGCAAAGACATTTATTTTGGCAACACGAAAACAATGTTAAATGTCAATTAATTAATTTAGGCAATAAGTACACATTAAAAAACGGTCGCTATTTAAATTTTTATTGTTCTTTTTATTTCTCATTAATAATTCTGTATAAAATAAAAATATAATTCATGAAGTTGGTTTTTGTTTCGTATTATGGTTACAAATTGTATTTAATTTATACCCTAATTACTACTAATTTATATTTAATAAGGTTTTAAGAAATACGAGGGTAAAATTTTCATCCAAGTGTCTCAAGTAGTTTTCACGTAATGCGCAATCAAACGGACAAGCACACAAACAAAATTTCCAAAAATCGTCCTCTCTTCTCTAGCTTAAATATTTTTTTTTATAATTTATCTGGTGTATTAACTTTTCTATAAAACGTATTTAAGTAGAGACTTCAAATCTTTAATAAATTGTTTTAGTATAAATTACAAATCGGCAGGTCTCAATTCTAAAAGAACCTAAATTTCAACTCAATTCTATAATGTTCTGTTGGAAAGTAAGAAAGGTTTTAAATCTACTTTCACACACACAAATTCAATCACGATTGTCGATACGCAGTACGCTAAGTTTCCTCTTTAGCCAATATTTGTGCATGTGCAACAGTTTATGCGTATATATGTGTACCCATATACTTGTTTGCGAAATCGATACGAACAGAAATAGTAGAAGAAATTATTAAAGCTCCCATCTCAAACAAGCGACAACATTCCTCCTACAATCCGACGTTACATTACATTCTCGGTCACCCACACCGGCATCAGTCGGACCTACTCGCATTCCGCACCGCGAGCGACCTCACAAACGACCCGGCCATTAAACGCATATTAACACGGGAACAATTTGTGCCAATGCACATTATGACTGAAATGCATATTACCGAGTGAGAGTACAATTAAAACTTCTCTCCGGCACATTCGTTCTTAACAGTACATGATATTAATGCGTTCCACTTACTTTGAGAGATGTAATAAAACTATTGCGGCCATGCGGTAACGGTGTTTTCCGGACTCCGCCGGTCGACCGTAATCGTAGCATAATCGATTGATAACCAATTTCCCCTGATTGTTGTTTGGCATTGCCTACTTCTATCAATATTCTCACTGGTTGAGTTCGGGTCATACTCGAACGGTCTGTTGCTAAAAGGCAGACGCGCTTCTAACTTTGTGCGTGAAATAAGCTTCCATTGTAAAGTCATATAAGACTAGATTGGCAACTGACAGACCGTCATTTAGTTCATCATTGTTAGCTCATGTAATCATGTGAGCCAAATAGAATTTTTCTAATTCTTCTTCAAAGTTGTTCATCTGTTGCACTGTGGGAGCTTGATAGTAGCTCTGTTAGATAATGTGAACTGATCATGGAGTACACATTATCTGTTAGATAATGTGTACTCTATAATTTGTTACAATAAGGCGTATAAAGTTTTAAAAAAAAATTGAAATCAATTTTACCTCATAGGAAAGTACACCGTCCTCCATCGTTGTGCATATTTAGCGTTTTGCTTCGTTAGCTTTCGCTCTAAATAGAATTTATATAGCAAGAGCTCTCGAAGTTCGTCTCTTGAAAGTTCCATATTGTATTTATTCTTTAGTCATCGCAATTATGTTACTACCTAAACATAGGTTCAAACGCGTAGCTCCTTATAATATATATCAGATATATTCGAAAATATTTTTTATAACTAGATCACGATATTACTACTGAATTCGAATGGATTAGGCAACTTTACCGTACTTTACCTTCTATGGAAGGATATATAGATCTAAAGATATCTTCTATGGAAGGTCAGATTAAAGTATTTAATGAAAACTTACATTTCACCGAATAACTACAATTTCATCGTTTCCCATTATCGCCTCCAGAAGCAAATAATATACAGATGTTCTTATCCTAAGAGGATAAAGCGAAATCCTTATGAACAATTAATCACGTGTCCTTCTGTCGACCATGGCCACGTTTCTTAGAAACCATTCGACGCAGATAGGAGACCGGCAAAAATTCGTATAGTGTTGGTTCAGCTGTTACCATTATAAAAATTACACATAAAGAGAAAATAAAACAAATATGCTCCCTAAAAGTTTTGTCAGTTTCTTCGAAATCATTTGACGCAAAAAGGAGACCGGCAAAAGTTCATATAGTGTTGGGTTCAGGAGTTACAAGAATAAAAATTACACGGTTATAAAAAGAAGATAAAAAAATAAGTTCCTTCAAATTTTTATCAAAATCGTCAGTCAGACAAAACGAATTCTTGTATTTATTACGAAAAGTTGGTAAGTTAGGTTATTTTTCATAACAGATTGTAAATGTAATTTCTACGGAATTCTTTGAACTAGCGAGATAAAACAAGTGTAGACTGTGTCTTGTTGTATCCTCCATCCACAGATGTACCATATCAATCCATGGTACTCACAGGGTCGTCGAAAAGAGTTATGTAAACCCTGATCACAGAGAAAAAGTCATTCATTTTGACAATAATAGAACTGTTTGCTAACAGTTTATTTTGAAATTAATTTAGGCAATGGCTACACGTTAAAGAAAGCAAGAGACACTGATTATTTTTTGTAATTATTTCTAAAAAGTTAATATGTATTCCATTCAATTTTTTTTGTTATTTTTATTTCCAATTAACAATTCTTTATATTCTAAAAACATAATATATGTGCATTTATGAAGATAGTTTTTTTTTGTTTCGTATTATGGTTACAAATTATAATTCTTTTTTTCCCCTTTCCTAATTACCAATTACTGAACGTTTTTTTTCTTATATTCTAAAAAATACCAGCTTTCTTAAAAATAATGTTTTATCTCTGTAACGTCTGGACCCATTTTTGCCAGTCTCTTTTGAAAGTATATAGAATAAAAGAGCTTATTATTGACTAAGCATATTTCGCAATAGTTAAAACTTAAAAAATACTTCTCTGATCACGCGGAGACGGAGCTAGTTTGATACAAACTATTTTTTTTTGCTTTTTATAAGTTTTTAATAATTTTTTTTTCCTATACGAGATAGCTCTAAAAAATTATAAGAGTTTAACTATTTTATAGACATTTTCACCAATATCCCTAAAATTGTCTTAAATAAATTTAAAGTATTAATTTAAGAATCCATATAATAAATAAAGCTCGCATAAATAAAGACCTTATGTATTTAACGACAGTATTAAATTATTTTAGATTTCGTAATAAATAAAAAAGTTTTCCTCCGTATCGCATTATAAATACGTTGCATTCAATTTTGAATTACGAATTCCTTGCATTCGCTGAACCAGCGTTTTCAATTACCGCTGCAGAAGCCTACCGCGTATAGGAGTAGACGCAGTGGCCGGTCCATTACCAACTGTTCCCGGACGGTCTCCAATTACAAGCAGCCCTACTAAATTTGCAGCATGGCCAGTTCATCTTACCGAATACAATTTTTTGTCGTTATGCAATTTTTCTTAATACATATTTCCGTAATTTCGAATGACTATCATACTAATGAACGAATCATAATAATTGATTAACTTTATGGAAGCACTATTGCTGATATTCCTAACGTTATAAAGGTGTGCTAACACTGAGTTAGTCGGTCTATTTAATCGAATATATTAGCAGAACTTGGAATTGATACATAAAATTAGGATATATTGTAGAATTAAATCTGTGAAGCATGAGTAGAACTAGCACAACGGTTGTCCCGTACACATTTAGGCTCTTATATATGCATTTAATGGTAGGTAGTATTACTATTAAAATATTTACAAATGCTAATGTTTCACAAACGTAAAAGTATTGCCTGTTACATCTTTTACAGGCATATAAATATGATGCATCCGTATAATTTTCCTGTAATGTCCTAGTCATATTTTACCATCCCTATTTTTTCATGATTTTGGCTACGTAGTTTTGGAAACAAGGGTAAGAAAAGGCATATTTTTGAAAAATGCAATTTATAATTATGAAGGAGATTTTTTTGCATTTTTCATAATGATACGTTAAATGATACACAAAACGTAACGTAAATTGTTGGACCGTTTATTGTAAATTTCGATTGTTTAATATAACGTCAATTAACGGACGGTTTTTATTTTCATTACAAATTTTCGAGCTGTTTTTTTTAATCATCGATTGTTTAATTAAAGTAAATAGGTTGATGTTTTTATTTTGAACTACAATTTCCTGGAGGTCTTTTCCAAAAGCAACTACAGAGAATTCATTGGGCTTTTAACATATGACTTTGGTTTAGAAACAAAATTAGAATTAAATGGACTACGTGGTGTAATAATATTTCTACTTTATTTAAATTCTTGGCCACTTACTAGGCTTTGTTGTATTACAACAGTTTCATTGTATCAGTACATGCTTGACAGATTTTTTCTAGCAAACAAATCTTTGCTAATTTCCCACGTGAAGATCTTGTCATACAACGAAACCTAGGTCGTGGTACGACATTTAATTAAAGTAGAAATAATACTACATCACGTAATTTCATTTATTTGTGAATAATGAATTTCTACAAAATTGACACCAAATATATTCAATATTAGAGAACGAAATTAGATTCGATTCACTTTACAAAATTATGGAAATATTAAGGTGGTATAAATAAGACGATATGGCGGCTTTCCAATAGCTGCATTCGATTACTTTGTGGTTTCCGTTTCAGGCTTAATCTTTAAATACTTGACGTAGATGTGCAGCATTACTTTTAAACTATCATTGGAGAGTTGCAAAAGTTCTTCAAATCCAAAAATGTTTAATTTTTCCCTAACGGGGAAATTTTTATGTTCCATCAATACTGTATTTATTTTATATATATTGAAAGTAACTGACGTACACTCCATACGTCCGTGCCGAAAGTAGTCGTTATAAATTTCTTGATGTTAACGGTTGAATTTCCATATTTAACGTATATAATTATAATTATTATCTGATTAGATGTCGTAACAATTAATATGAGCTAGTATTTGGGATTTTAACATGTCCCTCTTTTCTTAATTTTAAATGATTAGATTGCATGTATTTTGTACTACCACTCCCCTGTGACTTCTTTCGCACCTAATTTGTATGACATTGTGTACTATAGCTATTATGCCGCCCCTCAACTCATCGCCCCAGATGCTCACACCTGCTGCTATCGCCTCGTTGACCACGTAGTAACTTATTTTTGCATATCCAAAAATACTCTTACATCCCCTGATTTAATTATTCAAATGCAGTTAAGCCAATTATTTATATACATGAAATATTGGTGGCGTGAGAATAAACTATGAAAAAAAACCGAATATAAACTAAATATTATTTTGATAGAGATCAACCCTGAAACTGAAACGACAAAAGAGATCAGTAAATGTTCAGAGTTGATTAAATTGTTTTTAGTCATAAGTACAAATATTATAGAATTTCCCTAAAAGGTAAGTGATTTTTTATAGACCTCACTGAGATACACAATTAATTCTTACATTGTTTTATCATAAAGGAGACCGGCGAAAATGGGCCCAGAAGTTACAAAGATAAAACATAACTTTTGAAAAAGTTGGTATATTTTAGAATATAAAAAACCAAACTACTCAGCAATTCACAATCAGGAGAGAGGAAAAAATGGAATTATAATTTGTAACCATAAAAGGAAATAAAAAAGCTATCTGCGTAAATGCAATATATTATATTTTTAAATATAAAGTTTTATTAATTGGAAATAAAAATAACAAAAAAAAATTTAACAGAATACATAATAACTTTTTAGAAAGGATTAAAAAAAATAGCCAATGCCTCTTGCTTTCTTTAACTTGTAGCCATTGCCTAAATTAATTAAAACTAAATTATTAACAAACATTGACAATGGTTCTATAGTTGTCAAAACGAATGTCTTTTCCCCCTTATCGAGGTTTACGTAACTTATTTCGACGACCCTGTCGAGTCTGTGAGCATCATGGATTAATATGGTACATCTGTGGATGGAGTATATCACGAAATCACAATCTGCAGATTTATCTCGCTAGTTCAAAGAGTAACGCCGAAAAACAATTATTAAAAATAATCTAAATTTTCATAAAGAAATACAAGATTTCTCTTTTGCCTAGTTGACGATTCTGATAAAACTTTAAGGAGCTTATTTTTTTAACTTTCTCTATACAACAGTGTCATTTTTATTCTTGTAGCACCTGGGCCCAACACTATATGAGCTTTTGCATGTCTCCTTTAATGGTTTACCTAGGATAAGCTAAGAAAGCAGGCAATCTGGTCGTTTTTCCCCAGTTTGAGTTAAAAATATTGCTTTATCTTACAGAACTCTAAACTTATACAAATAAAACATAGCATATACCCGTATGGAATAATATAGCATTCTAGCATTGAAATTGTTCCAGTATTTTCCACGTTTACTTCTTACTTATAAACAGATTTTAAAAAATGAACTAGCATTCTCTCTTTATATTAGTGTAAACAGAACTTATAAATAAAAAAAAAACATAGCATATGGAATAATATAGCAAATAAAACATAGAATATGGAATAATATAGCATTCTAACATTGAAATTGTTCCAGTATTTTCCACGTTTACTTCTTACTTATAAACAGATTTTAAAAAATGAACTAGCATTCTCTCTTTATATTAGTGTAAACAGAACTTGTAAATTAAAAAAAAACATAGCATATGGAATAATATAGCAAATAAAACATAGAATATGGAATAATATAGCATTCTAGCATTGAAATTGTTCCAGTATTTTCCACGTTTACTTCTTACTTATAAACAGATTTTAAAAAATAAACTAGCATTCTCTCTTTATATTAGTGTAAACAGAACTTGTAAATAAAAGAAAAACATAGCATATGGAATAATATAGCAAATAAAACATAGAATATGGAATAATATAGCATTCTAGCATTGAAATTGTTCCAGTATTTTCCACGTTTACTTCTTACTTATAAACAGATTTTAAAAAATGATCTAGCATTCTCTCTTTATATTAGTGTAAACAGAACTTGTAAATAAAAGAAAAACATAGCATATGGAATAATATAGCAAATAAAACATAGAATATGGAATAATATAGCATTCTAGCATTGAAATTGTTCCAGTATTTTCCACGTTTACTTCTTACTTATAAACAGATTTTAAAAAATGATCTAGCATTCTCTCTTTATATTAGTGTAAACAGAACGTGTAAATAAAAAAAAAACATAGCATATGGAATAATATAGCAAATAAAACATAGAATATGGAATAATATAGCATTCTAGCATTGAAATTGTTCCAGTATTTTCCACGTTTACTTCTTACTTATAAACAGATTTTAAAAAATAAACTAGCATTCTCTCTTTATATTAGTCTAAACAGAACTTGTAAATAAAAGAAAAACATAGCATATGGAATAATATAGCAAATAAAACATAGCATATGGAATAATATAGCATTCTAACATTGAAATTGTTCCAGTATTTTCCACGTTTACTTCTTACTTATAAACAGATTTTAAAAAATGAACTAGCATTCTCTCTTTATATTAGTGTAAACAGAACTTGTAAATAAAAAAAAACATAGCATATGGAATAATATAGCAAATAAAACATAGAATATGGAATAATATAGCATTCTAGCATTGAAATTGTTCCAGTATTTTCCACGTTTACTTCTTACTTATAAACAGATTTTAAAAAAATGAACTAGCATTCTCTCTTTATATTAGTGTAAACAGAACTTGTAAATAAAAAAAAAACATAGCATATGGAATAATATAGCAAATAAAACATAGCATATGGAATAATATAGCATTCTAACATTGAAATTGTTCCAGTATTTTCCACGTTTACTTCTTACTTATAAACAGATTTTAAAAAATGAACTAGCATTCTCTCTTTATATTAGTGTAAACAGAACTTGTAAATAAAAAAAAACATAGCATATGGATTAATATAGCAAATAAAACATAGCATATGGAATAATATAGCATTCTAGCATTGAAATTGTTCCAGTATTTTCCACGTTTACTTCTTACTAATAAACAGATTTTAAAAAATGAACTAGCATTCTCTCTTTATATTAGTGTAAACAGAACTTGTAAATAAAAAAAAACATAGCATATGGATTAATATAGCAAATAAAACATAGCATATGGAATAATATAGCATTCTAGCATTGAAATTGTTCCAGTATTTTCCACGTTTACTTCTTACTAATAAACAGATTTTAAAAAATGAACTAGCATTTTCTCTTTATATTAGTGTAAACAGAACTTGTAAATAAAAAAAAAACATAGCATATGGAATAATATAGCAAATAAAACATAGCATATGGAATAATATAGCATTCTAACATTGAAATTGTTCCAGTATTTTCCACGTTTACTTCTTACTTATAAACAGATTTTAAAAAATGAACTAGCATTCTCTCTTTATATTAGTGTAAACAGAACTTGTAAATAAAAAAAAACATAGCATATGGATTAATATAGCAAATAAAACATAGCATATGGAATAATATAGCATTCTAGCATTGAAATTGTTCCAGTATTTTCCACGTTTACTTCTTACTTATAAACAGATTTTAAAAAATGAACTAGTATTCTCTCTTTATATTAGTGTAAACAGAACTTGTAAATTAAAAAAAAACATAGCATATGGAATAATATAGCAAATAAAACATAGAATATGGAATAATATAGCATTCTAGCATTGAAATTGTTCCAGTATTTTCCACGTTTACTTCTTACTTATAAACAGATTTTAAAAAATAAACTAGCATTCTCTCTTTATATTAGTGTAAACAGAACTTGTAAATAAAAGAAAAACATAGCATATGGAATAATATAGCAAATAAAACATAGAATATGGAATAATATAGCATTCTAGCATTGAAATTGTTCCAGTATTTTCCACGTTTACTTCTTACTTATAAACAGATTTTAAAAAATGATCTAGCATTCTCTCTTTATATTAGTGTAAACAGAACTTGTAAATAAAAGAAAAACATAGCATATGGAATAATATAGCAAATAAAACATAGAATATGGAATAATATAGCATTCTAGCATTGAAATTGTTCCAGTATTTTCCACGTTTACTTCTTACTTATAAACAGATTTTAAAAAATGATCTAGCATTCTCTCTTTATATTAGTGTAAACAGAACGTGTAAATAAAAAAAAAACATAGCATATGGAATAATATAGCAAATAAAACATAGAATATGGAATAATATAGCATTCTAGCATTGAAATTGTTCCAGTATTTTCCACGTTTACTTCTTACTTATAAACAGATTTTAAAAAATAAACTAGCATTCTCTCTTTATATTAGTGTAAACAGAACTTGTAAATAAAAGAAAAACATAGCATATGGAATAATATAGCAAATAAAACATAGCATATGGAATAATATAGCATTCTAACATTGAAATTGTTCCAGTATTTTCCACGTTTACTTCTTACTTATAAACAGATTTTAAAAAATGAACTAGCATTCTCTCTTTATATTAGTGTAAACAGAACTTGTAAATAAAAAAAAACATAGCATATGGAATAATATAGCAAATAAAACATAGAATATGGAATAATATAGCATTCTAGCATTGAAATTGTTCCAGTATTTTCCACGTTTACTTCTTACTTATAAACAGATTTTAAAAAAATGAACTAGCATTCTCTCTTTATATTAGTGTAAACAGAACTTGTAAATAAAAAAAAAACATAGCATATGGAATAATATAGCAAATAAAACATAGCATATGGAATAATATAGCATTCTAACATTGAAATTGTTCCAGTATTTTCCACGTTTACTTCTTACTTATAAACAGATTTTAAAAAATGAACTAGCATTCTCTCTTTATATTAGTGTAAACAGAACTTGTAAATAAAAAAAAACATAGCATATGGATTAATATAGCAAATAAAATATAGCATATGGAATAATATAGCATTCTAGCATTGAAATTGTTCCAGTATTTTCCACGTTTACTTCTTACTAATAAACAGATTTTAAAAAATGAACTAGCATTCTCTCTTTATATTAGTGTAAACAGAACTTGTAAATAAAAAAAACATAGCATATGGATTAATATAGCAAATAAAACATAGCATATGGAATAATATAGCATTCTAGCATTGAAATTGTTCCAGTATTTTCCACGTTTACTTCTTACTAATAAACAGATTTTAAAAAATGAACTAGCATTCTCTCTTTATATTAGTGTAAACAGAACTTGTAAATAAAAAAAAAACATAGCATATGGAATAATATAGCAAATAAAACATAGCATATGGAATAATATAGCATTCTAACATTGAAATTGTTCCAGTATTTTCCACGTTTACTTCTTACTTATAAACAGATTTTAAAAAATGAACTAGCATTCTCTCTTTATATTAGTGTAAACAGAACTTGTAAATAAAAAAAAACATAGCATATGGATTAACATAGCAAATAAAACATAGCATATGGAATAATATAGCATTCTAGCATTGAAATTGTTCCAGTATTTTCCACGTTTACTTCTTACTTATAAACAGATTTTAAAAAATGAACTAGCATTCTCTCTTTATATTAGTGTAAACAGAACTTGTAAATTAAAAAAAAACATAGCATATGGAATAATATAGCAAATAAAACATAGAATATGGAATAATATAGCATTCTAGCATTGAAATTGTTCCAGTATTTTCCACGTTTACTTCTTACTTATAAACAGATTTTAAAAAATAAACTAGCATTCTCTCTTTATATTAGTGTAAACAGAACTTGTAAATAAAAGAAAAATATAGCATATGGAATAATATAGCAAATAAAACATAGAATATGGAATAATATAGCATTCTAGCATTGAAATTGTTCCAGTATTTTCCACGTTTACTTCTTACTTATAAACAGATTTTAAAAAATGATCTAGCATTCTCTCTTTATATTAGTGTAAACAGAACTTGTAAATAAAAGAAAAACATAGCATATGGAATAATATAGCAAATAAAACATAGAATATGGAATAATATAGCATTCTAGCATTGAAATTGTTCCAGTATTTTCCACGTTTACTTCTTACTTATAAACAGATTTTAAAAAATGATCTAGCATTCTCTCTTTATATTAGTGTAAACAGAACGTGTAAATAAAAAAAAAACATAGCATATGGAATAATATAGCAAATAAAACATAGAATATGGAATAATATAGCATTCTAGCATTGAAATTGTTCCAGTATTTTCCACGTTTACTTCTTATTTATAAACAGATTTTAAAAAATGAACTAGCATTCTCTCTTTATATTAGTGTAAACAGAACTTGTAAATAAAAAAAAACATAGCATATGGAATAATATAGCAAATAAAACATAGAATATGGAATAATATAGCATTCTAGCATTGAAATTGTTCCAGTATTTTCCACGTTTACTTCTTACTTATAAACAGATTTTAAAAAAATGAACTAGCATTCTCTCTTTATATTAGTGTAAACAGAACTTGTAAATAAAAAAAAAACATAGCATATGGAATAATATAGCAAATAAAACATAGCATATGGAATAATATAGCATTCTAACATTGAAATTGTTCCAGTATTTTCCACGTTTACTTCTTACTTATAAACAGATTTTAAAAAATGAACTAGCATTCTCTCTTTATATTAGTGTAAACAGAACTTGTAAATAAAAAAAAACATAGCATATGGATTAATATAGCAAATAAAACATAGCATATGGAATAATATAGCATTCTAGCATTGAAATTGTTCCAGTATTTTCCACGTTTACTTCTTACTAATAAACAGATTTTAAAAAATGAACTAGCATTCTCTCTTTATATTAGTGTAAACAGAACTTGTAAATAAAAAAAAACATAGCATATGGATTAATATAGCAAATAAAACATAGCATATGGAATAATATAGCATTCTAGCATTGAAATTGTTCCAGTATTTTCCACGTTTACTTCTTACTAATAAACAGATTTTAAAAAATGAACTAGCATTCTCTCTTTATATTAGTGTAAACAGAACTTGTAAATAAAAAAAAAACATAGCATATGGAATAATATAGCAAATAAAACATAGCATATGGAATAATATAGCATTCTAACATTGAAATTGTTCCAGTATTTTCCACGTTTACTTCTTACTTATAAACAGATTTTAAAAAATGAACTAGCATTCTCTCTTTATATTAGTGTAAACAGAACTTGTAAATAAAAAAAAACATAGCATATGGATTAATATAGCAAATAAAACATAGCATATGGAATAATATAGCATTCTAGCATTGAAATTGTTCCAGTATTTTCCACGTTTACTTCTTACTTATAAACAGATTTTAAAAAATGAACTAGCATTCTCCCTTTATATTAGTGTAAACAGAATTTGAAGTTTAATATACAATGCATAACGATAGAAATTAACTTAGTTTCGTTTTATCCTTTCAATAATAAGCGCACAAATAACAGTAAGTACATATTATTAGCTTTTCCCGTGGTCATGTACGCGTGGAAATGTTTATGTTGAACTTTAACCCCTTTCTCATAACAACTTCTCCTGTGCTCCAGTGATGCCACCATCGTCACACCATTCATGATGTCAAATGCTTCCAGAATAACCAACCTACGCGATGGCGAAAACCCCGTCAAAATCAACTTAATTTTAGATAAACTTAACTTATAAGTGATAAGTGAGTCTCGTATGAACACGTCATTTATAACACAAAAATTGTGTATATGTAGGAACGATCTTCTATTTCATAATAACACAATATTGTGTACAAGTTCTGACGTAGGCGTCTTAATGTATTAACAGTAAGTTAAGTTAGTACGGTTGCCTTGAAACGTAATTACAAAGCGTAGAAAGAACTATGAAAGCTTAAATCATAACAACTCTATAGATCTGGCGGATAATAACTGGGTTAATTTTAGCAATTTTTATGTCTTCACCTTGGGCGTTACGATACGAAGCCGCAGCTTCGTAAACATTTAAAGATAATTTAGCATCTTGCCATTGTGCCGTTTTTATACCGCCAGACATTTCAGTTTCTGGCGTGTATAAATCACAAATTTATATATATATATTTATATATATATATATATATATATATATATATATATATATATATAATGAATAAAGATAGAGAGGTAAAGCTTTATGTGTTTTTTAATATATATATTTAATAAAGTTAAAAAAGTATCGATTTTTAAGTTTAAAAAGGTGCGGCGAGTTACAATGAAATCCGGTGAAATTGGCGGGTGGTGCAGTTTCCAAATTCGGAAAATTATCTAAAATAAAAAAAAATAAACTTGTATTGTAATTTATTTATCAAGTTCCAGATTCAATTTCCAGTGCGATTTCCAGATTCGAAAAATCGACTAGTATTGTAATCTATAAATCAATAAAATAAATAGAAAAGTTAAAAAAAGAATTAAAAACATTGAAAATAAAAAATTGCAATAATTATACGAAAAAAAGTCTATTTTTAGTGGTTATATTCATCAATACTAGCCATATTTTTTTTTACATATATTTCATTCTGGTTCACTTTGCGCATCCATACATATAGATTATAAAACTACTTGATTCTCATGGCGCTAAAAATTGTATTACCCGTTGATTACGTCGAGTTTCATTTACTTGCTTCACATCTTGTATGGCAATAAAAAAAGTTGTGATTTTTCTTTTACCTTTAACAAATATATACAAAAACGAGTGAAAAATTTAATATTTCTGTCTTTATTTATTCCTTTCTAAAACACTCGAAAATATTTGCTATTTTTTCATGGCAACAACGTAAAGATCTCCTTAAAAAAATGAACTCAGAAAAATTTTAAAAATAAAGAAAAACGATGCTGATATTATTTTTCAATGGCTGCGAAGACATAAAGAACAGTCTTAATTAATCTTTAGATTGAATAACATAAGTTTTTTTCCTTTGTTTGATTTCAGGTTTATTTTTTCATACTATAAAATACATGCTCTCGGCATATGAAGTATGTGTAACCTTTGGTCATATAGTGTTCATATAAATCGTGTTATGTTAATATTGCAACTTGAAACAAAAATGAAAAGAAAAAAACAATCGCAACAAGAATGTGAAAAAATCATACATTATTTTATTTTTCAATATAAGGAATTTACATGAAACATTATTTATTCGATTCTATATCTCAGATACAACAAAGGTAACAATTAAAAACAATTAAAAAAAGAAGCAACATTAAACATAAACCAAATCGTTTTAAAAAACCATTTATATATCTTGTACCTCTCGTTCTAATAAGCTGTTCTAATATCTTGTACCTCTCGTTCTAATAAGCTGATTTGATATCCAAAATGACGAGTTTGAAAAAACATTGCTTTCCGTGTCCTCTCTCGCCACTCGAAACTATCCACCAAATTAAAATTCTACTTTCTATACTAGCGTCACCATTTACTACTTGCTAAATTTTAACTTTGTATATCAAGTTATTCCAAGAACTTTACCTATGACAGACAGCAATATAAGATGCAAAGTAGTCTTAATAGCTAAATAAAAAATACTCTGTTCTATCATAAAGGCGGTAAAAATTAAAAAGTAAATAACCGAGAGTACATATATATACACCCCGTTTAATATTTATGAAGGAACGACCACCTTTGTCACGCGCAGTGAAAAGCCTCACGTTAATAATTATCATATAATATCTTCAAAATGTCATAAGGAAACAATAAATATCTCGCCAACGGCACGTATCGGCGAAGGGAGACAGTTATTCCATAAAGGCGAACCGCAAGTTCTGCGCGGGTAGCACGTTGAATACATTCCATAAACGAGTAACATGTGGACGTCTGACATTTATAGTAGTGCAGAAGTTCTATAGCACACAGTCGCCCGTTGAGAACTCGAACATTTGAAAATGTATATTTGTAATCATACTAAAAATTATCTCAGAATATATTTTCGATAAAAAGAATTGATGTCCAAACAAATGTTTCATCATAATGTTATTATTGACTTATCTACTCAGTTTTTACTACTCCATTCTTACCCAATAGGGTATTTCACTATATTTTTTATTTCTAAAGGCTTATGACGTCTTGGTCAGTTATTTGGCATTCAATATAAGGGAGTTTATTAAATATTTTTAGTGTTTCGTTAAAAATTACGTTTAAGTTATATATTGTATATCATCATTTTCTCATTTTTTGTGTGGAAACTATATGCATATTAACTTTTTCAATTTAATGAAAAAAAATGACACTTTTCCACTATCGAAATTATGATTAATTGTTTGTTTTTAAACAATAAAGTATAAATGCGGTCTTTGATTTATAAATGTTGAATATATTTGGCGTTAATTTTGTTGAAATTCATTATCAAGTGATAGTATAAGAAATTTGTATACACAACTAAATGAAACTATGTGTCGTACCTCTATTTCTACTTTATTTAAATTCTTAACCACGACCTAGGTTTCGTTGTATGATAACATCTTCAGGTGGGCAATCTTCATGTGGGAATTGTTCCACAAATTGCCCAACTAAATATGTTGTAATACAACGAAACCTAGGTCGTGGTTAAGAATTTAAATAGAGTCGCAATAGTACTACGTCACGTAGTTTCATTTAGTTGTGAACAAAAATTTAGAAATGTTTGTCAGGTTCGTTTATGCTACTTATCGATCCAACCTACTCAGATTGCGTCTGATCGCTTTTCTCAACATGGTGCTGGAGCGTCTGATCCAACCTACTCAGATTGCGTCTGATCGCTTTTCTCAACATGGTACTGGATCGTCTGATCCAACCTACTCAGATTGCGTCTGATCGCTTTTCTCAGCATGGTACTGGAGCGTCTGATCCAACCTACTCAGATTGCGTCTGATCGCTTTTCTCAACATGGTACTGGAGCGTCTGATCCAACCTACTCAGATTGCGTCTGATCGCTTTTCTCAACATGGTACTGGAGCGTCTGATCCAACCTACTCAAATTGCGTCTGATCGCTTTTCTCAACATGGTACTGGAGCGTCTGATCAAACCTACTCAGATTGCGTCTGATCGCTTTTCTCAACATGGTACTGGAAAGATGAAATACAAAACAAATGGAATGCATTCATTGTTAAGTCAATCATTTTGAACGATATTTCATTGAATGTTCACACGTTGTTTCAATTAATCCTCTTGTAGCTCTCAACGGGAACATCTGTCCGACGCTACGGCCGCAATCAATTCCAATGCAAGCTCGATGCCGTTTTCTTTTTTTTTAAATGAGCAAACAAATGTATTAAATTGAAATAATCAAATGTGATGAGAATCTGTCAGCATGGCGCTTGAATTACTTTCCTTTCGTAGCAGACGTAGCGCTGCGCGAACAGTGAATGCCAGTCTGCTGGCGTCAAAACTTGTTACATAACAAAAAGTATCAATATTGAAATTTAATTCATATGAGAACTATGTCTATAAAATGAATTGTTTAAATTTTAGTATTTAGAAATTTTGTTTAAAAAGTTTAGAAGCAATAAAAGGAATTTCCGAAAAGTTTTTGACAGCGTTATAAACAAAAATATTTTGTTTGTCACTCTGTCTATCAAAAAAATAATAAAGCTTCCATCTGCCATTAGATTAGAAAGAGGAGTAATAAGTTTCCTTTTTATGTGTCAGATAAACATATTTATTACCCACAATTAAATGAAACTACGCGATGTAGTATTATTTCTACTTTCTTTAAGTTCTTTACCACGACCTAGGTTTCGTTGTCTTCAGGTGGGCTGTTAGCAAAGATATTTAATACCCTCATTTCTGAGCTGGGGATCCGATTTCGAGTAACAAATCTAAAAACACCGAGGTATAATTGTCGGAACTCGCCCGCAAAATCATTGAATAACAAATTTTTGACAAGTCAGTAAAATCGGTTTCTTTCACTTACATTTTTTCGCGGTCATATTTTTATTTGCCAAATTTCAAACGAAATGAGGTGTATAATGTTGAAAGATATTATTTTCCCTCGAGTTAAGATAACAATTAAATAATTAATGATAAATTAGTGAAGAATTGGCCATAATGTATATTGCGTTATCAAACACTAACAAAAGGATTCAATTAAAAGCAGTGCCCCTTATACGAACTGATATTCGTGGCGCAAGTATAAAGAATATATCCAAGAAGCATTACTGAATCGTTTAACAATTTCTCGATAATCATTCAATATTTACCAACACGAGGAGGGCAAGGCATCAATCGTTATGCTTCATGAATATGAGGTGCGATGCGCGGGTCTTTTGTGCTGTAATAAACTATGGCTTTTAACGGAGAAAAACCCAATAAAATGGTTAAGGTAATTACTTAAGGCAATTACTTTTCAAACTATAAATATCTAACTTATTTTAAAATCTAAAAATTATTTGCAGTTTAATTTTGATAAGAATCGCTCTCAAAAATTTTACAGTTAATTTAACAGTAATAATTTCACCACTTTTAAATTTCTAAAAAAAATACCAGTGGAGCGATTTGTTTAAAAACTAAGTCAATATAAAATGACGTCATATTAACAATATTAAAAAAAAATTTACCGTTTAGTTTTGATAAAAATCGCTGTCAAAAATTGTACAATTAACATTACAGGAAAAGTAATAACTTCACCACCTTTAATTTTATTTAAAAAAAACGCATCGAGCGATTTGTCTAAAAAACGATGTTATATTAACATTTTGAAAAAAAAAATGTTTATCGTTTAGTTTTGGTAAAAATCGCTC
Organism: Druceiella hillmani; assembly: GCA_039881145.1. Classification (NCBI taxonomy): domain Eukaryota; kingdom Metazoa; phylum Arthropoda; class Insecta; order Lepidoptera; family Hepialidae; genus Druceiella; species Druceiella hillmani. The sequence continues at coordinate 5,947,954 of JAYKKI010000104.1, forward strand.
TCAAAAATTATACAATTAACTAACCTTGTAATCAAGGAAAGTAACAATTTCGCCACACTTAATTTTATTTAAAAAACCCGTCAATCGATTTATCTAAAAACGAAATCAATGTTAAATGATGTTATATTAACATTTTAAAAAATATATGTATATATGTATGTACATACAGTTTAGTTTTGGTAAATATCGCTCTCTATAATTGTGCAGTTAACGTTAGAAGAAAAGTAGTAATTTTACTACATTGAAGTTTATTTAAAAGACGCGATTTGTGCAAAACACTAAATCAATGTAAAATGATGTTACACACAAAGTCAATGTAACATTATAAAAAAATTGTACAATTATCGAGTAAAGATCAAGGAAACTAATAACTTCACATTCTTAACTTTATTTAAAAAATGTGTCGAGCGATTTGTCTAAAAAACTAAGTCAGTTTAAAATGATGTCATTTGTTTAAAAAACTAAGGCGTTATAAAATGATGCTATATTAATAAAAAAAAATTCAATAAATCTTCCATATATTCCATTTGTAATCCATTACATATATTCAAATGCAATTCATTCAATATAGTTATTAAATTTTGCAATCAATACTGCGTCAATAGCGTGTAAACAGAATAACATACTTTGTTTCTAAAATGAAGACGAAAGTCCTGAACTGCGATTGCGATCGGACACACGCACCAATACATGCAAAAGTCTCGCCCGCCCTTTGCGGATTACCGACCACTGTGGCTTCCACCCTACATAAATACAGGCATTGAGGTAAATAGGGGCTGGTCGACACTTACAATCTTCGGTAAACGTATGAAGCACGTGCGCAACGTCTGTTACACGGCCAGGTTCAGTATTAATTCAATTATGATTCAGAGGACGTGCCTTCTTAGTGTATCCGTCAGCCGCAAGTTTACGTGGTAATAGAGAGGAAGATGAGAACTTAATGATTTACCTTATTTCCTTCTAACTTACACTTCCTGTTAGAATGAATTTGTTTAATCTTTAACTGGGCAATATTTATAATGCTGTCATTGGACCCGATATAAGTAGTAGAATCAGGGTTTGGGTCCACGTTATCGAGAGAATGATTTATGTTAAACACCATTAAAAAAACAAATTCATAAGAGTACAAATAATCAAATAGACCGGACATTTAATTTGAATAGATAAAAGCTGAAATACCAAAAAACAAGTCACTCCAGAATGACTTATTTCGAACTGTGGTTTTCCAGTCTATTTTTCCAAAAAAATACACTGGAAGACCACAGCCAAGTAATCCTTTTCAAAATAGTCAATCCACTTCAGTTTGGGTCTGCATCCATGTATAGAGGATAAAGAAGTGGCCAGAATGATTCTATTGTGTTTTTACTTTTATTTATTCGAATTGAAAGTCCGACACATTTAATCCTTGTATATCTATGTATTTAATTGTTTTTAAAACGAAGTTTCTCGGTCATCACGGGCTGCCGTGCCATTGAAGTAGAAGAAAAATGTATCATTGGCGCCTAGGAGACGACATGATAACTATTTAAAGTCTATTATCACAGCGTTATAGAAACAAGACAATTTACGTTATTAGGGCGAGACTAGATCGAAGCAACATTTTTAAAAACTATTTTACAGTTTAGTAGCAAGTAAGATTTTTGAAAAATTGGTTCCTTCCGAGTAGTTACATGTAATCGGTCAAGATTAAATAGTACCATCAGGGTGTATTCAAATACGTTATTAATACGTCTCCAATTACTCTGAATTTAACCAAAGGCTAAATAAGCTATTTACCATTAGTTCGACCGAGGGAATTATCGATAAACACAAGTCTCATACGCGTTACTTACTAATAAGTTGATACTAATTAATATTGAAGAGAATAAATTGCAATGATTACTGACATACCCATTATTGTTCGGTTCCAATATTGTCGAAATGGGTCGCTTATGGAATTATGTCGTTGTCTCCAGGTTTGCAACGGGCATTTCTTTCGGAGACAATTCAATACCGAAAGCAAAAATTTAGTGCAGTTGCTGGAAGTAATAGTCCAATTAGAGACGTTAAATACAAAAAGTTGAATTTTCGCTTCGGGAGACAGTTTTGAGAGGGAGGGTGGAGGCAAAACGAAAAGAAAGCTTTTTAAAATGCCGATTAATAAAATATAACTATAACTTTCTTTTAACGTAATTCCCAGAAATCTCTGAAAAATTGCTGCCCCCTTACGATATTAAAATTTGTTTGAATTATATTGAAACAAAATAAGCAGAATGTCGTTACCTGAGATAATATTTTTTATAATAAATAATTCAGTCAAATGAATATAAATATCAAAGAATTAACAAAATAATATTAATGACATTATTATTATGATTATTATTATAAATTCCTCATTAAAATACATAACAAAATTATTACAGTTACTACGTTAATATAAGCTGTTTATACCAACAATAAAGATCCAAAGATTACGCGCGCATCAAAGGCGACTAGTACGGACCTCACGTACGCTTCGAACCCTCTACATTTTTGTACGAAATATTAATAGCGCAAGTCGACTTGCACTTGGCCGGCTTTTTAGCGTTGGTTAACATTACTTGAATTGGCGATTTTTAACTTTCAGTTTTGACCTTAAGCAAAACTGCCTGTTGTCTGTCGGAATATAAAAAAGATCACTTAATTATGATTTATAACTGCGCGTCATAAAAACTGAGCGGAATAATGAATACGAAACACAGCTGTTATCACGACATTCGATCATCACTCCTATTTATAACCGTTTTACTTTCACGCTTACCAACTTGTGCAATGTTGGCGCTAACATTTAGATGCTGTAAAACGATAGGGTGACCGCGTGAACAAATAGGGTTTAGTTACTAAAAAGAGGACAGTAATGAGAAATTTGCAGCGAGCATATATGATAGGTTTTCCACTGCAGCAGAAATTTTCTTTAACAGTAATATCTCTTTGTTCATGCCGAGTTCTCGTTGCCAGTTTTTCACTGAAGAGTAGATTATTTATATGAATATCCAAATCATGGTAAAGAATAAAGAATATAGGTTCAGTTAGTATTTTGGCCTGACTAAAATATATTACCAGCTTTTACCTGGACTCAAACTTCTCGCAATAGGCCAGTAATATATATTGCGCATTTATATTTTATTCGGGACGACATTTCGTTAGCGCGGTTTAATTACTTCAAGCGCCATCTGTTGAATAAGCTATAGAAATAATGTATCGTAGTTATCTAAATTAACATTAGAAATTTATATTTACTGTTATGTCACTATTTATATATTCTATAACTTAATCAATAAACCACAACTTTTCAAACACTTTAACTAACAATCACGCTTTATGGTGTTTTCCGATAGAAAGTTTTTTTTCAATATCGCTCTGCTTCAGTTTATTATGATTCCATAATTTCTCATTTTCTTTAGCAAAGATTTCGTTTTAAGATTAGAAAAAATAAAATTATAATTTAAAAAAAAACTAAGAAACAGGCTTTTGTAGCAGTATGAACTAAAAAATAAAATATTGAATATATTTGGCGTTAATTTTGTAGAAATTCATTATTCACAATTAAATGAAACTACGTGATGTAGTATTATTTCTACTTTCTTTAATTACTTTAAACATAAAAAATAATCTTTAAAAAAAAATATATATATATATATATATAAAGACGAGAGCAAAGCTGAAAAGCACACTGGTTACGTGTATAATGCTCAGGGTTATATATTAAAATTGTAATAACTTTATGAACTCTTAGAATATTAAAAACGTGACAACATCTCATTACGAGGCTAGCAGGATCGTACGTTCAAATAGTTTACGTTACAAAAATAATCTTGTCTGTGATCGTCTGTTTCTCGAAAAATATACATGCATCCTTATTTAATTACGTAGTTTAATACCTAAACTAGGTACTACAAATATAAATAATAATGACCAAAAGGGGTATCGCAAAATTTCATTACCATATCAATATATATATATATATATATATATATATATATATATATATGCATGCATATATATATGTATATATAATGGCATAGTACCCATAGTACTTATACGAGCAAATTAAATGGCGATTCAGTCTATTGTTTTTCATTAGGCAATATTTTTTCACGAAATGTTGTAATTCCCGCCGGCGTCAAGCGCGTGAGGGGGGGGGGGGTGGCTTTGTGTAGGCGACGTCACACACGAGGCTAATTTACGTCGATGCTCTATAATGAGTGAATGCAAATATAAATAAATAAAGTTTGTGAATAAGCGTAAGTGAACTCCGAAAATTTACAAATAAAATTCCTTTTGACAATTTATATATTTATAATATCGCCGTCCTGTATACTATTGTTGCAATGACACAAATTAAGTTAAATGAGGTAAAATTATCTTCTAATTTTCAATTATTTTTAATATAAGTAAAAATTGAGATTCTAATATAAATACACATCGAATATTCTAAAATGATTTTCACTTCTTTTATTATAGATATTGTTACGCCCAACGCCCACGACGAAAAATGAGGTTGGATGCGTCGACGACACATCCAACCTCATTTTTAAAATTAAACTAGTCACAGTAGACATTTTTTGCTACTGTGACTAGTTTAATTTTAATTCATGTATGCAAACGGCGATGCCGATATTTTTGTACTCTACAACTCTTAATACATATGAGTACATTATAAATTATAAGATTGCCCATAGTTTGCCTTCGATGTTGACGTCACTATAAACATAAAATAATTTTCATATTATGTCAATTAATACTTTAGGAGAGTCAAGCAATTTTGTGCAATTTCTTCTTCTCGTGATTACTTCTGTTCCAACTTTTCCCTTTGAATACAAACTTTGCTTTTATATATCACAGGCAGCGATAAAACAAATTATTTATTAACAATTACCGCAAACTTACCACTCTCACCACCCCTCCCCCTTCCCTGTACTCTGTCTCGCCAACGCCTTTTACCGATAAATTCGAAACAACTAACACGAGGTAAAATCATAAATATTTTTTGTCTAATTTAAAAAATAAACAACTATGCATTATCTGCAAAAATATACGAGAACGTGCGTATATAAAATTCTACTGGAAATAGCGACCTACTAACCACACCATTTAGGCATTTATAAACATTTAATGGTATTTAATATTTCTATTAAACTACTTACGAAATTTTAATTTCTCAGAACGAAAATATATATTGCCTACTTTATATTTCACAGGCACATATTAAAAAATATTTTTTTATGTGATATAACTACAAATTAACGATTTTCAGATGTTTTCCTTTACTTTTGCTGTGAGACCTTATCCCTTGCCAAATTTCATGATTATAGGTCAACGGGAAGTACCCTACAGGTTTTGATTTATTTGCGAGTATAAAAATATGGGGAATAAATGATCATATTGATTGATTCTTTTTTTACAGCTCCAAGGGACCGTAGACCTAAGTATTTGGTATTAATGTTAACTTGATACCTCCACGCGTTCCTGAGAAAAATTATTTTGAGGAACAAACAGACAGACGGACAACGAAGTGATCCTATAACGGTTTCCCTTTTTTCCTTTGGGCGTACGGATCACCAAGAAAAAGAAAAGCGAGAAAAATAATTAAAAATAACTTAGTTGCAACAATGTCTGTTAAAAGTTCTTGTTAAAACTTGTCATTCCAAATTATGTACAAGGGATATGGAAAATTAGAGGGGACTTGTAATATTGCAAACGAATTTTGATTCTTATTTAGGATATTATTGAATAAAACTAAATTAAAACCGCGCAATACTAGCAAAAACTTTGGCTATATAATCGTACTGTGAATGTGGGAAATTTTGAACACGAAAATAAAAAAAAATAAGTAAAATTAATTACATTAATAATTAATTACAAAATAATGTATATTAATTCATACACATAATATTAATTATATTAATTCCCACAAAAACAAAAATAATTAATTATATATATGTTTTTATGTATATTAAATTATAATGTATATTAATTCATACAAATACGCTCAATTAATTGTTAAAAATAATGCTAATTGCATAATTTTTAAGATGCAAAATACACCACATAATAAATAATTGTATTTGTCTAAAGAGAAAATATATGTCTTTATTATAAACGCGGATTTTATATTTCTACTAAGTATACACCGAGTGCTGCAGAGAGGGAATTTTTAAAATTCTTTTAATAAGTAATATTTTTATAACAAAAACAATATAAAAAAGAAACTCGATTAGTGGGATTCGAACAAAAACCGCAGAAAATTCAATTTTATTTGATCAAACTATTCTAATGCATTTAAAACATAAATACTGACGTAAAATTTAGTAAATTTTTAACAAATGTGTGTTAAAAAATTTTTTGTTTTGAATTCGATAACGAAATATTGCTTCCTAAAATAAAATTAAAGAATAAGAAAAACACATGCATCGAGATTTGAACTCATAATTCCGTCGCATTCTGTACGTAATCCAGTACCATACCACTGCACAAATGACTCCAGTGAGTCAGTCATCACAAAGAAACGAAATAAATATATACTTACTAACTCGGCACCTCTCTTCTGATAAATTCGGCCCAGCACCGAGTATACCCGAAGTCGAACCGTCCGGCCGTATTCGGCCTACCGCCGAGTATATCCGAAGCGCAAATCGTAAATATTTTCTCATCAACAAATGTTGGATAAGGTCTTCAAAAATGTTGTCTAAAAAAATTGCAGATCTTTTAAAGACCAACCTATTTGACGGGCTGCGTGAAAAGAAATTCACCCCAACTTTATTACCAAAGGTAGAAACAGATGAAGCACATTCCCATATTTTTTTTCGTAATTTCGTTTCACATCTATCTTTGGGTTAAATAAAAGCACATATCTGCAAAATATATAATAAAATGTAATAAAAGGGACAAGTTAAAAACCTTTGACCTTACAAACGGTTGGTTTAACGCTATTCATTTATAACGGTTCGTAGTTGCTATGGAACCCAAAAAACAAAGAAAACTTTAAACGCAAGGTCAATATAAGCAATGAAATAACTAAAAAACACTCAAGCCACTAAATTATGATACGTTATTCTAGGTCACGACGCATAAAAATTCGTGCAATGTCCAAGTTAGGTGTAAGAAACCAGATAAACACAACATCGGATAGTTATCCGAAATTCCTCAAAACAGCTCATCGAACTCGCAACCACTTTAACAACGCCATATCATTACCGCAAAGTAAAAACTCCACTAAACACGATACGTTTGTCAAATTACCCGCTCATTATATGAAATCATCGGCGATTAAACCAAATACGATCATTAACCACCATGACCACCTTAAACACCGGCATTAACATCAAAACCCCAAGCAATACAGGCAAACACACCTAACTAAAAGGCCACAGGAAACTTGACACTGTCTAGGCCGACATAACACGAGAAGAATCTAAAGAGTGACGTAAAAAATGTAGTAAGCAACGGGCGAGCGAGCTTAAAGCTCTCTCGGGGAAAAGAAGGACTTGATAACTTTTTTACTTCTCAGTAAACTTAACAAAATAATAAATAAAATTACGCGGATTATGTGTTCACAGTTTGTAGCTTATATGTTGCCATTTTCGAAGAGTTCGATAATGATATATTACATGTTAAATAAAAATATTTTCACGACTCCAACGCTACTTTTATTTTTTTATTAACTGTGATAATATATTAAACGTCCTATATTATTAAATATTAATTCAGTATATACTAAGTTTTCCTTCTATATTTATATATATATATATTAGTCTCATTTGAATATACATAACACTTAATAACTATCTTTATGTTTGGTTATAACTTGAGTTTCACTAAATATATTTTGAAATGATTTTCAGATAGAATCCAGGATGATTTTTGGGTGTAAAACATTAATGTAGATGCTAAGCTTTCAGAGCTACATCAGTATTTGTCAGGTGTATTCTTGAATGCGAAATATAACTGTATCCTTGAATATAACTAAATTGTGCGTTTCTAGACTTATCCATACTACCTGAAAAGTATTAATATGTTAAATCTTAACTTTTAAACGCTTTGCTTAAAATAAATAAATTAGTGATACTCAAATTTCTATTATTCATACGAGATATTCTATTATGTATACCAAAAATTTATAAATTAATTTAATATATATATATATATATATATATATATATATATATAGATATAGATATATATATATATATATATATATATATATATATATATATATATATATATATATATATATATTAAATTAATTTATAAATTTTTGGTTTTGAATAGTATGTGACATGAACAATCTTTTTTTAAGAAAATCTTTAATTAAGCGTAGTTTCATAATAATAATCAGACAAGAGAAATATATACATCTCTATAATAACTTCCATGAAATAACTGAATAGCATTTAATAAGAAAAAAGTTAGATGTAAAAGTTTTATTTAATTGAATGAAATTGCCCGTAATTATAGAAAAGCTAAGCACGCTATAACGACGTCGATACGTGGTGGGGTGACTCGTTTCTAACTGTGGAAGCTGCAAGTAAGGTAGCTATAGAAGTCAGGAAATAAACAGCAGTTGGTTTGAGTGCTGGTATTTCAGTCTTACTTAAAAGTGGTCTTGTTTAAACTCAAGCATTTTTTTTATTTCTGCTATACCTTAAGGAAACTTTGTAACGAAATGAATTGCTATAAAAATATGGTGTGGGAAAGAGGATGAACTATCATTTTAAGGTCCATTACTCTCATACAGTCGAGAAAATTAATGTGGTTTGAGAGTGGAAATATTTTAATATAAATTTTCTTAGTTGTATAATAAAATAATTTTCGCTACACTAAAAAACGATTTCTTCCTCTCCAGATTGCAAACTTATGTTTACGAGGAATATTTATTTCTGTAGCTACTTCATTCATAATAAAACAATATTGCACTTACAAATTATTTTTAAACCAAAACAGTTTGCTGTCAGCAAGTGAAACAATTAGCGTTTTCCGATACGGACCTCGAGTACCGGTTTGAGTACTGATTTAACCATTATATAATAGAAGAATGCAACCAGATGCTAGTCTGGTTCGAACATCTAAAGTCCCGTAACTCGTTTGAAATGAAGTTACTTCATTTATCATAAATCCTCGCTAAAATGGATTTACCATGATGAAATTAATTGCGTTATCGCTAAAGTTGTAAATCAACGCAATAAATAATTAATAACAAAATTTTCCTTCATTAAGTATTCCCTATAGATACTTTTATTTGCTATATATTTTTATATATAGATGTATGCGTGTTAATATCTGCCATATTTCAAGTTTTTACATCCAGAGTTTTCTGAAAAAGGCAGCTGTGACAGATGGATAGACTGACAAGTGAATAATCTTATAAAGATTCCCTTTTTCCGTTCGATGTACGGAAACATAATTATCTTTAAATTACAATGATTATACTTATATATGAGTAAGCAACTAACACAAAACTTAAGTATGATACACTATAATCAACTTCATACTGTAAAACTTAACTGGCAATAAAAAACGGAAGACGCCGTTATCAAGATAACAGCACGACGGAAAATGTGACCCATACAAATTTCGTAATGATCTTGAATCCAGTCTGAACGAACGAGCGGCAGATATCAGTTGAAGGCGGTACGAAAGAGTGCGTTAAAACGGTGAGTTTTATTGAAGAGGTCGCGCGTCGGTGCAGTGACATTTTTAAGTGTGTTTGCACCTAAATTGAACTGCTCCGATAAAGGACACGTTATGTCAACAACGGACCATCCGATAACGCGGTAATTGGTCCGGTTCTCGGCCCGGTCGGGATGCGACCGAACGGTACTTGCACCGGGGCGGCCTATCGATAAACGAAGGGTCGGCCGATCCTTGGCACTTTGAAAAAAATGTTGAATTTAATTGACGTATTTCGGCCTTCGGCGCGTAATTGAAGTAACGTCTGATGGTGACCTCTTTGTAATATACGTTACGGTGCGATAACAGTCCTTTCGAACTTGATACTAGAATATTTCGAAGGCAGACGTCGTTAATAAGTATTTTACAGTTATGCAAGACTGCTCGTCACTGTCTTATTACTCGTAACCGCCGAGGAGTTATACGAAGGCAGGTATGTAAGCTGTAACAGCATTCCTTACATTAACTAATAATAAATTGGTATAATTTTTTCAATAGACGCCTATTCATCGTTAATAGTTAGAAATATTGCGACTACACGTAGAATAATGTCTTCTATACTTCTATAACTTGTTAACTTTCACAATCTAACATCTTCGTATTTAAGCGCATCTTACGGTAAAAAGATTTTTTCCCCTAGTCATTTCTCGTTTAGTTAACATTTCTATGAGCCGTATCATTCTTTAGTTCAAAATGATCTAACGATTCGTTCTAATATTCCATTTAACTTTTTTCACTTTATCGAAAAACTTTTTTGGAAGTATACGTATTCGATAAAGATATTACGAAAAGAAACCCGTGAAATGCAAGCTATTTTTGCACAATCAGTACACTCCGACTGTGTGCTTTATTTTTTCCCCTAGTTATTTCTCGTTTAGTTAACATTTCCGCGAACCGTATCATTCTTTAGTTCAAAATGATCTAACCATCTCATTAGTTCTAATATTCCATTAAACTTTTTTCACTTTATCGACAAACTTTTTTGGAAGATATATGGTATTCGATAAAGATATTACGAAAAGAAACCCGTGAAATGCAAGCTATTTTTGCACAATCAGTACACTCCGACTGTGTGCTTTATTTTTTCCCCCAGTTATTTCTCGTTTAGTTAACATTTCCGCGAACCGTATCATTCTTTAGTTCAAAATGATCTAACGATCTCATTAGTTCTAATATTCCATTAAACATATATGTATCCGATAAAGATATTACGAAAAGAAACCAGTTAAATGCAAGCTATTTTCGCACAATCAGTACGCTCCGACTGTGCGGTTTAGAGAGGCCCACCTGTCGACCGCCCGCATCACATTGCATTTCAACTGTGTCAAATTGAAAATTTTTAAAAACGTGTAAGGCAAAAGTTGTTGCTTACATTCTCAGAAATGTTTTTTCATAAAATAATTTTTTCCCTAAAAACAATGGATCAGCAGTTAGAAGGAAATGAACAATTAAATGATTTATAAAGGCGCTGGAATTTTTCAATCCTAATCATTGTCGTTCAATCTATACCTAATTCTTATATCCATGATTTTTTCAGATTTTTCTAGCGATCCTTCTGACAACAAGGGTAGCAAGCAATTTTTTTGTATTTTCTCCAATAAATGTTTCCAGTGTATCCTATTTAATGGTTTGCGCAAAAATAATTATAATTTCATTCACGTGAAAAATTATTAAAATTTTCATTTTATACTTTTTTGCTTATCTTCATTTACCGACATACGGCCGTATGTCGTATGTCTATTAGTAAGTGAAGATAATCATACAAATCTTCAACCGATCTCCAAGAATTTTGATACATGTGTTATGGAAATAAATATAGGATATTCTTTATCTCAGAAAAAAATTATTCCAGCGGAGTGAAGCCGCGGGCAACAGCTTACGTTCCAGAATAAGTGTCAAAGTGGCGCTGAAAAGACCGAAAGTTTTTCTGTGTATTTGTTTTGATGCGTGTTTGGATAAAGAAATTGATATGAAGTTTTACCTACTGTAGAGCTCAGTTAACCAATATTCAATGTCCTAGAAATAAAATTAGGTAAAATATCAACAACTCATAATTATTTCAAAATACTGCGGAAAAGTTGGCCTTTTAATATTTGTTATTGCTTATCCATATTTGTTACTAAAGAGGTTAGATAAAAATATTAAAAAGATGTGTGACGTTTTAATATAACTAATGACTGGCTCCAATAGATGTCGCTAGACATAAATAGCTCGCGCTATCAAAATCGGTCTTTATATTAAATGTCAAGAGGAAAATCTAGATTATTTTAATGTATAAAATGATATCGTCTTTTTCGATTTTGATTCTTTAATGTCGATAAGTGAAGAAAAGGAGACAAGTCTACAACGAAACGTAAATAATTAAAAATTATTTTAATAATTTAATTTATGACGTTAATGAAATTTGAATAACCTAATGCATCGTTAAATGCAGTTATTAAAGTAATCTAATTCATTTTTCTCAATATTTTTTCGATTGAATTTGCAGAAGATTGCTAAAAAATAGTTACGAAGGATAAAAAAAGGAAAAATCTGGGTTTTTAATCGTTACCAATTTTCAAACCGTACGCGTTCAAAAAACTCGTTTCGAGAACTTTGTGTACTTGATCGACGTATGTATATTGTCGAGTTCAATACATGATAATTTTATAAGTAGCGTCGAATTGGCAAATTTGAGGTTTCGCCTAAGGCTTACGAGGAATGAGTCATAACAACTCTAAAAATTAGGACTTTCCGCGAAAATCAACACATCTGGCAACACTAGATGGTCTCCAGTGCTGCAATCATGTGGCCTGCATGAAAGCAATATACGTAAAGTAATAAACGTATTTTATTTTTAATTGAATGATAATATAATATACTTAACTTTAAATAATCGCTTTAGAATTATAATATACTTAAGTCGAATAATAACTGAAATTAAAATAATTATACATTTTGAATACTGAAGACCTGTTGGCAAGATGACACTGTAATATCTTGGTAAGTGAAGATAAGCAAAAAAAAATGTAAAACGAAACTTTAATAATTTATCAGATTAACGAAACTTAATAAAAATTTCCATGGAAATCATTAAGTTGACCTAGACTTTCAATGATAATTTGAAAATAAACAAAACGAGCTTCAGTGTCGAAGAAGTTCCATCCTTCATATCTGTCACATCGCAATCCAAAAATAGCACAGCCATATTTCGGCAAGTGAAGATAAACAAAAACTGTAAAACGAAATTTTAATAACTTTTCACGTGAACGAAACTATAATAATTATTTGCGCGCGAACCATTAAATGTACCTGGCATGTTAATCATAATCAGAAGATAAAGAAAATAAGCGTCGTTGTTACAGAGCTCCGTGCTCCATTCATGCCAAACCGCAACCCAAAAATGGCGCTGCAATATGTTGGTAAGTGAAGATAACCATACAAGTTTACGATGGAATTTCAATAATCTATCACATCAATGAAAATTTAATAATCAATTCCGTGAGACCCATTAAGATCACCTGGTCTTTTAATTATAATCAGAAGACGAAGTAAACGAGCACCGGTGTATCAGAAGTTCCATGCTCCATATCTGCCGAGTCGCAACCCAGTCAACGGACGTTACTCCTACTAAGTCGACCAACTGGCTTTCAAAACGAAGACACTTTCACTCGGCCAACGTTATTATATTCCCACAAAAACATACCTGGCCGTCGAGCCACACGTAAAGCCATCATTGAAATTGAAGCCAGAAGCAAGATCGTGATATACTTTTACTGTATGTATATCTCCTCCGGTGCATCATTTTTGAGAAAGTAATGAGCGCTCAGAATGCGGGACACGAATATCGTATTAACGTCTTAATACTCGCGTACAGACTGTCGTAACAGCATGGAATCAGTTACTAGAATTAAACGGTACAGTTCCTGTCATTACTATACTTAACTACAAACGATTCATTCTATAACTTCTTTTTTGTCAAACGGAGAAAAATCTGCGGTAACTCGTTTTATCGCCTAACTGGAAGATTGGAAATCCATTTTCATTCTGATTCTAAAGTAGACCAGGCTATCAGGTAAAGGTAAATTCCATTACAAGCTATATGTAATATTTGGGATCAATAACTTTGGGCCCGTAATTCATCCTCAGAGGTCGGTCGTAGGTACTGGAGGTATACGTGGGACATAGCTTAAAAAATATATATGGGTAGAAGAACCTACCATACCTCTCTGGCAAAATATTAATTTACCAATTTTGGGAAAAAATGTTCTTTCAAGAGGCTTATTTAGGACTATTTTATATCAGAAACTCATAGAAGCCGACTAGCAACACTTTGTCTTCAGCGTCAACGTAGCTGTATCTCTTACACCCTCTGCACTTCAAAGTGTGGAACTTCCTTCTAATTAATATCTTTAAAATGAATGTTTCCCAAAGAAAGTTTTTGTGTAGTGACAAAAGATACTCTAAAAATCGATTACGTAAAAAACAGAAAAATAAAAACCAAAACTTTTGATTTAAAAAATTATGCGAATTCGTCTTCGAAGAACTGACATGTTTCACATAAAATAATTTACAAAATCAATAAGAAGAGTTAAATAAAAATAACAGGTATACGTAAAAAGTCTTAGCATTTTAACTAAATTAAAATGTTTCATAAATACATCATTATTTGTTAATAACGATGTATCTGTGAAACAATTTTAAACAATGAAATGAAATAATCAGGCCTCACGTATACCTGTAAGAAATAACTCAATACAATAAAAATCACGATGTATTCTTATTTATTTTTAAAACAAAAAGTGTAAAACTTTTTGTTAAAAATAGTAAGTCAATATACTATTTTCATCATATTCAATTATAAAAAATAAATTTAAATAATAAAGAAAATAAAACTAAAAATGTGAAAATTTCAATTTATTTTACATGTTTACACATATATTTACATGGATTTATCACATCCGTCACTATATGGCTTTATATTATAAGCGCATAAAATAATTGAATTTTTTATAATATACCAAAACAAATAACGTATACCATAAGGAAACCATTTTATTTAAGCACATAACTTCTACGTCGATTCGAAGTTGATCGAACATTTATAAATAATCTACATTTTTCCGCATTAATTTTTGTAATAAATAAACGATCTTAATACCTATAATAAATAATTACCTTACAATTAATAAACGCAATTATACATTTTACTATAATAACTTTAAATTATAATTAACGAAAGCGATTAACTTCGCGTAAATAAATAGTAAACACAATTCCTTACATATTTTTAACCTGAATTGTAAATAAAAACAAAATATAGAAAAAAAATGAATTATATTCAGGTAATCTAAGATTATATTGGATCATTATATATTTCGGTCAGTTTTAATAACCGGAATGTCGTTTTATTAACGCGACCAGCATTTAAGTTTGGTCATTGAAATACACTACTAATAGTAAGAGCAATAATCAAACAAAGAAATTGATTACTCTACGAACTGCCATTTTTGGATGGACTGTTTAAACGTGCCGTTAATTTTATCATCCAATCCATTTTATTGTTGAACATGCTCTATTTGAACATTATATTTTTTTACGTATATCTACATTTACTCAAATTCACAGCACAAAATATTCATTTAATTGTACAACCAATAACAGTAGATATTTTAAAAAAATTCTCTACAATAAAGCATACAGGTTTTTTTACTCAAATTGTATTGTTTTTTAATTGAAACAAAATACAATAAGTTATAAGGCGTTACAGGTTTTTTTACTCAAATTATATTGCACCTCTCCAAACAAAGAAATTGATTACTCTACGAACTGCCATTTTTGGATGGACTGTTTATACGTGCCGTTAATTTTATCACCCAATCCATTTTATTGCTGAACGTGCTCTATTTGAACATTATTTTTTTACGTATATCTATATTTACTCAAATTCGCAGTACAAAATATTAATTTAATTGTACAACCAATAACAGTAGAAATTTTAAAAAGTAAGTAGGTCAACATACTTGAAAAAATGTAAAACGTTAAATGCTCTACAATAAAGCATAGATGTATTGTTTTTTAATTGAAAAAAATATATAATAAGCTATAGGGCGTTACAGGTTTTTTTACTCAAATTATATTGCACCTCTCCAAACAAAGAAATTGATTACTCTACGAACTGCCATTTTTGGATGGACTATTTATACGTGCCGTTAATTTTATCACCCAATCCATTTTATTGTTTAACATGCTCTATTTGAACATTATTTTTTTACGTATATCTACCTTTACTCAAATTCGCAGAGTAAAATATTCATTTCATTGTACAACCAATAACAGTAGACATTTAAAAAAATAAGTAGGTCAACATACTTGTAAAATGTAAAACTTTAAATGCTCTACAATAAAGCATAGATGTATTGTTTTTTAATTGAAAAAAAAAATATAATAAGCTATAGGGCGTTACAGGTTTTTTTATTCAAATTGTATTATATCTCTCGAAACAGAGAAATTTATTACTCTACGAACTGTCATATTTGAATTGACTGTTTACACGTGCCGTTAATTTTATCACCCGTTCCATTTTATTGTTTAACATGCTCTATTTGAACATTTTATTTTTTCTACTTATATCTTATTTACTCAAATTCGCAGTTACAACCAATAACAATAGACATTTAAAAAATTAAGTAGGTCAACATATTTGTAAAATGTAAAACGTTAAATGCTCTACAACAAAGTATAGATGTATTGTTTTTGAATTGAAAAAAAATACAATAGGTTAAAGGGTCTTCTCAGGGACAGGTTTTTTACCCAAATTGTATGCCTCTCCGTCTCACAAAATTTATTAATCCTATATTAAAATGGTGTTAACAATAGTTATAGATAATTTCATTCCCTATAAATAAATTTAGTATATTTTTGTCAGGCTTATTGAATAAATGTTCTCCGGGACATTATGTGTTAGGTGTTCTTCAGATAAGAAAGCGCTTCCTTCCTAATGTTGTAACATTAGTCTCTTATTGCATTCTTTCAGACTTTACAAGAAAATAAAGTCCTTATACTTGGGCTCGAAAACGCAGCAGTGACAGATATTCAAGAACTTTTTGACAAACAAACAGTAAAAACAACACACAACTCAACATGAAGGTATTTGACACTAATATGAAATGTGATCTTAACACATCAGGAATTACAATTATGCGTTATAAGTAAAGCCGAAAGCACATTTATTTACAACAATAACATTTTAAGAGGTGTCCAATTTAAAAATACGCAACGCGTCAAGCAGCAGCAGCAGCCTTTACAACATCAGTCTCTTATTGCATTCTTTCAGACCTTACAAGAAAATAACGTCCTTATACTTGGGCTCGAAAACGCAGCAGTAAGAGATATTCAAGAACTTATTGACATACGAATAGTAAAAACAATAATAACATTTAGTACCCAAAGCGTCAAGCAGCAACACGTCAAACCCACTGTGAAGAGACGAGTTTTGAGCGATAACGCAGTTAGTAGCTACTAATTACATTACTTCAGTAGAAACAGAATAAACTAGAAAAGTGTTTCAACTTATTTGAAAGTCCTTTTAGTTTTTTGTGTCAAGAACAAAATTAAAAATTGATTTAGAAACTTTTTTTAGAGTTTCCTCCTTGAGAATCGATTTTCATATATAGCGTCCGGTATGAAGTTGTATGGAATAAAAGTAGAGCGTTAAAAAAATGTAACCGTTAGACGGCCTGCCCGCGCAGCATTTATGCGCATCTTTAGAGTGAGATATCACTATGCTTATTTGACATTCTCTTATGGCGTAATTGCAACGACGGAGTGTGACACACATAGTTTACTATCGGTCGCTTATATCAAGATTTAATCATTTAATACCAATATGTGTAAATATTTGGTGTCTTCTATCCTACAAAACTAAAAAGTCTCTTTTAATTTTAACTTCTTAGTCTAACGTCACTAATTGTTTTTAATTTTGTTGTTGTATGAGTTTAATCTTGTTCATTTGTGTTTTATTTGAAAATAGTTTATTGTCAGCATTTCTTTATTAAATAATTTTCCATTTACATGTAATGATATTTATATTCATATACAATATATATTTTATATACAGTATATTTATATACAGTAATAGGTAACAACATATTTTATACATTCCAAGACAATCGTAATTAAGGAGTAAACCCAAATCACACATCGGAGCTGACACGCATAATTTTTTTCTCTAAATGTTATATAACTTATAGCGTAGATGTATTAATAGAGACATATAAATGATTAAGAGTATTTTCAAATATTCATATTATTTCTCATGTAAATATATAAATATATTGTCAGGTATATATTTCACAGAAGTTATTTTTGCTATTTAATTTAATTCATTTGTAGGAAGTTTCGATGACTGTGCGGAACCAACTACATGCCATAAGTTGGTCGACTATTGCTCATAAGCTTGTAGAACCTAACCGAATCAAGTTATTTTAGTAAAAGTTCATCCAAAATCTAAACATTTCTATCTAATTTCTATAATGGCGAAATTTATGTGGCCACTGCCACATAAATTTCGCCATTATAGAAATTAGATAGAAATGTTATCGGTAAGACTACTGATAATGATACCGATGTATGACCATGCCACTGCATGGTCACGTCCCTCGGAACTTGGATTTATGGTACAAGGGTCTCTTGGAGACCCTGGGAGGGCAAAAAAAAAAGATGTGACGTCGCAAATGCAATAGAAAGATGATAGAAACACTGCGGCTGCAATAGAATGGAATATTGCAGATTGAAAGGGGACTAAGCCAAAATGAGCGAGTAATACTTCTGTTAAATGTGTCGTGTTTTTAATGTACGAAACTAAATACAGTGAAATTTCCATTCATTTCAAACTACACTTATCCCCAGACTTTAAAAATAAATAACACTAATAAAAAAGCAAGAATACTTTACAAATTCGCAAGATAGAATATTTGGTAGAATATTTGCGCATACTAGAAAGTAACCATAAACGCAAGCACATACTGTAAGAATCCGCAATTCTCAATCCCTATTACTCATTTCAGCCCGTAAAAGTTTTGCTTTTTCTCAAGAGCGTGAGGTAAACGAAACGAGCAACAACGAAAGATAAATATATTACGAAACGTACGTACGTAAAACAAACGGACCGAATAAATAAAAGTTCAAGTCAGTCACGTAAACAGTAGTCTGGTACTAACGTAAATTACAGTGCACGTGTGGCTCCTACGCAATGTGATGTGACGTATCCACGTTTGATGTTACGGGGATCACGATTTGTATGCATGCAGTGTCGTGTAAATAACGCTTAAACAAATTACGTTACCTCGTTATATACCGGCACTGGTCAAAGGAGTAATTATAAACATTTTTTATACGATTCTTTGCAATAGTGGAAAATAAAATTCCTGCAAAGACTACTGATGCCTCTTACAAGTCAGTGTTAGAATAATTTGTATTTAAAAGTAATTAGGTCTTAATATAACTATAATGTACGATCACGATTGCTAAGCTGCATCATGTCAATAACGGTTAAACAAATTACGTAATCTCATTATATACAGACCCTGGTCACAGAAAGAGTAATAGATTTAGTTTACACGATTATTTACAATAATTAAAAATAACATACCAACAACGAACTTTAAAATGCAATATTAAAATCCTTTGTTGAATATATTTGGCGTTAATTTTGTAGAAATTCATTATTCACAATTAAATGAATCTACGTGATCTAGTATTATTTCTACTTTATTCAAATTCTTTACTACGACCTAGGTTTCGTTGTATTACATCTTCAATGGTGGGCTATTAGCAAAAATATCTTTAAAGTGCTTAATTAGCTAAAGATGTTGTAATACAACGAAACCTAGGTCGTGGTAAAGAATTTAAATAAAGTAGAAATAATACTACATCACGTAGTTTCATTTAATTGTGAAAATCCCTTGTATTAAGAAGTAATTATGTTTCAATACAACTATGATGTATGTTGTTACAGAGATCACGATTGGTGCTGCGTCCTAAAAATAAAACTTAAACAAATTACGTTACCTCTAGTATACAAGACTGATCACAGAAGTAATTACAAACATTATTTATACAATTATTTTTAATAATAGATAATAAAATACCAGCATACAACTTTAACAGTACACATTAGAACTTTATCTAATACATTTATATTAGAACCCTTTTGCTTTTTTGAAAACCCATTTAAATATACAATTTAACAATTTCAATAAAACATATGAATAAACAGTTAATATAATTAAAGGAAATAAAGAAACGTCTATTTTTGTGATAACCCCAATGGACTGTATTAGAATCAGAATTAATCAGAAATTAAGACTCATATTATATTTACGATTAATTGCCCCCCTCCCTCGTCCCAGCTTTCACGGAGCAAAACGGGATCACAACTTTACTTTGTTATATTCGCTTTTTTTCACGTAATAATTGTTTATGGTTACCGATTTTCCAAAAAAAGATGAAATAATTATTTTTTAATTTCCATGTGAGGGACTAAATACAAATACAACTCTAAATTTAATTATTTCGAAATTCCCATACAACTTTCCGCTCACATTTTCGCACGTTTAGGTATTGAAATTGGAAAATCCTTAACGAGAATCTAGGAGTCAAAAGTAAAAACATAAATACAATTTCATGTTTGAAAGTTTAATAGTTCTGGACATTTCGTGATGAATCCAGCCTATCGACTAGTGAGAGTATATATATATATATATATATATATATATATATATATATATATATATATATGTATGTGTGTGTGTGTATATATATATGTATATATATATATATATATATACATAAATAAAAATACGTGTGTATTATTTGAGGGAATGAGCAAAACCCATAAATATCTAAGGAAATTTGGAGTTGAGTGAAATAGCCTTTTAGAATTATTTAACGCATTACGAATTAAAGAGAAAATATTTAGATTATGTCCAGTCAAGCATCGAAATTCAGTTCATCAGAAAAATGACTAAATTTCCTGAGATCTAAGATATATTCACGTAGGGATGAAAATATCGAAATAAAAATATGTTAATTCTGTGCTTAATTATGTAAAACAAACAACAAACTTAGGAAACAACAAACTTAACAAACAACAAACTTGTGCTTAATTATGTAAAACAAACAACAAACTTGTGCTTAATTATGTAAAACAAACAACAAACGTAGGGATGAAAATATCCAAAAAAAAATATGTTAATTCTGTGCTTAATTATGTAAGACAAACAACAAACTTAGGAAACAACAAACTTAACAAACAACAAACTTGTGCTTAATTATGTAAAACAAACAACAAACTTTCATCTCAATTTCCCAATCCACTGTGACGGAGCGTTACAAATAACGTTAAATTAAAACTCCTGTCCTAATTCATGTTCAGCGAGCATCGACTTAAACAACTAACTCATAAGCGATTAACAGAACAATTAACGGAAGCAGAGCCGCGGCGCGTAACAGCGGTTACGCCAACGTCGTCGGCGGACATCGTGACGTCGCCATTTCCATCAGTCACCATGGAACACAGCGAGAAGACACAAATGCGTAGATCCGGAGAAACCGCTGTTCTTGACGTCGAATATAATGCAGTAGTTAAAGTTTCTAGACAGATAAATATATTTACTCTATCTTTCTAATATTGAATATATTTGGCGTTAATTTTGTAGAAATTCATTATTCACAATTAAATGAAACTACGTGATGTAGTATTATTTCTACTTTCTTTAATTTCTTTACCACGACCTAGGTTTCGTTGTATTACAACATCTTCAAGTGAGCTGTTAGCAAATATATTTATTACCCTCATTTTTGAGCTGGGGATCCGATTACGAGTAACAAATTTAAAAACACCGAGAAAAAATCACCACCTGAAGATGTTGTAATACAACGAAACCTAGGTCGTGATAAAGAACTTAAAGAAAGTAGAAATAGTACTACATCATGTAATTTCATTTAATTGTGTCTATCTTTCTACTTATCTGCGAATAAAAACGTATCTAAATAATTTTGGTAAAAGTTTAATGTTCCTAATTTTAGATTTCGCATGATTTATGGATGGAAACGAAGATTTAATTGAATAAGAAGGAAAAAGTGCAACTACAATAATGTAGCGACCATACATAAGTATTTTTCTGTACATTTTAAAGCGTAAATGTTGATTTACAGAACTAACTCATGCATTATAGAAATTTAGTTAATCGCCTTTGTATTTTTATAACATATTGTATATTTCTCATATTTTTGTAGTATTATATTTAACCTATTCCTATCTTGACATAATTAATAACTATGATTAAAGTGAGTCAGTTCAGTTTGATTTAAGGCACTGGTCTATGACAATATCTGTTCCTTAGCATACTGAGCTTAGTGATTACGTATATTATTATCTCATATAATTTATTGATTTAATTAAATGTTGTGAATTAAAGCCAGATTTCAATATGCAGTAAAATTTTAATGTTAACTATGTAAAATAAATAGTCTTGTCATTACTATATTATTTTTTCAATAAAATAGTTTTTATCTAGTCTACCAGTACTCCTTCCTAGTTGTCTTTGATCAAGAAAATTATAATGAACAGTTTGGTGGTGGAATGTAAGGGTTCACAAAATTGAAAGAAAAGTGAGTTCATTTCAAATGACTTTCTTTTAAAAAAAACACCAAAATATAAATTTACAGGTTTTTACATACAAAGAAAGTTACAAGCTTGATTGGCACTGGGTGATTATAAAGAAATGGCTGTGGTTATTTGCCTTTTTTCGCACAGCTCGGACTCTCATCTTAGCTGCCATATGCAGGAACAATAAATGCAATGTGTATGTTGTTGCTTATGAGAATTTTATTAGTTGTGAAGTTAGAGAAATATGCGTTAAGTTATAGAAACTATTTCTTTCGTTCCGAGAGACATATGCATCGTGATAGTTGAATGTTAGTAATGAAATAATTGTAAATTTTGTATTACTCATAACTAGACCTTAAAAGATTATTTTAAAATTAATTTCCATTTCAATCTACGATAATAAAGTCCTTCGCAGCCTTCTTATTGCACTTAAATAAAAATAAAAATAATAAAAAATATATTGCACTTAAATAAAACTTGAGTACTTACGGTTCCGTGCACACTTTGCGGATATAAATTGTTAAAAATACATAGTATTTCTATTAATATTATTCCACAACTTGTAAATAAATGTTTTTTATAGAAATAAAAAACAATAAAAATAATCTTTTATATAAAAATCTTTTATAGAAAAAATATATGTTTTTTATAGAAAATGTATATTATACACATTTTAAAATACAAAGTTATTTCTGCAGTTCATTTATGTCATTCGTATGGAGTTTCTATGAACTTTTTCCATACTTAACTACATGGGTGTAATTTCACATATTTAGAAATATCGGTTTAGCTCGTAGGGGATGGGGGGAAATGGGCAATCAATGGCTTAATATTTCGTGAACGGGTGCCTGTATCGAAAAAAGTATTCATGATATATTCCCAGTATTTTTTAAAGATATCTCGTTGCTCTATACAATAGAGTACGCGAATACAAAAAATCGCCTCTATTTTTACCCTAAAATTTATTTGAAAAACTTTATTTTTTGCCTTGTCGGTATTATAAATATGTATAAACATACCAAATTTGAGTTACATAGAACTAAGAGTCTGCGAGTAAACCAGCTGTGACATACATACCAACATGGCGAAGATAAAAGAGTTCCTAGTTTGGTTACAGAACCTTAAAAAATTATTGCTATTAAATGAACATTAAAAATCTGATGGAACATTAAAAATGATTTGCATATTAACTCTTAGTTAAATTTTGTACCTATATAATAAAAAGTTATAAACTTTACATGTCTACAATGAAAATATTTGCCAATGTAATACCTGGTGGATGAAGGATAATTGATATAATCATTTTTGGAATTTTTACTGTTTGAATGTTTGTTAGTGCACACATCACATAAAACTACTTAGTCAATTCGGATGAAGTTTTCAGAAAATCATAGGTTTCAAATTGAACCAACATTTAATTATTATTCGCAAATATTAACACAACAATAGCAAATAAAAGGAGCTTAGATACTTGATGCATAATAATTACGCGTAAGGACATCAATAGATGGCGCTATGTGTGTTTTAAATCCCACAATGAAATTTTCCACACGGACATAATATACTTGGGCTAAATGAGATGGCCCAAAGTGAAGTGCAGAAGTATAAAAAATGGAATCGGTACGTTTGTCAATGGTAATATGCGTAAAGCATTTAAAAAATAAGCAGGGCTTAGATTCCGAAGCGTATATCGTTTCTTGTAAAGGGAAATATTGAATTCTATGCACTTTAATCACACGTGTATTGAAAACAAACTCATCTGAAAGAAGACAGGCAAAAGTCCATATAACATTGGGCTGACAAGAATAAAAATGACACTTAAGAGGGTCATTTTAATTCATCACACAAATAAATTGAAAAAAAAGCTTTTTAAAAGTTTTGTTTAAATCGTCAATCGGACAAATGAGAAATATTTTATTTTATTATGGAAAGTCAGGTTTTTAACATATTAATCCATTTAACTCGCAGGTAATATACATTCATTTATATAACAGACCGCAGATTAATGTCAGTTAACAGGTCTTTTTGATTGGTTTTATGCAATGGCTAAAAATAAAATAAAAAACATTTACCGGTATAATACCGATGTTTCTTCTAAGTTATTATGTGCTTCCTAAGATTTTTATTTTTCTTTCTTATTGGCAATTTTTGATATATTAAAAATATAACATATGCACGTTTATGAAGATACCTTTTTTGTTTTAACAAGTAGTATTTTATTATTCATCTTTTCCTGATTGTGAATTACTGAATGGTTTGGTTTTTATGTCGTAAAAAATACCAGCCTTTTTAAAAATTATATAATTCTGTTTAACATTCAGATCAAAATCAATAATAAAGGCTTTATTTCGCAGAACATAAAAAAAACTGATAAATTAATTGCGTTAGTTTCTAAACGTATATCGCGTTAAGTTAATTTATGATTACACATTAAGATATTCGTAAATAGCTAAGACGTAAGATGCGACGACTCGACGAAGCCGTGACTCTTGGAGAGGCGGAAAACCATCCTAATAACTCCGCAGCAACTGTCTCGTCCATTTTCTCTTCCATTCACGATGGCTTTCGTGCACGAAGTCAATTAATAAGCGGACATGCTTCCGACAGAATATAAATTTTACCCCTTAGTTATTTATTATAAATAATGTAAAGATAATTATATTTTCTACATATTTTAGAAATAGCACAGCAAATGTTTTTTTGCTATTAACTATTTTAGCGTCAAGTCACATAAAATAAAGGAATTTCTGTACAAAGTTCAACGATCAACATTTCTGTTTAAGTATTTTGTGAGCAGTATGCAACATTTGAAACCACATATGTTCTTAAAATAGTATTTAGCTTGTAATAAAACTATAAACGAAACATTAAATATTTTTTTAATTTTAATTCTTGAAAAGAAACTCTATCACCTTTGAATTTTAAGTAAAGATAAGGTTTAATTAGGATGTAATTATTACAGTCATGCCCAAATATTGGTTGAAAATTCATCAATAACCTTGATTAAAATTATATACACCTCTAACAATAATTGTTTAGGAAAAAAGATAATGAATTACATATTTATATACATTTAATGTTACAGCGCGGTGCTGATTGGCACTTATATTAATTATCATTTAATTAATTAAAACCATACAACAAATTTAGGATTTATGGTTGAATCACTACATAAAGCAAACCGGCGAAGGCCGACATAATATTGAACCCAGCCGTAACTAGGACTTAAATTACACTTTTACTTTAAAAAAAAATGAAAAAAATGAGCCCCTAAAACTGTTTTACATCGTGAAAAATGAGAAACCTTTTGTTTTCGTTTTGTAAAGTGACTGTATTTCTCATCATAGTTTGTAATACGAAACTTTTTGAGACATCAAGTTTCATACATTTAGTGAAAAGTTAATAAGTATTAAGTAAAAATGTTAATGTGTTTGAATGTATATACATTTCAATATATATATTTGTTTCAAGTTTTGTATTGTTATTTTTATCTCATATCAAAAATTCGTTATATAATAAATATATAATATTTTCATTTTTATGAAGACACCTCTATTGTTTTGTTATTATGATAAAAAATTATTATCATAAATTTTATTTAGTGTTCTTTCGTGATTGTAAATTCATGAATTATTTATTTTTTTATATTATAAAAATGCTCTTTTTTAGTTACATTCTATTTCTATAACGTTAGTTGCATTTTTTCTGACAGTTTATAATTGTTCTTTCGGCAAAATGATTAGAGATATCAAGATTAAAGGTTTCTGAAAAGTTAGTTTCTACATTAACGTTAGGTTTTTATTGTTATTTTTATTTCTTATCAACAATTGTTGATATATTAAAAATATAAATGTGCATATTTATGAACATATCTTTTTTATTTTGTATTATGATCATAAGTTTCATATTATTTCTCACTCCTTCCTTACTGTAAATCACTGAATTTCTTGTTTTTCAAAATTACATTTTATTTCTGTAACGCAATGCACTTTCATTTGACCCATTTTAAGTCGATTAATTAAACATATTCATAAAATACTATAAAATTTGTGGGGAAATTCTATCCTTAATAGATTTAATATGTAAATATAAGCTGACTCGTCGCTGTGTCTACCGATAAAAATTAATCTAATTTTACTTTGTAGTATGTACATTAGAAGTAATATTAAGTTCACTTTATCTAATATAAATTTTAATATAGATCCGCGATTGCTGTAACAAATGCACTGATATAACCGCTGTTTAGGTGTTTTGTTTCATCGACAGAGTCAATAGACTAAAAAATTGTATGAAATTTGTAGATTATTTGACTCGCATTGCAAGGACGATTAGTCTAAGATGCCTTCGTGTCAATGAATTATCATTTGACAAAGAAATAACTAATCTAAAGTAAAAATTAAATGATATGACACCACCAAAACGTATTTAATTTTAAAAAAGAGAGGAAGACTGATGATGTGTTTATCATCAGTCTTCCTCTCTTTTTCATTGGAGTCAAATGTAGTTTTATTAAACACACTAGCTGTACCTAGGACTTCGTTCGCGTGTAATTAATCAAAATCCGTCTAGTAGATTTTGAGTTATACCCGCTGATATTGACATACAGACAGACTAATATTCCATAAAAGTTTTTCTGGCTTCTTCACGCTAAATCAATCACTGTTTTCAATGTACAGAATGCACTATGTTACAATTTTATTATATGTGTTGATTATTATCTTCCGTTATTATTTCGTTTCGGTTTAGAAACTTGAGCAATTTAAAAAATGTCTATTTTTTTAAATACAAAGTTGTGGTGATGCTTTTGGCCGTCTCTTTTATTTTATAATTTGAACGAATCATCACAAAATAACTTCTCATACCGTATTATATACTTTTATTAATTTTTTAACAAAATTATTTATTAATTTTTTAACAAAATCCTTGTTTTTCCAAGTCGGTCAACACGTTTTTTTTTACAAAGGTGCTATTATCTGCACATATATACAGAATGTGTTTAATAGATATTCTCGACACAAGATTATTCAACGTTAACGTAAAGGTTAAGCATCTCGTAGTGCACGCACACAGGGCGCATCAAATCATCGGACACCTTTTTCCGCTTTCACTATTGAACGATACTAATATTATATCGCAGAAAGAAAAATTAGTACACTGGTAATTTTGTGTTTTTACTAAGTTTTGTTTTGTGGGTAATTTAGCGTTTTTACTAAATTTTGTAAAAGATGAATGATAATGAAAAGTTTAAATGAAGACATGATCTACAATATGTTGAAAATAGGAAGTATTCTTTAACCGAAAAATAATGTATTTAAAGTTTATCGATTATTATGAACAAAAATGAACACTTCACCAACACAAGTCACGTTTCTACTCATAAAAATATCTCGTATCTACATTTCTCACTCAATGTAAAAATTCATCGATTATTATGAACAAAAATGAAACATTAACAAATTAAATACTTTACTAACATAAGTCACGTTTCTACTCATGAAAACATCTCGTCTTCTACATTTCTCACTCAATGTAAAGTAATTTGATTATTATGAACAAACATTTACTTGAATGCAGAATCAGTACAACTATTATAAATCAACTCACGTAAACTCACACACACACAAATGCGGCACGCTGGTAATACCGACGCGCCTCTTACAAAAGCATTTCTGTTTAATAATTCCTCTTGAAGGATGAGATCGTGTCGAAGATATGAAGACGTTGTAGCCTTTTATACATATGAATTGATCGCCGCCCATAAACTTTCACGGCGGGAGTTTACTCGGATAGATAAACGACGCTAATTTCCCTTTGTTACGTCACACATCGTAACGCACGCGGACACCTACGTCAAATATGGAATCATTGTAATTTCACCCACGCGGCTTAATTCAGACGGTACAAATAATTGCCTTTCTAATCAAAAAAACAGTCAAATATAATAATTTTTAATTGACAGCACAACCGCAAGCTCTTCTTGTTTGCGCCCGCCAGAACGTGCAAGATGTGCCTACATAAGAATTGTGATTGAATATTGATATTACAAGTTTTAAAATTTCTATAGACAATGATGCCGTGTAGATTTATGGTCGTGTAATTTTAGTTTGTGTTGCCACTAAGAAAATAGTTTTTGTAATTTTTTTTAACGATCTGCGTTAATTAACCAGTATTTTTTAAGCTAATTTTGGAACAGTTATTAACTTCTTTTAATTATTGCATATTTTACTTTATTAGATATAAAGTGTAACTTTTAAATCATCTTCCGTTCGGGTAACAGTAGGCAGTGGTCACACAGTGTTATGTCGAATTGCTTGTCCATATAGTCATACGAATTTGCGGCTAATTTATGATAATATATATATTCGATTAATCGACACAATTTTAAATATAAAAAAAAATTCAAAATATTTCAATTATCGATTTATTTCATATCTCTACATTTCTTTTCTTGTTAAGTTAATATGTGACATGGATAACAGCACGGTTAAAATTCTAAATGTAAGCTTCATAATAGTGGATGTTTTTAAGTTGCTAAAGCAAGTCAACTTCCATAGTTTTACAAAGTAAGACGATTACAATCATCATTTTTTTCTTATCTCATCTGATTGTCGAGACACACCATTGTAATGTTAACGGAAGGGTTAAACGTGTTGGGGTACACGCACACCGAGCGCACATCGTCAAAACGACGCGACGCCGCGAAAACCTTATTCTGCGTTGTATATAAAGCGACATGAGTATAATTTCGCATAAATAAATTGAACTGGTAAAAGCGTATTTCGCAAGTCTTTTTTTCATGTTGACTCTACCTATAATAATAAAACATTTAAAAATAATAACGAACGAAAAAAAATAATAATTGTTAGAGAAATATAAATTAATTCTCAGTAAAAAAATTCTGTATATTATTTTCATCTTATATCTTCCAAATAAATCCGAAAAAAAGATCTCGCTATACTAACCGACCAAACAGCCTGTATATATTCGTATGTAGAACGTAACTTGCGGGGATTGTCACCATACAATTTCTTGAAAATAATTGAAAATAGTTTTTCCAAAACAAGATATTTAAACGCAAAGATTCCAATGTTTAGTTCGTCACACTAAGCAAATGAGGAAAAGTGAAATTTAAGAATGCAGATGACACGATTAATAGATTGATTACATTTGAAGAAATATGATAAATATCCTTTAACAAAACAACTCTCCCTCTCAAGAGCCACCTACTGAATTATAAAAAAAAACTTAAGACTCGTCATGGCATTTTATCTTTGTCAAACGATTTAACTGAAATTGGAAGAGTGACAACTAAAGCATTGCCATTCACTATTATCATACTCATTTCCATAGCAAGAAAAGCAGTGACGCGACACGATCAATCATCATTTTCGATCCACTTATTCGTATTAAATATCGCCTTACTAAATTCAGACGACCTCTTTATAAGAATCGAGTGACCATTTCTACTGTGACAATAAATAATGGAGGCACATTCGTCGATTACATCGTGACCTCGAGCGAAAGCGAACTGAAAATCGGCAAGACCAAGATCGTCACCCAGTTTTCTGCTTCGAAATTTGTCCCAAAACCCAATGGTCGATTAAACTACATTAGTTTCAAAAATTTGAATTATAATTTACATAAAGAGAAAGTGCTCTACGTTGGCGGCCGTGCTCTACGTCGGCGGCCGTGCTCTACACGGGTACAATACAACTACTCTAACGTATTAAATCTTACTATTCTCATAGTACATTGACTATGACAAATGTCGGCAGCATTAACCGTAACAGTTCACATTCCTCACAGAGCAAGGGGGGGCCATTCGTCATAGCGCCTCCAAAGACGAATTAAGGTAATCACAACTGACCGATAAAGACGTCGACTTACTTTCCAAAATACTATATCATATTTTATTTTAAGGTCGACGCGGTAACTGATACAACGGACGGCTTTATTATTGGTAACGTACTCAAGTTACTAAGTATTGAGTTTCGTGCGTACGTATAAGGAGTTTTTCGGGGGGGTTTCGAGAATATTACCTTAGCTCCAAATCGAACGGATACGGTTACGTTAAATACAACTTGTTTGTAATAACCGTTTAATATGCATTTTATGGTTTAAAACAAAGAGCTTCGATAAGAGTTAAAATTCGATACGGCGTGCTTACTTCCCCAGAGGTGCCAGATTCACGTACCTACGTAGGTACAACATAAATATAAAAAAACACTTATGTAAGGATCACAATGATTTTTTTATTATAAACATGTTTACGAAAATTTAAATAAGAAGGTGCTAAGCCAATATAAATTTCATTCTTTTAAAGTGATTTATATGGGTTTATATCAGCCTCTTCTTTTTCAAGCTTCGAGCGTTTTATATCACTTAAACCTAAGTGCCATTATCTCACCGAGTAGATTAGCAAGAGACACTTTTGTGGGATAATTCCAAATAGAGAAAAGATGACATAAACATAAAAAATAACATCAATGTAACACCGGGCAGTGAAAAGGCGGAAAAATACTATAAACAGTACACACCAAAAATACTCATGTGAAAATAACGTGCCAAATTTTCATCAAATTTGTAGATAATAAAAATATATGAAATCTTAAACTTTAGCAGCTTCGTTTCCTGTATTAAACTTGTAATTCAAAATTTTGTTAAAAAGAAAGCGTATCCTGTTTTCAATTGATTACTGAGGTTTGAACTTGTTTTTTACATTTATTAGGAATTTCAAAATCTCAGTTTCCTAAATATCTAACCCTCAGTTAAAAACTTACCAAGTACAAAAAAGTTGCCATGTTCAAACGGCAACATTTAACTCAAAACATGTTTCACTTTGCCCTCGTGAAGTTTTTAGTCACAAGCTCGATATAGAAAAATGACTTGACAAAGAAAATTAATATAAATACCTTAAACAGTCCGACGAGAACTTAACACACTTTTTACCGCGAGTATTTTTAGTGGGATTTCAATGGTTTTATTAAAGTTGAATTAACATTTAATTTCTTTCGAAATTTGATTATTTTATTAAAATCTGCGTTTTCATTTTAGAACAATCTTTTTTGATGATATTTTTTAATATCTTTAAAATCTGCGTTTTTAAAATCTGCGTTTTCATTTTAGAACAATCTTTTTTTGATGATATTTTTTAATATCTTTAAAATCTGCGTTTTCATTTTAGAACAATCTTTTTTTGATGATATTTTTTAATATCTTTAAAATCTGCGTTTTTAAAATCTGTGTTTTCATTTTAGAACAATCTTTTTTTGATGATATTTTTTAATGTCTTCTTTTTTAACTTTTCTAATTTTTTTTTAATTAAATATGTTGCACGTCACGTCGATAAAGAATCCGATATTATTGTATTCTATAATCACATTAGCCCAAGGGCATTGACCAGTGACGAGGTTAACGTTCGTATTTCTAACTATTTTAGAATAATTCAAAATAATATTATGAATTGTACCCTCATAGAAATCCTATCTATCTATAGTCTAGGTACATTAGAAGTGATGATAGGCTTTGAATTTTATCAATGTTTGCCAAAATCAACGATATTTGAGGTACATATGTGGAAACCCAATAACCCAGATGCATGAAACTTGGTATGACCTGTTCCCCACTTTTTTTACATTAAAGTTATTTTTTGTGAAATATGTTATTCTTATTTTAAGCTTATTAAAAATTAAGTTAGATATACCGAGTTATGTAACATACTTTCTGTCTTGTCCAAATTCTTTATATTTAAACATTTTTTTAGTTCATATTGCTACAAAAGGGCATTTTTTAGTTTTTTTAAACTATAGTTTAACTTTCGTAATCTTAAAACGAAATCTTTATATTTTTGTTTTAAAGCTAAACATTTTTTTAGTTTTTTATTATAATTTTTTTTATTATTGTATTGTCATTGGTTCTTGTAACGTGTGCAAAATTTTAAATAATTCTGACGTCTGAAAGTGGGTGAAAATTTAATGGAAGGATTCCGTTACATTCATACCTATATACATACATAAAAATGAAGTTAATAAAAGTTTGCTAAAATTATGCAAGGCATGAGCTGACGATTTTTCGGAAACTTGGCCTCCACACTGTGGTACCCTTATATGAATATTCTAAGCCCACGCGAGAATAAAGTCCGCGCTTACGTAATTACAATGTCACTAGCTTAATAAAAGATTATTATTTTCAACAATAATTAAAAAGTTTATTATATTCTGAACTCTTATAAGCTGTATACATAAACAGATAAACATAACATAGCATATATTAGTCTAATAGTATATATTGATCTGGTAAAAAAAGACAGAAAAACTCAAGAAATTTTAGAACAACTTCGATAACTTTTAATCGCATTTTTGTTCCGAATAATATCTTAAAAATAAATACATTACTAAAACCAGGACGAAAAAGAAAAATTGTAGCATGGAAAAGCATTTTTTTAAAAGCATTAAAAAATAGTGTATTGAAATTTCACATAATAGGCTCTTATTTCGTAATCGATTAAAGTGCCCTCAGCCTTGAATGGCGTAACGCGTGAGCCACTCTCTATACATATACTATACATGATAGTAACAGTCAGCAGTGTGAACCTCAAAACAAGACACGTGACTGCAGCCCGCAATTATTGTTTCTTACCGCAAAACGCCCGGAGGTATCCGTGACGGAATGTATGCCGACGGGCCGTCGCTTTGCACTAGACACATTCATCGTGTCTTCTACAAAATTAAAAAGCCTCTTTTAATTTTAACTTCTTATTCTGACGTTACTAAATGTCTTTAATTTTGTTGTATAAATTGTTCATTTGTGTTTTACTTGAAAATATTAATATAGTCAGCATTTTTTTATTAAAGACTGATATTTATATTTATATACAGTGTTACCTATTTTATACATTCCGAGACAATCGCACAATTTTTTTTATTATTTAATTTACTTACTTTTCTTATTTTATTACATCATAAACCAGATATCTATGGCGGTGGCTAAATTCCAAAATTCTGTACTAATTTAAATTCGTATTAAAAAATGGAAATCGAAATCAGTCAATGGTTTAAATAGTGCATAGGATATTTGCAAATAGTATATCTTTAATATATAAGACAATTCAACCCTCATTCATCATCCCTTTAATTGTGAATTTGTAAAGTAATCTGCTCTAAAGTATATTTTCTTTTATTTGTACATCTGGTACATCCGAATGTTATTTAAAATAGAAAGCATAAACTCAATGGACATAATTCTGAAGAACTTACCGTTCATCAGCTACTCGTCCTCTATAAAAGTTCTACCCCTCGCAACCTTAGGGTTTACGAAAAGTAAAATTTATCCAGACGATGCTTGAACTTACCCAGACAATCTACCTTACCTTTCCTTAACACTTTTAATGTGAGACACTTACATTTACATGTCTCTTCAAACTATGGCGATAGCAAAGTGAATTTATTTACTCTATTCTTTAATCACAATTAAATGAACTTTCTTTAATTTCTTTACCACGACCTAGGTTTCGTTGTATTACATCTTTAGGTGGGCTATTAGCAAAGATCTTTGCTGAAATTAACGCTAAATATATTCAATATTTATTCTTTAAACAAAATGATGAAAATATTGTGTAGCATCGTACGTGCTTACGTACATGTATTTTCAAAGACTTCTATAATCTAAATGCAGATTTCGATTGGTTACAGACTGTTTTATGTCATGGTTCTTACCGGAACGAGTAAAATGTTAAGTACCCGAGCCCTAAAATCTATTTCACTCAAGAGTTATGTGCCAAAGAAAATTTAAACCTGTGTAAATACAACAACGAAAGAAAAACTAATTACATAGGTTTAAATTCCACTTTTTAACTTGTTTTGTTTAGAAGTTAGACGCCTCTGATAAATGGACCGATAGACGGACGAACAGAATTACAGACGACCTTACCACAACAAATGGTTCAGTTCGAACCCTTCGGGTACGGAATCCTGAAAATTGTAAAAATATTTTTTTAACAGACTAATAAGGATCCAAATAGAAGTACTCATGCATTACAACTTGATAAATTAATGTACCATTACTCTGTTTTAAAAAAGTCTGGGGTATTTTTTTGTTTGAAATTGTCATCGATTTATTAAATTTTAGAGTCTTGCTTTATATTAATATATAATCAAAAATGTATAATATATTTAAGCTAAATTTCATGAAAATATGACAGTATGTCATAACATATTCTAAATAAATATTTCTTCATTTGTCCCGTATGCGATCCTCTTTCATTCATCCGATTGCGGTGATACTTTGGTGAGTTATTTTACGCACGCTTGCGAAGGTGTCAGAATTAGTACAACCATTTTACAACATAAGCCGCGCGAGTTCATCTATAGTATATTGGCAGTTCGCGTGTTGAGTCGGTGTATGAGTGCGCACTCTTGACAGAATTCAGTTAATGACAGACAGATTAGATAGTAGACAACGCGATTGCGATGAAACTTTGATGAGTTATTTTACGCGCGCCCGCGAAGGTTTCAGAATTAAAACATCCATTTTACAACAGATGGCGCGCTAGTTCGTCTGTAGTATATTGGCAATTCGCGTGTTGAGTCGGTGTACGAGTGCGCACGCTTGACAGAATCAATTGAATGAAATACAAACAGCAACATTTTAGGTCGTGTGTGACAGATTAGATAGTAGACAACGCGATGTCACAGCCATTTTCTTTGCTTTTTGGAAGTTAAATTATAATAGGCATTACAGAACTAATTTACAAATGTACACGTATCTGGACAATAAAAAAAAATTTACTTGTTCCAGTACACGCCATTTACATTCTAATATTATTTTACGGATAACAATTTAACGGATAATAATACCTAATGCAAACTAGTCTTCGTTGAATATAAAAAAATAATTGAATATAAAAATATTGTAAGATCACCGTCAGTCAGTTAAGCTGACAAGAGTTTTCCAATTTAGGGATAGAATTTTCTCTTCTTACTTCTTATTTCGATAAGAAATTGTATTACAAAAGTTGCGGAAAATTCATCATGACGAACGTGCACACACGATGAACGTGCACACGATGAACGTGGAAATTTCATTTCTTTCCGAAAAACGACATTGTCTCTTTTAATTATATATCGCCTTTAATCTTTTTGGACCTTGTGACTTATTCTCTTTTCTTCAGTTTTGTGGTATAGAATAAAGGCAATCAATATAGATCTCATTTTTCGAAATAATCATTTATATGAAGCCAACCAAAAGCAATTACAAATAATCACAGAAAAATCGGAAATATATATATATATATATATATATATATATATATATATATATATATATATATGTATATAATATATATAATTTCGTACCGATTGTTAACAATTTTCTATTTCCTATATGCTTTGACATTTCCACATAATCCCAGTCTTGAAAAGTCTACATCACAATCGCCAAATATTGTTTCAAAAATAATTATTGCCAATGGTGCTATATCAAACATTTCAACAGACATTGCTGCAAAACCGCATTGCACAAGTTTTCAGCGTGCGTTGTTTAGAGGCCTTTAAAACCCAATTTTAACAAAAGTCAAGTGGAAAGCGCAATACAGTAAAAACAAATAATTATCAATGTTATAATATATCAAAATAATTTTTGAGTCACTGCCTGTCGGGTCATTTGAATTTTGTTCTCAATTAATTAAAAGAAATTTTTAATTACAATGCCAGAAACGTAACACATTAATTCAAGACACCGTATCTTTTACATTCATTACAATTTCATCGAACAAAACAAAAAAAAATACTTGTAGCTTAAATTCGTATAAAATATGCCAATTCAACTGCATTTTTTAATGATCCATGACTCCTGTAACTATTAAATATATAATATAGATTACTTTAATATACCTCTCACTTCCTGGAGCCGGAAATTCTTAATATGAAATCGGAAGTGCAAAAATCACTTAACACTATATTCACACGAAATCATTGGTACAGCCAGTTGCATGAACATCATGATATTCACTTCGAAAAAATATTGGGAAAAGCTAATTACAACATAAATAACAACTTCTGTACATTAATAATAACATAGTATAAAACTCCAACTTCCTATAAACTTGACAAGTAACGAGAAATATAAATGCACTAAACACTAACTGTACATCTTCAGTGAATATTACTTTACATTACAACCATATAATAAGCTCTGAACTAAGTTGATAAAAATTTAAATAATCCGCAAAATGATCCCATCGCCAGTAACTATCTCTATTTAGATATAATCGCACGTTTCACAGCCATGATTTCAGAATAATCAGAACGGTACACTAATTTGTCTGTGGCGAATCTCGTACACTGCGCAGATTGTCGAAAATTGTTTTGTTATGATATACGTCTTCATGTAATAACTGTGTGAGATGACTTGTCGTATCTATCGCACTTTACGTTATACAAAATATAGTTCATTCGTGTAATATAGTAGAAGCACTCTCGGCGAAGCCAGA
Organism: Druceiella hillmani; assembly: GCA_039881145.1. NCBI lineage: Eukaryota > Metazoa > Arthropoda > Insecta > Lepidoptera > Hepialidae > Druceiella > Druceiella hillmani. The sequence goes on from JAYKKI010000104.1 coordinate 5,984,781, forward strand.
AATTATAGCTATCGCATAAATAGTCTGCAAAGGCCGTTTATAAACTTTGCCGCATCATCCATTTGCAAAATTAAGCAACGTACACAAAGGTAAACGGCCAGTCTCAGACGGTACACTGCACGCGCCGCCCCCCACACACGCCCGCGCGCCACTACCGGTTGTAATAATTTTGCAAGTGTGTCATCTGTGTGTGTGTCTGTCCGCGAGCAAGATCGGCTTCGGTCTTGCTAGATGGCAGTGAATGACCTGGCGATCTCAAGGTCGCCGTTGCGTTAACGTCAGTGACGCAATTTCCTCCTCGCCCCACCATCGTTCACGTCCAATTGGACCGGCCCGACGAATCGATTCCTTTGTATCGATTTCCTGTAATGAGTTCAATCTATTCGTGTTTGGGCTAGGAGCGGGCTGTACGCCGCAGAATCTATTTATTCAAGTTTATCTGCAAGAATGCTTCGGATTAATTGTTCGAGAATAAAAAAGGCGACATAACGGATTTTGTCGTGGACTGGTTCGTGAGTGGTAATCCTACGGTCAATTGTTGGCATTTGCCAGCGGCATCGTATCCGGTAACGTTGATTCGTGCTGCTATGTAAGAAAAAATATAAATCGAGAAGTAATGTGTTACAATATTAACAAAGTGTGATCTATAACCTATACTGATTATCTAAATATTAGCGTAAAACTAAAGTATATAATCATGTAGACAAATTACTAAAACAACGTAGAAAATGACTAATTCTAAAAGAGGATGAAATTGCCGCAAAATTTAATTCATGCAGTGTCGGTGCCAACAATTTTGCAAGTATGAATTTGAGGGAAATACAGTTTTCTTCAATTTAAGAACCGTAGTATAGATCTGGGGTATGTTTTATATCTTATTCCATTACTTTATTATGAAACCAACACAATTAAATAGGGAACGAAGAATACAAGAACCCTTTTGCTGAGGATTTGGTCACAGGCGCGATTGCACTTTTGGAAGAGTACACTCTGTTCGAATAATTGCTAGTACTTTTAAATTTATAAAAAAAAGTAAAAATTATATTTCATTATTTGTTATTCTTAGGTACATTAAACAAATGAAATTTTGCTATATCGCAACCTCCGTAAAAACAATTTCATCTCCATGAGGCGCTCTACTTTTACATCTATGTCCCGGAAGTAGACAATGTATTTTTTCAGTTTCAGGTTTCATTAATTTTGCCGTAAAGAAAATATTGCCAATAAGACTATGGCTTGCTACTCTAGCAGATGATAAAATGAGCGACTAATGAGATAAATGTCTTTATTTTATTAACGTTTAAATTACTGCGAACTCGGTCTTTATCTTATTTACCGGTATCCTGTACACATGCTTATCTGTATCCGTTTAATAAACCTTTCAAATGAAACTGTTTAATAAATTCTTTCTAATAAAGACATGTCGTTTAATTTAATAGATCTGATGAGGAAACTAGGCTACCTGTAATCACATCTCAAGCTATTCACGTGCTCCATAAACCCTGACACACTGCAGCATTTATCCGGTTCGGTAATTAACTTTTTCATCCTTGACTGCGACGCGACGCATTCACAGAGCAGCATATGAGCTATCAAACGAGAGGCCCAGATTCTCGCGATAGCAATTATTCCAGTATACGAGAGTAGCATCAGTAAAACGGATGATTTACTACGGACCAAATTAAGTGAAGTATATTTATGGACTTGTCGCTCTGACGAAAAACAACCATCTCATGGTACATAAAGAGTTATTTAATACTTACACTTTGAATGAAAATCCCATTATGAGTTCAAAACGAACACATTTACAATTTGTTATGAGCCATTAGAAGTTAATTCGTCAAAGGCGTATATAATGACAATAAATTGTTTACTGTATGACCCGTTATATCATTATATTTATGCCTGCTCTGTTCATACAAAATGGTGCAAAGGTGGGTGCGGCAGTTAACGTTTGCAATTTTTAACACTTATTTAGTAATTAATTTATGATATAACAGTCCTTATCTCTATATTAAGTATTTGTGTCATCTTTAAAATTCACTCTCTACTTACCTTCATTCTAATCGACGAGACAATTCAGGTTAGGCCCTGGTCTTCGCAAAGAGTTTATTCCAAATTTAAACATTCCTAGCCATTATCACATAGTAGATATATCTTTGTCAAGGCAGTCAATGAATTTGAACTATGATTTTTTTTCTATGCGTGCCATTTTATACTTTGAATTTCAATAAATTTTACAATATCCAATTCCTTATATATACGTTAATGTTGTGACTTGGCTCGTCTTTGCCATATATCGTATAACCCTATACCACATCAGCATCCTTAGTGACATATTTCATCATCAGTATTTGTTTTTTATATCGCTGTGTTAAACCCAGGTGTCTGATGAATATGTAAAGCTGTCTATTTATAAGGAGTAAATGAATTTTTTTTTAACTATACGTAAAAATTAATAACAAAAGTTTGTTTACACCTTTCTCAAGACGGACGGCGTGTGTCGGCGTGTACAATAATTTTTAATAATCGCATCTAAAATACTTAATTTCTTCTGTACGAGCTTATTTTAAATCTGTAAAAGAAAATGAGAATACAATCTAATTTATGGTTAGTTTCCTGCGTGAGTAAAATAAAAATAGTCTAGAAAGCTTCAGAGGCGCCAGACTTCAGCTTCCCATAAATAATATCTGAACTCTCGTTATCGCCGTAAAATCTAATGTTTATGTCATTACTGTTAATTAATAATTACCGAACAATAAAATCATAATTGGTAAAGGATGAAACATCTTAACCTATGTGTGACCGTGCCCTTACCATGCTCTCGCAGAACTAGACTTTGTATGCTACTATAAAGCAGTATTGGAGTCTATTTTACTGGATATGTTCTATTCTAGGATCTGCAGTTAGTAAGAAATTAATATATTTAACTTTTATTGTTTAGACTTTCTTTAAACAATCGAAATTGTGTATACGATAAACCAAACTATTCATATGTTTAATTATTACTTCGAAAAAAACTTTATTATTTATGTGACGAAATCAACCAATGATTTTATATCGGAACCTCAAATTAGAAAAAATGTCAGTTACGACATATACGCTTAGCACGTAAGTATTGGCCACCCACTAACTTAACTTCTCTCAAGATATTAGCATGTAAAACGGGGTTACTATCAAATAAGCTATTAGATATATTTAATAATAACCCTGTTCTACACAAATATTTATATCTACTAGAGATAGTAGAGTATATAACATTCTAACTCTAACAGACTCATCAAAAAAATATTATCTGCGGAAATGAAACTGGAAATTTGGCCCGATCGCCGATCTTTGTGCACAAATAAAGAAATATTTTTTGTCTTATCAATTTATAAATAATTTCATAAAATAAGTTGAAAATATAATATTACGAGTTTGATTTTGGAATAGGATTTGATAACAAATTGGACCTTTAATAGTTTGGTGGCTCAATCAATAAACAGAAAAAAATTTGGCTCCTATTGCACATTTACGCTTTTGATCGAATGTAAATTTAAGACCATAGGGATACGTCACAAAAAATCGGCGAAGTTATAAAAATTAAATTACCAAAAACAAGGATAATGTTGGGAAAGTTAATGACAAGCGAATTTGTAAGTGAACCTCTGTGACAGCGAAGGCAACGCATCAAGTGTGAGTCATTAATGGGTTTCCTATTACATACAATCCTAAGCAAAAGAGCCATCATATTCAGCTGTTGCAAGTTGTCCACTACAAGAGATAAAACTATGTACAAAGTTTTCCTTTCTAACTTGTTGCAATATTTGTAATGCAGATTATTATTTTATTATTTGGATAAATACTTGCTGTCAATTTCGACAGATGATCTAGATTCTTGTGAATAAGGACATATTATGGTGTATTAGTATTTATATATTTCTAGAAATACCCATACACCACATATAGTTTAACGTTTTAGGCATTTATACATACAAAAAGACAAATAGTTTTAAAATATTGAACAAGGGGCCAGTGGAGCAGAAAAAATAGGTCATCTCGCAATAACGTTTTGTTGAAACTGAGCGCACGAAAGACAAGTGAATACTGCAGGATTTTCGTGTATAGTTTAGGCGGATAAAATAAATTACGATTTCGTAAAATTATGTCAGCCAAGAGCATAAAACCTTAATAAACTCACAACCAATTGCATGAACATAAAATTGCACGATCAAAAATATTCCTTTCGGAGTTGAAGGGTATTTGAGATATTTTAAAAAAGTATTTAAATTATTAGATAAACTTAAAATTGTGATATCATTAAGCTGAAAAAAATGGCTTTAATTGCATTCATGCAAAAATAAATATTGTTATTTATTACGCTAAACCCCAAAGACAAAGATATACAATGATCAGATATTTTTAATACACGTTACAAATATCCTATTACACCCGATCATGCCCATTCTATACAAAAATATATAAAACAAGAACTCCTTCTGATCGAAAGTAGTAATGATTAATATTACACAATGCTTCAAGCATGACATTATAATTACACCACGGTAAGAAGTTACACGGCTTAACACTTCGACACCTGTAATTTTAACGATTTATTACTGAGTGCTGTAATAATGTAAGCGACAGCAAAGTAAAAGAGTTAGAGTGGTATTTTTCATTTGGTTTCAAAATAAGCGTAGCCAACTGTCTAGCAGCGAAGTCGAATCAAGGTGATTATAACAATATACAACATGTTCCCACGAACTGTTTTACTGTATAAAATCAACGTCAACTTATGACAAATATATTTTTATTTCGCCCAGTCTAATAAGGTAATTACTCTTTGGTGTGAGTGGAAACTTAAAGAACAAATGTTAATTAATCATATGTAATTTTCTTATACAGCTCAATAGTAAAAGATGTTTTTTTTAATAAATATCTTATTAGAAGATTCACAAAAAATAGTTTCATTCGATGATAAGTCGAAATTGGTTACAACGACATTGAAGAGGTTAGTCATATTGAATCGTCAAAACCGATTGCCATAAAAAGCGACATTCTTTGATTTCTTTAAAATTATTTTTGTATTATGTATATATCTATCCATTTCAAAACAATATGAAAAAATGCGTAACCAACAAAAAAATATTGAAAATATTTTTATTAAAAAACAATAATAAAATTCAATATCCGTGTGTTTAGTTACTCTTGGTCACTTCATTTTATATATATATACTTTATTCCAGCATTGATATACATATATATATATATATATATAATCAATGCTGGAATAAAGTTTTTCAGGTAAGGCAATTGATGAGATCCAGCCAGGGTCTCTCGTTACAATCGGTGAATGATCGTGAAAGTCGTAAAATAATCGTGATGTTACAAAAATAGAACATAATTTTAAAAAAGCTCAGATAAAAAATTTAAAAAGTAAAAAATTTCTCAGATTATAAAATACGCCAAACAAAACAACGACTGACAATTAGGAAAGAGCAGAAAAGGAAATACAATTTGTGACTATAATATAAAAAAGCAACATTCATAAACGCACATATATTATATGTTATTGTTAATATAACAAGAAATGTGTAAGTTGTGTAAGTTAATATAACAAGAAATGTGTAAGTTACAATAACAATCTAGTAGAAGTTGTGTAAGTTAATATAACAAGAAATGTGTAAGTTACAATAACAATCTAGTAGAAGTTGTGTAAGTTAATATAACAAGAAATGTGTAAGTTACAATAACAATCTAGTAGAAGTTGTGTAAGTTAATTTAACAAGAAATGTGTAAGTTACAATAACAATCTAGTAAATAATGTAATAACTATAGAAGCGATTACGAATGATAACCAATAGCGATAGCATTGTTTAATGTATAAGTCATTGCCTAAACTAATTCAAAATATAATATTAACCGCTATTGGCATTAGTTCTGTGGTGTCTAAATTAGTATTTTTTTAACTTTTTAAGAGTGTTCGTGACTTTATACGACGACCTTGTTGGGTCTGCAAGTTTCATGAATTAGTCTATTGCACCTGTGTGTGGAGGATAAAACGGGACATGATCTGTACTTCGCTGCAATTTGCTGGTTCAATGAGCACCGTGGAAAAGGCATTTACAAACTATTATAAAAAAATAACCTGAATTCATAAGAAATACTATTCTTATTTATCTGATTGGCGGTTTAAATAAAACTTAAGGATTATTTTTCATTTTCTCTACCTAAAAATTTCATTACAAGAATATAAGAACAGTACATGTTATAAGAATAATTGGGCACAATACTATATGGACTTTGTGAATCTCCTTTTTTAGACACTTGGGCCCAACACTACATGGACTTTGTGAATCCCCTTTTTGTGAACACCCGGGCCCAACACTACATGGATTTTGTGAATCCTCTTTTTGTAAACACCCGGGCCCAACAGTACATGGACTTCGCGAATCTCCTTTTTGTGAACACCCGGGCCCAACACTACATGGAATTCGCGAATCTCCTTTTTGTGAACACCTGGGCTCAACACTACATGGACTTTGTGAATCTCATTTTTGTGAACACCTGGACCCAACACTACATGGACTTTGTGAATCTCATCTTATCGATGTAAGTTAAGTACATTAGAGTTTTCATTTTAAGTAATAAAAAACGTGTGATATAATTTTACATTTTTTTCTCAACCGATGAAATAATAAGATGATTACGCAGAAAATACAAAAACTTATTATTGTTTGTTGTTTAAATGTCAAAATAAAAAAGGTGGAATTATAGTTCAATATATCTGATTCCCGATCGTAGGTGGAATTATAGTTCAATAAATCTGGTTAATAAAATATATCTCGACAACGTGCATAAAGTGATTTATGTAATAAAACTTCCCAAAGTGATTTACGTAATATAAACAACTTCTTTTACTTTAATTTATATTTTTTTAGTTAATTAATTTAACGCTTAATATTTTATAAATTTTATAAACTAGTTACTTCAGAACGAAATGTCATAGCGAGTTTTTTATCCAACATTTAATCTAGTCAAAGAAATGAAAGACTAAAATGTTATTAAAAATGTTCTAATAATAAGGTCGACAAACAAACTTTTCCTCAAGTTCGTTTCGAACTACTTTTATAATAACACCAGAGTATCTTTCTAATCAATGAATTTGTTAAATTTACATAATTAATCAACTAAACGACCGTACATACCGGTCCAATGGCTTCACTGACATCATAAAAACAAGCCACATTTGACAGTGTATTCATTTAATAACGTAAGATTCTTTGAGCTGCAGACTACAAGAAAAAATAACTTCGATCCAATGGTCGCTTATCTTCCTCGCAGGTTTTATAACTGTGCATGTTATCCACCGTACCATCTGACTGAACATCCTTCCATCGCACGGTAACAGAATACTATTATTCGATAAAAGGAATTCCATCTACATACTGTGTCAAGATCTTCGTCGGATGCACTGTTATTGTGTTGTAGTGATACAAGTTACTTATTATTAGTATTATTAGTTCAATATATAATAACTCCGTTTACCTTCGAATGTATCAGGAATCGCATATTCATATTTTGCACAGCATCGAAACATTATTTCACAAAATAAACAAGACACCTCTGATTATGTTATAAACTGACGCATACTGATCTTTAAGGATTTTATTACAAAACAATCGTATACACAGTAGCAAGACCTAGAACATGTCACTTCAAGGCTACGAAGATTTATCTTGATAATTGAAAAAATACATTAATTGTAGAATTATCTGAATAAGAATGGACTTAAAGTAACAAAACATCTGAATCCACTGGCATCCTCCAGGAATTTAAAACAGTTTGACTTTTGTCCTTTGCTGTAATGGACACGACGCAACCAACAACAACAGTTAAAATAACGACGTTTAAAACACCATTTTATGCTTCTAGCACAGTAGAAAAATTATCATATATGCGTATCTGTGTTTTATGACATTTTCAACTCGATATCTATAACAATCTATAAAATCGTTAAAGCTACCTTCCGAGAGTAAGTCACGGCAATCACATCTCTAGTTATATGAGTTATAGAATTACGGGGACCAAAGTAAAATAATAAACTTAACACCAGAAAATTTACTTATTAATTAATGCTATATAACTGTATAGTATGAAATCATGTAAAGAGATCTAATCGCTTGTACTTAAATTAGACTGATTAGATTATTTTCATCGACACGGTATATAAGAGTTCTACAGAGTAGGTAGATCGTTGCAGTTTTTAAATAAAATAAGAAATAATAGTGTGGCATGAACAAAATCACACGTGAAAATAACAATACGACTTTAAAATGTAACTGCAACGGTGGGCATTCATTAGGTGTTACGTCAATTGTCATGTTTACACCCCGCCACATTTCTTATGTCATTTAAATTTAACTCGTCCACAACTTTGTAAATTCTTTTTTTTTCATAACACAGATTCTTTTATATTGCCATTTACAATTTGGTATATAACATTAACCTTAAAAATTAACTACTCTCCTATGCGTGTCCTCCGTAAAAGCGAGATAATTAAAAAAGCACAAAAATGCCCTGTTTTGATTCGTCCCTAAAGACCGGATCGATCCCTAACTACCGCCATGCCCGCTGAGAAAGTGATATTTGACAATTGACCGACTACTCTTAGTATAACATCCGTAACGTAGCAATCACTGTATCCGTATTGAAAATAAACAGAAAATCCGCCGCAACCAAGTACAAGTAATTATTGATTCACGTTGTGTAACCAGCGAGCGGGCAAGCCGCGAGTTCAGCATGCGCCCACTGACACCAGACCCGGCGGCGCTGTGTGCCCACAGACCCGTGGGTACACAGCGCCGCCATTGACCCGACCTCTTTACACAAACAGCGCTAGGCAAAAAAGGCAAACGCAAGACCTGAGTAAATTGACCTCAGCCGTTTACCGTTCACCATTTCGAATAATAACTGAACTCGAGGTGGTATTGAACGATATTTGACTTCTTAAACAGAGCGGCTGGCCCGATGGAGCTTTACTTGGATAAAATATTGCATTAGCGTACGTTATGTCAAACAATCGAAGCGAACGTTTAATGAATTTGGATCATTTAAAATTTTTGTGCGGTTTTTTCCTGGCTGATGCAACAAACTATAGCGTTATTAATTGTTACCTAAAGCCTAAAATTTTTGCAGACTCATTTTTTAAGTGCTTATATCATAAACATTAAAATGTTATCAGGAATGTCTCCAATAACACCAAAGTGAGACAAGTCCGTAGTCTAGTTTTCTCAATATTTTTATACTGCTCGAAATCTTGAGCGATTCGGTCAGTGAAACGAAAGAAGATTGATTCCTTTGAGATGTGGCGCTGGAAAAGGATCATCCCTATACTACAGACCTCCAAAAGAAACAAGTCAATCTTCGACCAGCTAAATATCAGAAATAGGCTTTCGACGATCTGTTACCAAAGGATTCTCAGCTACTTTGGTCACATTGCCACATTCGTTATGGTGGGAAGGAAAGAGGTTTCGCTGTCATCAACCAGACGTTGGTGTGGCCACGAGACAGCTATTACTGGTTTTCTTATAACAATCGCTCTAAGGAAAGCTGAAATCACCATAAAGTGGAGGAAGCTTGTACATAAAGCCACGAATGCCTTTCCAGTAACGTCTTTCAGAAATGAACAAGACAACGAAGAAAAATAATATCAAATATAAAAAGACAACCAAGAAGAAGAAAAAAATATCAAAACACACGAGGTACTCATATTGATAAACACACTGATATTACTCTGATGAAATAAAAGGGAAATCTGGATGCAATTCTAATCTGACTTATATATCTGAATATGTGCATAAACACATATTTCTTTAAGTGATGAGCTTCAACAATTTAACGTAGGATTTTTAGACAAACTATTCCAATCATGCTTTAGTGTAACTGATAATTCAAAACAAAATGTATTACATTAATTGCGTAGAAATTAAAAGTCAAACACGATATAAATCTTTGGAGCTCTAAATCAGTTATAATTTTGACTAGTAGATTTGGCTTATCTACTAGAGAGATATACAGTTCCAAAAGTTCACTATAAACAGCATCACTGTACTGAGAATTAAAAATATCTCGTTTAAATAAATCTAATTTCATTACGTAACATCTTTTTATCGAAACCTTTAAAGTCGCATTTAGACATTTCTGGGTTTATTACTCAGTACAAAACAGATCCGATATCTATTTATTTGGGACATTTCCTCGTTTAATGACAGAATATTACTTAAATAATTCAGGTCTGAAAAGCTTTTAGGATCAAAGGTTCAGTGCGTTCTCCAGCTACCGGTTAACACTGTAGCTAGTTCTAATGCATTGAGCACGGGTCAGCTCGCGCCACCGCGTTCGCTCGTTCTGTTCGGATTTCGCTTCGGTCACAAACTACACTACAACGGGTCGACCCAGTCACGTTCACGCTTGGCTCTGCCGATTAACTTGCCGTCGCCGAATCGGCCGCTCGTTGTCAACGGAACGATAGCGATCAGTTAATAGTGTCGACTGTGTCGCAAAATGCGTTTTGCGAATGCTCACTGAGAGTGCTGACTATGTCAATGTCACCCTGTCTCCGTACACGTATTTTTAGTAGCTATAGTTAATAACAGTTTACAATAATTGCCTATTTACTACTAATATTTTAATGATACTATACTAGTATTACTTTTGTAAAAAAATTAATGTAATACATTGATTGACATTGTTTAATAAATAATACCTATCTCTAATATCCATGAGAAATATCCTAAAGATTTTAAGAAATATCCTAAAGACTTTTACGATATCATCATAAATCAAGATACAATCAAAAGTCATAGAAGCTTCATTATGAAGAATGGAAAATATGATTCCAATAAAAATAAATAGTAGAACGCTTACTGTGCATTGTCCATTTATTTTATCTTTAACGTAACACTTGTATGTACAGCGGTACAAGAACACTCCCTCCCAGTCAAGAACAGCTAAGGTGTGCGCAACTATTTACAAGATTGATTGTAAAATATTATATTATTGAAATTTTTAAAATACTTTTTAAATAAACTAAACAAAAATAAAAATTAATATAACCAGCTATAAACTGAATATAGAAAAATGACTGTGGAAAAAAAAAGAATGATGAATGATTATGGTGGAAAGTGATGAAGGGTGATATTGGGCATGAAGAAAATCAGGATGTGAAAGAAAGGAAAATAGCATGGGTGAAGTATTAGGTGAGAATTTTTCAGCTCACTTTTGGACGCTGAAATTCTAATGCTGGGATTAAATAAATTCTATAATTTAACCTAAATAGCGAAGAAATGTTCATACAGGAACGAGCAATTATTATAATAACAGCACGATAAAATAATCCAAAATATGTGCCGTAAATTTAAAAAGAGAAGCGATACAAACAATATTTAAATTTAAAAATATTATAATGTAATAATTAGTAAATTAAATTATAGTAATACGGCAATTAAGCCATGAATAAAACTTTAGAAAAAAGTTAATTATTCACTTTTTTCCTCTATTTCATTAAAAGACACTTATATTAAACCTTGTTGATACCCTGGCCACTTACGATATATTTAGTAAAAAAAATCCTGGTAGCATTTTATCCCACAAATTACTTTTGTAACTAATCATTTTATTATAATTATTTTTAATTTCAATTTTTCACTTCCGTTTTTTTCTCACATAAAATTTAACAAGTACACATAAAAAAAGAGACAATGATATAATAAAGTCATATTAAATTCAGCATTTGACAATCGCGTAAACATTTATTAGTAGCATTCTTAAATAGATTTTTTTTACTATAGTAATAGACAGCTTCTATATACATATGTATCTGCTAAATGCGTTCTTTATGACCAGTCTTTGATTTAAAAAAAAACATAGGCAGTCGTGGGAACTGTCGGCAGAAATAAAAATATAAAACTATGAAGTACAGCGGTTTTTTAAAATTTCAAATTAATTGTAATATCGAAAATAAAAAGTACAAAATTTGTAAATTAAAATAATTAACAATAGTCTGGTACTCCGTGCAACATTTAAACACATTTTTCGATGGTTTATTCATTTTTCTACATAAAAATATTAACATATTTTGTACTCATTGTTGTACCGCACAGTGATCCCACAATTAAACAATTAAACTAATAATCAAACTAAAACACAACTTCAACATTGCACAGTATACAAATTGAATTTTTCGTGTAGTCAATTTAACTTTATATGTATGTATATATATATATATATATATATATATATATATATATATATATATATATATATATATATACAGCACTAGTGTTGCACATTACGTCACCTTACATCTACAGATATATTGCTATTATAGCATGTCGGTGACGCGAACTCATAAGATTAAGCGAGAACCCGTCCAATACGCACATCATACTGTCCGGTATATACAATGAATTGGTGTATATATGTGTATACGTATACCCATGCCACTGTGCGTGCGCCAGTCTGGTGTCAGACAGTCAGTCTGGTTACCCATATAAAGAGGTAAAACCCCAACAATTTAAAAATAATAAATATTTCATGTCCTGTATTTTTTTTTATTTAAATAAGTAAGGGAATAAGATGCTTTTTGATCCTTTGTAATAGTACTAAAGTGACTATAATATTCATTTCAGTCTGTTACAGTATGTTAATTAGACTACAAAGGAACTGTACTATTCACATTTTAGGTTTATATATCGAAACAAAATTTAAATGTCCACATAATACTTCTACTGCTTCAAACCTCATTAGAATATTATTATTTAACGATCATATCAAAATTTAATATCAAATTAGTCTTTTCATTTGAACAACGCTTATAAACAGAATACATGGACAATGCATAAATCGAAAAGTAAAATGTTCTCGATGCATGGGGACAGCCCAGCTATTTCTGAAATAATCAGAAAACACTTTATTAACAAATTTAATTTCTTCTTTCCCTTGTATTATTCAAAATAATGAGCCGAAACACTTTTGGCAATATGGCGTCTTGTAATACATACACACACCCACGCATATATATATATATATATATATATATATATATATATATATATATATATGATGAATATATGTTGCTATAACCGGTAAACATGTATATAATGTTTAAGAGCATATCAATCATAATATAAATTGGTCGTTAATAAAACTTGTTTTTAAAAATATTTTAACTGTACTAAATTATGTTTTCATGTTAGTCTATCTTTAATCCGTATTCATAGACATGACTGGAACGCAGAACTAAAACGTTTATTCCAAGGCCAACTACAAAACAAGAATATTCCATATTATATAAATAAATTGATATCCATCCGTCTAACATTTAAACACGGACGGATGTATCATTTTAGTTAAATATTGGGACAAAGAAATTTAAGCATCGATGTAGAACATAGATAGACGCGGGTATGACAGCATCGACCTTATACACATTATAAAGCCTCCAGTATATTAAAAAAAGCATCTGCGAAATACATCCGACAGATTCTGATAATCGCACGTAACAAAATTGATGAATCTCGTGAACTCAATACATCAAATCAACCGCACAATGAGCATCCGGATCAAATTAGTATTTAAGTTAAAAGCGACATAACTACACGACGTCCCTTTGTCTCAGCGTCGATCTTTTTAATAAACTTACCTCGAAAAGGGAAAGTCGATCATTAATAAAAGTCAATCCGACGTCTTTGAATGAGTAACCGAACTCTTATGAGCGGATAAGCGGACGCTTTGTTTGGTGCGGTGAAAATGATCGGCAAACTCTATTTTAGTATATACATACGGCCAGGCCCATCTGCAGATTAGGTCCACTAGATTAGTATCGATGAACTTAGGGTAAAAGCACATAGACTTCTTTTAAAATGTCCAAACACTAGAAGCGAAATAATACAAGTAATAGACGCTGTTTAACTGGTACTTATGTTAAGTAAGATTAGAAATCAATAAGCATAGAAGTACATTTTAATAGTAGCAATCGAATAGTAAATAAGTTATTATATATTTCTATATATTAGTGATACTTTTTTTATATTTAATAAAGATTTCCGCACCAAAGCTTTACTTCGACATGGTCCATTTTTTAAAGCATTCCGCATTCATAATTATAAAAAATCACAGAACTTCACGTTACACGTGTCTGACGTTCACGATTTTGGACTTCGCTACGCCTGATCGGTCAAATTTGCTCCTCGTGTATCTCCAAGTCCATTGTCTTACAGCACTATTCCGCATCGGTTAATGCCAACGCAACATGAGACTTCACCAATATTAATTAGTAGGAGTTTATTATAAGTCGCTTTTTGCGTAATACTTAAGAGGTCTTGTTTATAAGTACTTTCGTACTTTTCCAAATCAGGTAGGAAGTATTTTTTTATGGCCGTCTTACACAATATTTTAGATAAACGTTGTTTTTACGATAAAATAGTTCCGAAATATAAATTATTTACTTTTAATAGCACAGATACAACAGTATTTATCGTCTTTTATCTTTCAAATTATAGTACTTACTGGGCAAACCAAGTTAGAAAGAAATCTATCAAGTTCCGCACTCTGTTTTGCATCAAACGCGATGTAATAGGGTATTTGCAAGATGTATCAAAATTAATTTCTGATTAATGTATGTCATAGATTTCGAGTTTCAAATTGTGATATGCGATGTTCAACCGCGGTAAAATGAGTATAAATATTTTCAAAAAAAGCAAATTGTCAGCCAATCAGAATACGTGACGTGAAAATGCGCCACACAGCCAAAATATGGCTAATTTCAAGTAATTTTATGAGTAAGATAGGGCGATCAAATCATCATCATCATCATATCATCATATATATTAATACGCTAAGGTTTTAAGATGTTACTCTCCCTTTTTAGAAAAAAACTCACAAGTAATCCACATAAATTATATATCATTTTATAGATAATTGCTTGCTCTACCGGCATCCACAACTAAAAAATTTATTATTGCTATTGTTTTTGCAAATTAATTAATTATTAAAATTATATACACAAAACAGCAATGCTGCCATCTAACGGCTCAACGTCAATATGATTGACGATCGGTAAAATTTTTGTTTAATTTCAAATCCACTCACGTATAAATAAAGTGGCGCTTTAGCTCAATGCTTTTGATACTTGCGCCTCTATATGTCAATTTTAGTAAAATATTTGTTTGATCTGTCATCTGAGCTTCATAATGGAATAAATAATAATGCGAAGACTTCGCACGGGTCACGCTAGTAAATTATATTCCGTAAATAATATTTATCGGTCACTACAGAATGACGATATGTGTGAAAGAGTTAGGACCTCTCCTTTTGAAATTCATCATTTGTTTGGGACATTGTGTTGTCATAAAATTTGCGTATCATAACTATTTAATATTATGACGCGAAGCTTTGCAAAAATGAAATAAAAATTGTTTTTTTTTCAGCTTAAAACACCTTTCTCGGTGGAAATATCATACATTTCAAACAACTTCAAACCCTTTCCCAAAAATTTTCAAATACCCTTGCATACCGTGATTTCAATAAATAAATGACTTTGTACAATTAATAAAAAATGTCTTTACTTTTGGTTGTTTTTTAAAATATTTGTCTGGCTTTAATTACTAATACTTTTTTATCCCGTTTTGAGAAATACTAATTAAAATTAAAATGTTTTTCGCACCTTTATTTTTTAATGATGTATACGATGTGCAAATTATTTGTAAAAATTGTAAAGCAACTTTAGAGAAGAAAAAAGAATAGTTTACATAAATATCCATAATGGCAGTTTCGTGTCGATAATTTTAAATGTTACGAATACAAAATCTGTGTAGTATATATATAAACACACATCTGAAGAATTCTACATTGTCGTTTTGAAGTACGAAAGTTTTAGTTCGTAATTTGTTTTAAACCAAAAACATATCCCAAAAGCAGTTTGTAAAATTTCAACTGAAATTTAATTAAGATTAAAAACAAGAGAAACTAAAACGAAAACATGCAACTGACTTTTCTCTCAGTTCCACACTGGATACGATCCTTCAAAAAATGCATTACATTACTTCATTTACTTCAAGCTCTATAAAAACAATAAACATAGAAAAAAGTTTGACATAAAAAATTGTTTAAGCACAAACAATGCCAAAGATATTACAGAACCATAAATGTATAAACCAAGTACATAATTAAAATTATCAGGACGAATATTTCTAGGAAGCAAATAAATATGTATGATTAAAGGAATAATCCCAATGATTAATTATGACTACCAACAACCGGACAGCGATAAGGTGTAGATCGAAAAGCAAGTGCATCCTTCACAGAGTCAAAGGCCATAAATTATTGGAAGAGTCTCCAGTTAATAAAGTGCACAATAACTGATAAGACATAAAGTGATTCAGTGCATTTAATCAACTACTCCATACATATAGCGTGTACCGACATGGTACCTAATGGTACCATGTCGGTGTATCTTTTGAATTATGAACGGGATACGCGGCTGCATTGCTTGGAATGTTTGAGTTTTTGATGCTAATAAAGTAAACATACGTTATGATAAATAAACTTAATTTCAAATATATATATAGCATTATTTCTACCTTTCTTTAAGTTCTTTATCACGACCTACAGGTGGGCTATTAGCAAAGATATAAAGGTATATATATATATATATATATATATATATATATATATATATATATATATATATATATATATATAAAGGTCAATGGCTGTCTATCTGCCATTTCGTCTGCTCGCTTATAACTTGAGCTCTACTGAATTGATTTGATGTGGTTTCCACCATTGTGTAAGATGATTTTTCTGAAAAATTATGTGTAAAAACACTAGAAGTATTGAGATTACGGATTTATGTTAATATTTATAAGGCGTGTCCTAAAATACGGACAGACAGAAAGCGTTATAAATGTCGATAAGTGCGGCGTGTAGTTATCAAAAATTTGCCTTCCATATACATGGAAAACGAAACTCAAATTATATACAGAAATACATAAGTATAGTTATCCACGTTTGAGTAAAAATACATTTTGCATTTTTTCACCAAAATTCTGAACTTAAATTTGAATTATGAGCGTTCGTCTTACAATGAAGTATTTTTCAACAAACTACCGTTAACGCACGCAGGGGTACTTTCGCCATATTTACGACGATTATGTTATTAATGTTAAAGAACATGTTTCTACAGTGAAAATGCCGTCAATAATAAGTTAAATAAAAAACACTAGCACACATATAAAAACATTTGTAGTTTAATAAAACACACTAACACAAATATAAAAATATATGCATAAACTCCTTACCGAAATTCTCAAAATTTCATTATTGTTGAAATTGATCATAGGAGCCGCCTCTGTGGGACAACAACCCACGTGAGCGAGAAGCGTCAGTATTAATTAAGTTGCGAGAAATGTCAAATTTTGTGATTTCGTCATTACAAAAAAAGGACAATATACTTTTTTACTCGAATGTGAACCATTTTAAGATGACCATACTTACGTATTTCTATATGCAACAATGAACTAAAAGAATCCGTAATGTAATATTTACCAAAATCTGCTTTTCGTTTTTTCAGGCGAGGCAAATTCCACTGCACAGTGGCACCGGGTTGCGGGAGAGCAAGTCATTCCATCACTAAAATACAAACGGCACGCGCTACAAGCAAAAGGTATTATGAAACAAAATCGTAAATTTATTAAACTCGTTTCTTTACTATACTGGCTCTATTTAACCAATATACATCAACCGAGATAATAATCGCTTTCTTCACAAAAATACATTTAGTTTGTATTTCATTTCAATGTCTCACCTTACGCGACACAGTTAAACGCCTTATGAACAAAAAAATACCTGCCGTCCACTATCATACAAACAAGTTCACGCGTCGCTATAGCCTCGTACAGATAAGACTGCGTTTTAATGAAAAGCGAACCTTTGTTTAATTTACAAAGGACTCCCAATATATTACGTACTTTACCTGTTCAGGGCGACCGGTCTGCGAAGCAGGAATACGGAATATATCCTTTGTTACGGTCAAACAAATTAACACTGTCGCATTATCGGCCTTAGTAAATACGTACGCACTACTAGTCCGACCCGTTTAAGTCGAAAACAAAGAGGTTATAAAGTTGGTTCCGAGTAAACTGAGGTAGTACAATGCGGCCCGTTTTTGCGGAATTAAAACGTATGACCGACTGAGCACGGTCCGAGCAAATACGTAACGTTTTGCGGAATTAAAACGTATGACCGACTGAGCACGGTCCGAGCAAATACGCATTATCGGCCTTAGTAAATACGTACGCACTACGAGTCCGACTCGTTTAAGTCGAAAACAAAGAGGTTATAAAGTTGGTTCCTAGTAAACTGAGGTAGTACAATGCGGCCCGTTTTTGCGGAATTAAAACGTATGACCGACTGAGCACGGTCCGAGCAAATACGTAACGCCTATACGCAAGAGTTGCAAAGTTTAGAATGAATTACGCTTATTCCAACTTCATAATGGCTCGAGTTAGCGTTTAAACAGCTTGTGTTGCGGCAATGATTGTCGTGATGACGTTTATTGCTCCAGCAATAATGGTCTTGCTGACATTATAATTTAAAAAAAAACTAGAAATATTGAAATGCTTAATAAAATTCAGCAAACACATCTGTTAAAATATAACATGTGATTACTCATATCACGACAGTTAGAAAACAATATTCATTTGAATGTTGTTAATGGAATGGCTATTTTTATAAATACTGTTAAAACATCACATTTATAAAAGTTTACTATTTAAAACATGTGTCTACACTTACGATGTAAATAAAGAATATATATGGAAAGAAATCACCTTACAGTTGACGACGTCACAGTATAATCGTAATAGGAAAAATCTGTCAAGCAGATGTATTTAAGGGAGAAATCTGTATTTAAGATTTAACTTTTAATAAAATAATTAACTTTGAATTACAATAATCTACACTTGCTCCCTTTGTTCGCGAGTAAGAACGAGTAATCACTCGTAGAAGCATATAAGAAATCTAAGCGACCGAACTCTTCGGCTCTCAAATTGGTTCTAATTATGTTTTAGTAAATTTAATAGTCTCATTAACGTATATCTATTATTCAATATTAAAATAAATGCAAGAATACAAAAAAACACCCGTAGTGGATTAAAAATTCCCAGTATTGAGGAGATCAAAATGATGGAGAATGGAGAAAAAAGCGATATTAACGTAAAGCAAAAAGTTCACTCTTATAAGGCAATGGGACGTAAAATAGAAAAAGTAGAAATGTATAATGTAGGTGAATAAAAAAACAGAGAATACAATATCGTTTTAATAATTTGAACTATCGACACATTACGATAATTATACTAATTTAGAGTGTATGCTGTGTATAATCAGTTTCAAAGTTAGCCTTATGGATTTTGGAATACTAAATACTGGCAAAATATTTAAAAATCGCATCATGTTAAATTAATAAAAAGACATACAAAAACGGATTGAAGCGACAAACAAATAATAAATACTAACTTTGTTTTGGTTTACTCTAGATTGATGTCTATTAAAACTAGAGTTTCAAAAGGGAAATTGTAAAAGTTCTTTAACGCATTTTTTCTTATATAAATGCTTGTTCCCTCGTAATTATTACATTAAATAGGAAAATACCGTTGCGAGTAACTTTATATCACGTAACTTATTATCCAGGATATCTGATATATTGTACATATATATCTTTATCGTGAGTCATGGCAACGGTGTCGAGTAGGCCGCTTGTATAAAGACAAGTTCGAACGTGTAGCAAAAGAAAAAAAAATAACATACGTTGTTATATCTATATACATAATGCATAACGCCCATACTTGTTTGTAGATGACAATAGAATATTCATCATTACGTGAACTGGGTTTGAATTAAGGTAAGTTTATGAATATTTATATTTTTGAATATCACAAGAAAAAATTACAAAACATCTTTGTGAAATCGATATTTAACATTATTACCATTATATTTTAACAGAATTACCATTATAATTCTGCGCGATTATATTAAGAATAATCAACGAAGTAACCAGTTTTGGCAGCAAATACCGAATTTTCAGCAATTGATTGAGCGCGCACTGGATTTTAATGAGACGGGAAGACATCGATCGGAAAAACCAGCAGATATTATTTCCACGTCACCTTCCTTAAGGAATAAATAAAAGAAAACATTCTTCAAGAACTACCTAAATTGAATCTCGATTTTCACAATTCTCAAAGAATGCAACTCAAATACACTCTAATGAAAACTTTCCTAGATTAACATATGTATATTGGACATAAAAACGACTGTTTAAAAGTGTTTCTTTTTGGAGTTTCCTCCTTATGAATCGATTTTCATATATATGACCCGGTATGAAGTTTTATGTGGAGTAAAATCAGAAGTTCTGATCGTACGAAGTTCAAAGCGTTAAAAAAGTGTATCCGTTAGGTGGCCTCTCCGCGAAACATTTCTGCACATCTTTAGAGTGGCAATATCAATATGTTTATTTGCATTTTCTTATGGCTTAATCGCAATGACGGAGTGTGACACACATATTGGCATTTTCTTATGGCGTAATCGCAATGACGAAGTGTGACACACATAGTTTACTATCGTTCGCTTATATCAAGATGTAATTATTAAGTGTAATTATGTGTGAATATTTGGTGTCTTCTATCCTACAAAATTAAAAAGTCTCCTTTAATTTTAACTTCTTAGTCTGACGTTACTAAATGTTTCAAATTTCGTTGTATAAATTTGACCTTGTTCATTTGTGTTTTACTTGAAGATAATTATATCGTCAGCGTTTTTTTATTAAATAATTTTCCATTTCCATTTAATGATATTGATATTTATATACAGTATTACCTATTTTATACGTTCCAAGACAAACGTACTTAAGGAGTCAACTCCAGTCGCGCGTCAGAGCTGACATGTACAATTGTTTTTTTAGCAAAAAACTTTCGTTTTTTATTAACGTTATGGAATACCTGAAAAAAGTCGCCTTATAATAAACGAAGTTCTTACAAGATATGACATGTGTTGATTTAAAGAGTCATTGATAGACCGCGAGTATTCATTGTACGCATATAAATAACGAATCGTTTCACTATTAATAAGTAAACTTCTTAATAGACAAGATACAAACGAATCTGACTTTAGAATATTTTCATTAGTCTTAAATTAAAATTAATATTTGAAATTCAATGTAAACTATGTGACTATGGCACCAGAAGGGAAAACAAATATTTAAAAAAAATATAAAAAAATATTGTATGAAAATAAAAAAATAGGAATTTATTATAGTTCATTGAATGACATTACATTGATAATACTTTTGAGAAATTCCTTTGTCCTCATAGACAATACAACATGATCTGCTATAAAAATTATCTTGTCACAAGAACGCAAATAATTAGACCCTCTTTGAATAGTTTTTTATATATATCTTTAATAAAAACAGTCATAATAGGCCAGGTGACTACTAATAAATTTGCCTATTTTTAGTAAAATATTGGAAAATTATATATTAATTAGACACCGGTAGTGAAACAAAATTTTAAAATTAATTAGAACATAGGCTAGATGTGACTTTCTAAATTTAACGGTAGGAGTATACTAAGGACATCTCCCCGTCTCATTCCCTCTCGTAAAATACTATGAAGTATTACTAAAAAATTAAATCACATTTCAATTTTGTCGTCCTTGGGAAATATGAAATATGTCAAATCTAAAGGCAGTTTTTAAGATTTGTCTAAAAATATTTCGCTACTTGTCAGTTTATATTTGGAAATCATGATTTATTAAACATAAAATGGCCGAATACCTTATTACGTTCATTTTATAAAATTCTTTCTACGACCCACAATTTGCTCGAGTTGATTTTTCTCGATAGTTCGGAATCTTTTCTCCAGTAATAATGATTGCATATCGAAAATACCCTTGATGAAGATAAAAATAACTTACATGTAAGTCTGAAATTTAAGCCGAATCGCTGTAATAATGTCAACTAAAAATAAATATAAAAACTAAATGCGGTTTTTATAACTATGGATTAAGTCGGCGACTACTAATAGCTATCATCACGGATAACCTATAATAGACATTACAGTGAAAAATAAGTATTATTGCTAAATATCATAATCACAAATTGTGTATACTTATGAATACTTAGATAAATAAATTTGACCTTTGACAAGTAAGTATATTTAACTGAAAAAATCCCTTTGGCACTATATATTTATCACTTATTGTATATTAATTATAAACGATAAAACATTCATCATTGAGTATATTTACCCGACATATCTGCATTGATGCTTCAGTGCATAACAACCGTCCTGGATAAATACTATCTAAGACAGCGAAAACTGCATATGTATGTGTATATATATATATATATATATATATATATATATATATATATATATATATATGTATATATATATATATATATATATACATATATATATATATGTAGCGTTTGCGCGTGTGCATGAAGTGGAGAGAGAAGGCAGAGGTTTGCGTCGAATTCATTTACAAAGAAAAGAATACACTGGAATAACCCAAGCTCGCCTAAGTGAGAACACCAATAAACATTGAGATGAACAAAAGCAACAAAATGTAAACACGGAAGCGGCTCGTTTAGACCGTTGACTCGTTATGCCAT